>CM052453.1:931146-1050326 GCA_028533085.1 Varecia variegata | reverse complement strand
TTTAGTAACACTTGTAAACAGGACTGGAATATTTAGGAGAATCACTATATTTATAAATTCAATTTATTACATTTACTTGAGTTGCTAAATATGCGGAAAGTTTTTGTTTATACGTGAGACCATGGCAGGGAAGGTGAGGAAGCCGTCATAAATCAAATGCATAAATGCAGTTTGAAATATTCGTGAGTACTTAATAATTAATTGAGTTTTGAAAGCCCCCATAATACCTGCTAAAACTCACCACATTTATACATGGAATAAAATGACATAAATCCCCAAACTTAAGAAGCAATGTTTTTGTATTTGATACTCAAAAATCAAATGTTAATAAAATAACAACAATGAGGAACAGGAAATACCGTGGCCAGGCCCCAGAGTCTCTCTCCAGAGCACCAAGAAACTCATGGTGAGCTTAACTAGATTGTTTAAAATGCAAACGTAGATATGCTTACTTTTGTTAAACAAACATTCTTCTTACTGAATAGAAAAGAGTGATGCGAGGCAGACTGTGCACCTGGGTTTCACTAACGCCACCAACACGCACCGCAGCTCTCTCACCTCCACGCTGTTCTAGGTGCCAAAGCTGCTCTGTGGTCCTGCCCGCCTGGTTCTTGCGTCGTGGGCTTGGGTCTAGCTGGCGAGGCCGGTGGGGTCAGTTCCCCCGAGGAATGTGTTGTCGAAACCGCGAGTGGATTTCAGCCTAGGTCCATGGCTCATCACGTAACGGTCCCATTATTGAGACAAGGAGGGTTGCCAAGGAATGTTTCAACACGACAGGTGTCTGTCTTGTGGGGAGATCGGGAGGAGCTGCCTGAAATCCCTCCCTGACTCCTCACAGCCTGCGTTGGGGTGTCAAGGCACGTGGCCCCTTCTTATACAGCCCCGGGGGCTGCGGGGCAGCAGGTTTCTCCAGGTGCCCGATGGGAGGAATTCCCCAAATCCATCTCTTCGAGAATTGGGGAGAAAGGGTTTTAAAGAGAGCTTGGTGGGCAAAGGGCCGGGGAGTTGGGTCTGCTGACTGGGAGAATGAGCTCCCAGGGTCGGGAAGCAGAGTCACCTGCTCAGCTGGGAGGGTTCCGGGCCGGGGGGCTCTCGAGGCTGTCAGACCTGTTACCACGCCTGTCCACGGTCCGGTTGGTCAGTGGGCTACCCCGGAATGCAGAGTCTGAAAAATGCCTCAAAGACCATCTTGGGCTTGATGACAGCGATGTTGTCTGCAGACGTGGTGAGGAGTCACAAACCTTGCACCTGCCAGGGAGGACAGCGCCATTAGCAGTCACCAGTGACAGCAGCAAGGAAGTTAGGGGGCAGTGGCTGGTCAACTTCTGACTGTATCTATACTTTCATAAAAATCAGACCTTGATTACTATTTATACTGCATGGCTCCACATTATTTCAACATAGACGGTTTCAATCTTAACCCACAGGTTGGCTCCCCGCTCCCCACCCCCCGCCCCCAGCCTCCCGAGCAAGGGCGTTCACCAGCGAGGTCAGGACCCCAACACACGGGGCGGTGGACGGAGCACCTGTTCTCCAGGCAGTGTCCTCACACTGAGCTTGTGGCTTCTCCTGCACCTCCTCAAGGAATCCCAACTTTCCTACGCTTTTGCGAGAAACCAGGTGGTTGGCACGAGAGCACAGAAGGGAGAGGTGTTGAGAATTGTTTTCTGTCTCCTGAGGTGCCATCCCTGGCCTGGCGGCTCTGGGTCGACCCCTGCTTGCGGCAGGAGCAGATGGACCTGCAGTCCGGGGCTCCCACCCACCTGGCTGGCCCAGGTGTCCTCTGTCATGGCTCAAAATGTGCTTCTCCCCTACTGCCCTGGAACCTTAAAACCAGTTAACGTAGATAAGTCGGCAGTTATTGTCATTGTTACTCTCGTTTTACTGATAAGGAAATAGTTACCCTGTTCATCCAACAAAGAGGTTTCATTTCCCTCTGGAGAGACAGCAGCTCTGAGTTCTTTGCATAATCTCACGGTTCCTACTCCATAAACGCTTATTCCTATTGAGTGCCTAACGATGACCTTCCTCTCAAATAACTCGCAGGGCAAGTTTTAACTAATCTGAGATAGTGAGAGGGAAGACTAGTCTGAGTGAGTAAACTCTACTTTGTTTATTTTTGAACTGGTTTATTATTTTCAGGTGCCTATCACAACTTGAAGGAAGATGTAAGGAGGAATTTAGGGCTGTGCTTTGATAAATCGATGCGGCTAATGTGGATGAGGATATCAAAGGTGCCTGTACCCATCAATAACTCTATTAATACTTGAAGATACTTGGAAAACTTTTTCTCTTAAGTTATTTAAACCTTATCTTTGATGAATTTCGTCCTTCGTTTAGGCTCTGTGTGAAGCAAAGTTCTTGCCAAGAAAGGCAAAACTCAGTGTGGACCTAAAACAAGCAAATTCATGGCTTCTGGATGAATTAGGGTTGACTCCACTTCTGAAATCAGATGATTGACATGTGTGAGTGACTGTGTACATGCGGGGACAGCAGACAGAATACACGACTTCTATTCCGATTATTGTCCCTCTAACCTGACGTTTAAATAAGAACAATTACTGCACACTGGCCAATCCCTGTGAACAAGCCTCGGATACTTACAGCAACGACAATGTACAGTGATGATAGTACATGATATGCACCTGTTATTGGAACCTTGGGCCACCCTCACTCCTACCATTCACCGCAGAATGGCTAAAACACTTCCACCCTCCTGACCTCTTGGAGTTTTGTCCCCTTCTAACCTAGAAGAAAGGGGACCTGTTACTATTTTGTTTCTTTGCTTAAAAAAACATACATTAGAAAATCCGATTTCTTAAACTTGGCCCTCTGGACCTGATTCTCAAGACGTTTACAACCATAACTGACACCAGGAGCTTGGGTCTTCTGGAAATATCATCACTGCTTTTTTCTTAAAATGATTTGCATTTTTCTTTGCTCCTTATGAATTGCAAATGTCTTTCTGTTACGAATTACAACACGAAGGCACAGTAACTACTCAGGACTAATACTTATTTCTTCCCTGGAGTTTTAGTTTTCTTTTCTTTTCTTTTTTATTCTTTTTTGGTCACATGGGTTCAACTAAAGCCTGGGATGTTTGCATCCGTTCAAAGGCAGAAACAAAGCAGGAGACTTGGCGCCGACATGCGCTTCCCTCTTTAGTTAATTTTCATTCTCCTGTTTTAAAATTTCGCATTGCAAATTATTATTATTGATAACTGCATTTTTGTGGTGCTTGGGCTCTAAGAAAGCTCCCTTTGCTCCCTTTTCTCCTCCCCGTTCCCGTAAGAGCTGTGCTTCTCCTGCAAAGACCGTTCACAAGCTCAGTGTATCCCCGTGAGGAACACCCGGCCTGCGGGACGCTGCTGGAGCCCCAAGGCAGATGCACCCCTTTCTCCGCGGTTCCCCTTAATCTTTGCTGATTTTGCCTCACGTGGTGGTGGGAGGTTTTCTTCCACCCAGTCTTCATTTTTTCCTCCCATTCTACCCACCCCAGGTCCATGGCCCTGTCTGGGCTGTGGCACTGCCGTGCTGCTGGGGTCCCCGCCCGTGTGCAGGGGTCCCTGCCTGTGCTCCCAGATGGGTCCAGGCCACCTCCGCCCTGCTCTGGAGTTACAGGGAGCTGCGTTTCCGGAGCTTTTGGTGCTGGAGCCCTGGGCGGGGCTTTTGGGGAGCTTCTCCTCCTCTCTCCGCTGGAGGCAGCGTTTCCCAGCCCTGTTGGGAAGGCTGCTGAGGTTTCCTGGGGCAGTCAGGAAACACACCTGTGTCCTTTCTCCCCCTCCGCCCTCCAGGTGGTGAAGGTGTGATCTTGCTGGTGTCCGGGCGGCCTCACTGCGGTTGGTTTCTCAGCTTGATGGTCAGCCAGGTGGGGCCAAGGCCCTCTGTTAAATTCTCTCCTGAAGCTCCTAGAATGGATGGTGCTTTCTGACCAACACACCTTGGATTCTGCAGCGTGGACCCTGAGATACATCCCTCTCTTGCTGACCTTGATCTGATGTCCTCCCTGTGACTCACCTGCGAGGCTGAGAGACCCCCCTACCTGTGACTTACCTGTGAAGGCTGAGAGACCCTCCTGCCTGTGACTCACCTGCGAGGCTGAGAGACCCCCCTACCTGTGACTTACCTGTGAAGGCTGAGAGACCCTCCTGCCTGTGACTCACCTGCGAGGCTGAGAGACCCCCCTACCTGTGACTTACCTGTGAAGGCTGAGAGCCCCCCCCCCCCGCCTGTGACTAACCTGAGAGGCTGCAAGACCCCCCTACCTGTGACTCACCTGCAAGGCTAAGAGAATCTCCCTCCGTCAGCACCATGGCAGACAAGGCCTGGAGGGGAAGGGGCGGTGCAGGCAGGAGGGGGACAGGAAGCCTGTCCTTGGACGTCTTAGCAGAATAAACGAGACTGCAGGATAAAGGAGCTCACTTCTTCATTATGTCAACAAATGCACGAATTTGTGGGCTGGGTTTTGTTCTGGACCCTGAGATACAGCCCTGAGCAGCACAGAGCTCCTCTCTCTGGAACTTATAAGAGGATTACAGACAAGTAAATAAAACTGAACCTTTTTAAGTAGATTAATTCTAAGAAAAAAAATAAAGAGGGTGCGAAGGGAGTGGTTGGGAGGGTTTGTGGCGGAGGCTCTTTTTGGGAGTGTTTTCCAGGAGGGCTTCTCCTGGGAGGTGATATTTCAGGAGAGACCTGAATGATTCCCTGGTGACGACCCCCAGCTCTAATCCCACCTGACCGAAGGAGCTCAGGAAACTTCACCCCAAATGTCACCCCTTGTTGTAAAGAGTATTGTGAATTACCGGCCCTTAGAGACCAGCAGGCCTTGGAAGGGGCTTTCCCTCTGCCTGCACAAACCAGACCCACCAAAAAGAACAACTGACTCCCCTCCCCTTCCCCGTTATCTGGAAATAGAGCAGGAAGAAGATCAGGAACACACCAGACCTGGCCCAAACCGTTTTAAATATACTACCTGTCTCTCAGGTGAATTGAGTTTCCAAAGAGAATCATTCACAAGTGGATCTGTCCCCCCCATCCACCCACCTCCCTGGTGGCCACTTACTGCCCCTCAGCAGAATCACCTGTGTCCTCATCACCCTCCTGCCAGAGGGGCACCTGAACCTCTGGGCCCCATGGGGTTCTGGGTTCTGGGTTCTGGCTCTGTGCTTCTCCCATGTGCGGTGAGCAAATCTCTTTCTCTCATTGATCTGCCTTGTCGTGAGCTGACCCTTCAGTGAACCCTCCGGGGAGAAGGGGCAGCTTCCCCTCCCCCACACAATGAAGAGGAGAGTGAACAACCTAATCGTGTCCACTTCCTTGTTGTCAGAGTGACCAGGTGTGGTTAGTCACCAGGTAGTCTCTATTTACACAGACATTAGCAACCAAACCCAAACTACCCTGGAACCAGACTGCATGGCTTGGAAAGGAGAGCAAGGGGTGAATGTCTGTTGACACAAACGCTCTCCCGGTGAGTCGGCCTGATGACATGAGACTGTCCACGGGAGATGGGACAGGACGGTCAGAACCGACCTCACCACGTGGACTCGCGTCCGTGACGCCATCGTTTCACTGGGGACGCGCGTGGCTCATGTCGCAAGATGCCCGACAGCAAGAGCTGCAGGAGGATGCGCGGGCTGCAGGCAGTGTGGAGCTGCCAGGGCTGGGCCAGGGCTGTGCGGACCCCCAGGAAGGACACCCCCGTCCAGGCTGCCCACTGAGGCCCAAGGCAGGAATGGGAGGGATCGTGCCAATCACTGACTTTCATCAGAAAAGACAAATTTTCTAGAACCCCATGTGACCCCTGCCTCCACTGCGCTGTGCAGCTCTGTGTCCCACGGTCTCTTCCACCGTCACGGAGGCTGGGACGGAGCGTCAACTCTCAGCGCCTCTGCTGGGGAGAGAGACAGGGGCGCTGAGATCTCGTGCAGAGTTGCTGCTAGAGGATCCTGCGCCGTGTTACGCAGAAGCACCCGAGTGTTCAAATTAGTGGGCAGAAGTTAAGGGGCTGCCCTCGTACAGCTCCTGCCCCGTACTTCCACGGTCGGCTTCACCTGCTCCGAGCAAAGATTCTCCGTGAGCAGAAGTGCGGTGTTAAAGAGACGGACGGGCCGATTAATTTCAGGTTGTCGGCGCGAGTCATTTTGGCCTAGGATAGCATCTCTCATAAATTTGCCATTTCCCAGAGAATGTTATTTTAGAATGTGATTTGTGAATTGATGCAAGAAATGTATCAAAAGGCATTGTAAATCAAAGACAAACAGCAGCAAAAGAAGTTATTCAGATTGTTTGAGCCAGTTTGTTTGGAAGTCGTTTCAGACCAGATATTAGAGAAATGGGAATCGGCATCCCTTCTGCCTACGGAAGGATGTTAAGGGCAAGAATATCACAAGCACATACACTCCGTGTTGGGAACGAGGGGACGCCAGGCCAGGCCCCTTGCTAGAGAGTGTGTGTTCGTCACCACGGTTACCGCTCCCTAGCGTCCTGGGCGGTGCTTCTGATTCACAGATTAGGGGCTCAGGGCGCAGAGGAGGGAGGTCAGTGCACCAAGGTGGCAGGATGAAACGAAGTACCTGCGAGTCAGCCTGAGCACCAGCCACGGTGACCCGTGTCTGTGCAGGAAGTATGAGTGTGGTGGCCGCACACGACTGACCGCCCAGGGCGCTGGGGACAACCGGACGCTGTCCGTGTGGAAGGTCAGCGCGCCTGACTGTGGAGTGCCGCCTGTGAGCCTTGCATCCTTCGAGAGCCTTCCCTAAAACAGTAACCTTCCTCTTAAAGGACTCGGCGTGAAAGTTCTTGAAATAAGAACAAAGCGAACCACACAAATGTTATTTTCCGGGTGTCACAATAGCCAGCGCCCAGAGGGCTTTATCCCTTAGAAAAAGCTCACGTCCACTGTCCTTCACGCGGTCCTGGGAGTTGACTGGTCTGTTCTCGGTGTTGACGCGCCCTGCTTCATCCCCTGTAAGGAGCATCCCTGTGCCTTCCTGTCAGTACTGTCAGAGGCTTCCGTAGAGCCTGGCAGCAGGTGCTTCCGGGCTGCACGTCGTCCTGCGTCTCGGGACCGCACAGCTTTCTGCACAGCCGTACCTCTCGGGCCAAGAGGAAGAGTGGGCCCACCGAGCCGCAGCCTTCTCATCTGCCGCGCACGCTGGGCTGGGGAAGTCCAGCCATCCACGCTTCACATGGAGACTTTCAAAGGCATTTAGAAAAGTGAAGGGAAGAAAAGGAAACAAATACAGAGCCATTACAAAGAGTTTTTAAGCAAGACATGCTTATTAAGCAGACTTATTCTCTGTCGCACATTCAAAGGCATCTGATTAAACCATCCCGGGGAGGTTGACAAAGCTTTTGTCCGTCTGTGCAGGACAGATAAACCGTTCCTTGGTGATTCTGATCGTCTCTTAGGCTGGACACCCAAGGAGAGAGTCTGACGGCGTGTCCCGTGAGGCAGGAGCGACAGCCACATGGTCTAGACCCGCGAGCGCGTCCCCGGCCCCTCTCCAGAGCTCGCCCACGGGGCGCGGCTGCAGGTTGGGACTCGGCGGCACTGGTAGCCCTGCTGGTGCTTAGAAGGGTGTGGGACGATGTGGGGTGATGCCAAGGACAATCGTGGAGACAGATAAATACATGGCAGGGAGCAAAAGTTCCCAAGTAAGCACATTCTTAGGGCCCTACTGGAGATCCAGTTTCATGTCCACAGAGAAACACGTTGCCAGGCATCTGGGCATCCGGGAACCCGTGTCCAGCGTGTTGTCCACTCCTGCTGGCACTGTTTTCAGAGCTGTCACCCGGGCCAGTTCTGGCAACAATGCAGCGTTACCCAGACAGGAGTAACGGGGGTTCTTCAAACCCACTGTTTCCCGTTGTTCAGCCTTTTTGTGCTGACTGGGCAACCTTTCCCAGGCACCAGAACAGCACGTTAAGTTCACGCGGAGTTTCTCTTCCAGAGTACACAGGTACTATCTTTGAGGCTTTGACAGGCTTCTTTTATTGATATTATTGAATAGAAGGGTATTTGGGGCAAAGAGCAAGTGAAGAATATACTACAAATTAGAATCTTTCCTTCCCACTGCTGATCTACTCACTGGTTTTATTCCTTGCGAAACTGAATATTCACATTTCAGGGTAAACCCTTCCTAGCATTGGATCACTTATATATCTTCAAGTTACCATTTTCTCTACTAAGCTTATAGTTCCTGGTGTTTTTCAGCTTTCATTAGTTTGGTTTCATTGAGTCTAATGGATGCATTTGGCAATATTTCCAAATTAAGGAGTCAAATAATCAGATTGCGCCCACCCTGGTAAACCAAGATCTCCCCCTCTCAAGGTCCTTAACTCAATCCTGTCTGCGGCATCCCTTGTGTCACGGAGGGTGACAGGTTCCGGGTTCCAGGGATGCGGGTGTGGGCATCGCCGTGGAGCCTTTGCTCTGTCTGCAGGGCAGACACTCGGTCTCCACCGGGTCCCACACGAGGAGCTGAGGACAGACAGTTTCAGTGCCCAGGTCTCCATGGGGACATCTGGACCCAGGCAGGTGGTTTCTGTGGCCCGTGTCTGTAATCACTATTTTATGCTATAATGAAAAAAAACATATATTTAAAAAGTCAGAATTGTGCCAAATGTTTCTTTGAAAAATACTAACTCTGCAGAAAGATCAGAAAACTCTCTAATATTTGAAACATGATCATGCCAATTATCCTCTCTTAGAAAGCTGTGACAGATCTGACAGTTTTGGTGATTTTTTTTTCCTCCCATTTCACACGTACTGATTATTTTGTCTCTTTTTTTTCCCCTTTTTCTTTCCCACCTCTTCCTCAGCTGGAAGAAATCAGTAGCTTGATGTTGGTCACTGTGGGGATATTTACACTGCAGAAATGGGCAAACGCCTCAAATCAGAAGTGTTTCATTTTTATTTTTTTCCTGGAGAGCTGGTTGTTAACCACGCACCAGCACACCAGTCCTTGTTTTGTCTTACTTGTTACTCTATACTGGAAGAATACAGTTTTCTTGAACTTGCACCTTGAGCAGGACATTGTATCTAAGTGTAGCAGGTGGTGACACATCCCAAATTCCATGAACAATTATCTTTAGTTTCAGTCGGAGTAGTTTGCAGGGGGTGGTGAACATTGAGTTTGGATACAGTTTTTAATACTATGGATGCAGGAATGAGCGAATGGACACAGGAATTGGAGCTGCAAATCATGGTCTTGACTCGTAGATTGCTGTTCACTCACTTTCCTGATTCTTCGTGGGAGGGAATGGTGGGTGTTGAAGCAAAACGTAGAGAGGCAGGAGCAGCGTGGACTCATGGTCACCTCATGGTGCATGTGTGCATGTATGTGCATGCGTGTGCACATGTGTGCGTGTCTGGCTGGCATAAGATTAGGAAGAACCCTTAAGGGCCCTAAGGAACTTGGGCTCTGCGCTAAGGTGGTTTAACTCCATCTCATGGGCTAGAGGTAACCACACAGCCACCTGGCCCACAGGTGTGCTGTGTTTGGTGTGGGTGAAGCCAACTCCTAGTATTTTAAGCTTATCGGATTGATTTTCAACATTTAAAAACTCTAGATATTTTAACTAAAGAAATTCAGATCCTGGTGTTTCTTGAGAAGTCAAAACCCGTGGCCATCGTAGGTCCAGGCGCTCCCTGGACGATGGTCCCCGGGGTGGAGCAGCTGCCTCCTCCTTGGCCTGGACACGCGGGCTGAGTGCTGACCCTGGCTGGGACCCGGCAGGGCTGAGGTTTTGCTCACGCACAGCAGCCCCCGGAGTGTCCGCCCCGCCTGCGAGACGAGTGACTCTGCGGCCAGCGCAGGGGGCGGTGAAGGGCCTCAGGCCGTGGAGAAGCTGGACCAGACGTGAGTTCCAGGAACCTGGTTCCGAAGCAGCACCGGAGGGTGGAGAGGGAGACGGGGGCAGGGGCGTTTGGGAGATCTGTTCTGTGACCCGGGGAGTCGAGGCCCAGAGGGCTGCAGAGAAGTTGATGTGAAGGAAGCGTGACTTACCGTGTCAACGCCACTTACTGAGGCCCTGCTGTGCACTAAGTCTGCACTGCCTGTGTTCTTCCCGGTCGCTCTGGTTGCCTGTGAAAGGGTTTAACCCTCTACGGGGCTCCGTCGTCTGTCCCCTCAGCTGACGGAGAGACAGTCCCTCAGAGCTGGGATGTGTCCTCACTCTCTTCCCATCCTCACGCTCTGTCCTGGGGAGCGTTGTTTACGTGCAGGTCTCAATAAATCCTGACCGATCATCAGAGGGTGTCCCCCAAGCAAGAATGTCGGTAAGGGCAGGAAGGAGCTGGGCCCTTGACCTCAACCTCATTCTGTTGTTTGTTTTCTTTTCCTGTGTTCACACACTGCTGAGACAACGGTCTCGGCTGCCACTGCCGCGCGGGCTGCCCCCGAGCCCACCTTTGTATGCATGAACAACGTGGCTGGAAGAGTCGGGCATTTGTCTGACGGAGAGCTTGGAGGGCATCCGTTGAACTTCATAATTTATTTTTCCTTTTTATTTACACCCTGATGTCCACCAGCCCCTCAGATTCCACTCACTTAGATCTGACCTTACAATTTGCAGACCTCAAGCTATCACAAATTTATACAACCCAGTTCTCTTAAGGTACCCTCTTTTCCAAACACGCAGATGCAAAACCCTGGCATTCACGCTGATGTCTCTCGTCCGTCCTTCCTGCCCTCTCCCCATCAAACCTGCAATCCCTGACCCCTTACGGAAGCTGTTCACGTCCGCACGTGCCTTCCACTCCTCACTTCCCTCCACTGCCACGGCCAGGGGCCCTCTGTGATCACCCCCAGTCCATTCTACAGAGCCCCGCCAGGTCAGCCCTGCTCGGGGGCCATTTCTGCAGAATCTAGAGTCAGGCATGAACCCCTTGTTCTCAGGGGGAACCGTGTCCTCCCGTGTGCCGTCTGGTGCCATCTGAGCTCACTCATCACCTCTCAAGCGCTTCCTTCTGGGGTTGGTCTGACCGAGGGACAAGGGTACCTGCAGGCCCGGGTGCGTTCCAGGCTGGATGCGGCATAACCGGCCTCCTCTGTGGCCCTCGGGGTGATTGGCCCCCCAGACTCCACCTCCCACTCCTGTGGACTCCCCTCATCCCCTCTGCCACCTTGAGCTACTTGTCAATCAAGTCTCCTTAAATGTTTGCATTTTAAAAATAAACATTTGCATATCATCTCCACATGCTTTAGTGATTTTTTTTTGATAGCTAAAATGGGATATAATTACGGTAAATACACTAAGCACTGCTAGAAGGCGGGGGTGAAGAGCTTCTAGACAAACACTCTTTGTCCTAAGGACACTTTCAGATGTGTCAAGTCTCAGTCTTTGCTCACACCACACCCTCCCCTTCCTCTTCCGGACTCTGTGCAATCCCGGCCTGACCCAGTTCCTGGACCAGCCCGAGGCCGGCGGGGCAGACCAAGCTCCAGCCCACAAACTCCGCTCCGCCCCAGGGCCTGAGGCGGCCTGGAAGGCGTCGGGGCGTCACGCGCTGAGGTCCGAGCTGTGAACACCGGTGTGGATCTTAATTGGGTCTGAGCTCACACCCACTTCACTCAGCTAAACGCAGGACCGATGCTCCGGAGAAACTAATTTATTCCCAGATATGCATATTCAATGTTCTACACAACCAGTTCATCATCTAGAGACACAGGCAAAGGTTTAGAAGGAAAATATTTTTCATAGAGTGAAAATACTTTGGAGAAAGATAAGCTTTTCCCCCTGGATGCTGAGGTTAAGCAGAAAATTGAGACAAGGGATGGAGTATTATTTTTCTATTGTTGCCGGACCCCTGACGCTCCAAATCCCCCAGTGCCTGAAAATGCAGTCTAAATGACTTTTTTTCTTAAAGTTCTCTGCCGCTTGTAGCTTGAGCTTTAGCTCACACTGATTTTTACAGCTAAATAATAAAGCTCCGACAAAGGAGCCTAATAAAGGAAGTGCGACGGCAGATCCGGCTGCGAAGACCCAATCATCGGAGCCACGTGCCACAGAGGGGCCTTGATCAGGGGACATTAGACCGTGGCGCATTGTAAGGATCCCTCAATTTATGCGGCTTTTTCAGAGGAGGGAGTCCTGAAGCTTCCAAATATCAAAAGGGTTCAGTATCTCATGGAAGAGGTATTTAGAGAAAATTGGCCCCCAAATCACTGGGCTATTGTCATATGTTCTTCTTCAGTTCATTTAAAGGCTAAAGTAAAAGCTATTTTTAAAGGATATTAAAAAAATTCCTTTCTTAAGTTTCTCCATTGGGAGGTGAATGTCGCTGTTTGTGTTTCAGTGGGAGATGAGGTGGGTGAGTTAGATGTGAACTTGGCCTTTGTCTTAGGACGCAGAGGCAAGTTCTGTCATCCTGCTTGTCCCCCTGGCACGAGGACAGCACAGGACAAAGGTGGGGACGGGCTCAGACGTGCACATCCTCTTGAATGTGGATGTCGTTGGTGGGGGGGGGCTTGGGCTGCACTTTGAAATGGGGAGAAAAAGGGAAGAAATGGGAGCAAGAGGGGCTTCCTGATGCAGACAGGTGACCTCTGTTCATCTGGATTGCTGGCAAGAGCAGGATGCATTTTCCAGGTGTGGCCCCGCCCCCGGCACCCCCATGGGACGTGCCACCTCCTTGCCCTTTTCTGGCACCTCCAGAGCAGGAGCTGTTGTCCCTGTTCCTCGGCACGTGCTCAGCACCCACCCAGAGCTCCGTGGGTGCCTCTGTTCGTGGGTAAGGCAGGTACACGGTAACATGCTCAGAAAACGATGCTTTAGAGCCCTGTGGCTGGAGGACCCTATCACTATAAATCAAGAGGGTTCTGTGGCTATTTGTTTTAAAACTCCCCGGCAGCGTTGTTCCTGCCTCCAGGAAGCTCCGGATTTTAAATTCCCACCTATGCCCGTGACTGAAGCCCAGAAGGGGAAGACAGCGAGGGTCCAGGCTGTGGCTTTCGGGTCACGGCTGCCAGGGAGAAGCCCCGTGTCCTCGGGGCAGGCAGCGGAAGATCGGGGAGCTTGGCGTGGAGGGAGGGCCCGTGGCCTCGTCTGACGTGGGGTTTCCTGAAGCCTCAGTGTTTTCATTATGTGGAGACAGTGCGGGCTTCCCACCCGTTTGCAATGTAGGATTATTCTGGAAAGTGCCAATGATTAAAGGGTTTCCAAAGAGTAGAGGTTTGCACTGCGGGAAGAATCTAGAATTTATCCTCTCCTTTCACAGGAAGCTCACGAGGACGGTTAATTACACAGTGTGCATCAAGTGCTTTGAGATCCTCCGGGCAGGCTGAGTATATCCAGGTGCTACCCCTGCCCTGCTGCGCGGCTCCCTCTTTAAAAAATTGATTCCATTACTGAGGAAAGAGCAGAGAGAGAGAAGTCCAGGACACAGGTTATATTTTCTGCAGAGGCTTTCAAAAGGCTTTTGATAAAGTATCCTATAGAAGCCTCCCATGAAAGTGAGGATTTATGAATTACAGAAAAAAAGAAGTCATTTGAAAATGAGGTGGAGAGAGAGCAGGAGCTATGATCAGTCACCCTGACAGACAGCCGGGAAATAGGACTCGGCGCGGCTGGTCCTTGGAGCTGTCCCTCAGCCACCGACAGCAGGCTCTGCCCCGCGCTGTAGTCATGGAGGGAGCACGGAACCACGCTGCTCTCTTGACAAGTGCCTCGGTTTCCCAGAGTCTCGGCGGGCAGCTGGGGGAGTGTGAGGAGGACGGTTCCAAACGTCCAGACTCGGCTCTTCCCAGGGCCTGGTGGCTGACACAGCTTGGAGAGCTGGCAGCTGGGGCCGCGCTCTGTCCACGTGGGAGTAGGTGGCCTTTAGGGCCAGGGTGCTCTTCTTACGGTTGTGACTACATGGGGGTCACTCTCTCAAAGCACGAGATATTTTTAGGAAAACCAGGTCCCTTTTGTCCCCTGCCGGGTTCCGCCAGCCCTATCGCTATGGTCTGGCTGTGACCTGGGTCCGTCGTGTTCTCAGAGGTTGACACGGGCCTTCCCAGTCCCACACCTTAATTGCCACCAGATGTCCCTGCTTTATGCTCATGTGGTGACTTCCTCTGTCACGTCCTGTTTGCTTCTAGGGGCTGAAATTGGCGAGGGGCGGAAGTGGAGGAGAGTGTTCTGCACAGCCATGCCCCAGCATGGGACTCGGTCACCGTTGGGCATTTTACTGTCACTGTGGTTCCACCTCACCCTTCTCCTTCCTCTTGGTCCGAGTGGCTTTTCTCTGAACTGCGGGACGCTCCTCCCATGAGAGAGCTCTCTGCAGTGCTGAGAGGGCTGGGCCGGGCAATCCAGCTCCGAGCGGGGCTGGCGAGGTTTTCTCGGATGAAATACAGACAGAGCACGTGCTGAAACACGTGGGATCACCCGCCAGCAGCCCCGCGCTCCCCGGTTTCTGTGGTTTCAGAAACAGAATGGATATCAGCCTCAGAGGGTGTTCACAATTGCGTCCAGGAAATCTGGCTGGTTTTTCTACTATTTCACTAAAATCACCCAGGTATTCTGCAACTAACAGGTTAATTAATTTGATGTGGGCTCTACGCAAAAGAGCATGTGAATTAAAGGTTGTAGGAGATGTCTAGCTTTTAAACTCATGTATTTACTTGCTGGAATTTTGCTTTGTGCTACAGTCACACTACACGGCTTTCCAGCACAAGCCTTCACGTGAGTTGGTCCAGGGTCCAAATCTGGCGTTGGCCTCTCTCAGTGTCCAGCGGGCCCCGAGTGAAGCCGCCTGGGGCTCCCCCGAACGCAGAGCCCTCGGGTTTCCAGCGCAGGCTGGGGGCTCCCGCTCTGCCACCTGCTTTCAGAGCAGCTGGGGCCCAACCGTCTTCCCTCACGAAACAAAGACGTCTTACTTCACGCTCTCATTTCCAGTTCAGAACACACACGCAAGCAATTTGTGGTGATTTCCCTGTTCCGGAAAACCGCTTATTTCCTTCCTATGACGAACAACTTGTAAGCACACCTGCACACCACACATGTACACCCACACACACATGAACACAAACACACATGCACACAATACACAAACACACATGCACACGCAAACACACATGTACACTCACAAACACACACGCACACACGCACACACACATGTACACCCACACACATACATGTACACCCAGAAACACACACGTGTGTACATACGTGCACACACAGGAAGTAGAGCTGATCTCTCCCCAGGCTTCGCTGGGCCTGGAGATGAGAGAGGGACTCGCTGCCTCCCGGCCTCTCCTCGGGAAAGGCTTATCTCATCTGACACAATCACAGAACCATAAAATTAAAAGTTAGCCCCTAGGCAGAGATCCTGGGCAGGAGGGTCCACAGGGACATGTCACCCGGCAGCTGTACGCAACCGATCCAGGTTCCACACAGCTCTGTTCCAGAGACAAAACTGCTTTGCTTTAGTTAAAGCCACATTTCTTTTCTTTTCTTTTTTTTTTAAAGCAAACCGAATTTGCCTTTGAAGAGTAGTTTTTCAATCCATTTCTGGCCAGCAGAGAGGCGGGCTGTGGCCTGGCTCCCTTTTCTCCCTGTCGCTGGGAGAGGAGTTCTAGGTCACAGTGTCGTGCCTGGCAGGAGAAGGAATGGAATCCAGCGTGTGCTCAGCCCAGAGCCCAGGAAGCCCCAGGAGCAGAGAGATGCCGGCTGCCCTTGGGCTGAAGGAGGCAGGTGCAGTGTCCACGAGCTCTGCCCAGGTCACCCCTGCCGTCCCAGCGTCCTGGGCCCTGCTGCTCCTGCCACAGTCCCTGTCTGCCATCAGTCCTGCTGGGGACGTCCTTACGTGGCAGAGGGAGCACCATCTCTGTGGTGGAAGGCGAGGCTTGCTGCCCCTCCCTGCTGCTGCAGGAGACCCTGGTTCCTGCACGGCCACCTGGCTGGGAGGCGAATCCCAGGTAGTCCTCCCTGCTGGGAGACAGTGGGTGGGAGAAACCCAAAGGCACCAGCACTTTCAGCAGAGCACCTGCCAGTGGCCCGGGAAGCTTCTGGCTCTTAGACCTCCAGGCTGCCGGTGCCCACTGTGGACCCTCTTCCCAGGTGAGGCCCCTGCCTCTCACCTCCCACCGTGCTCCCTGGGCCACTGCGCTCGGCGGTGCCAGCCTCATTCCAATCACAGTCACTTCGCAAACCACACGAGCTTGATGCCTCATTAGCATGCGGGCTAACGCAAAGCACCACGAAGGATGCCACGTACGTGGGGCCACTGGAGTGCAGGAAGCTCCGTGGGCATTTGTCCACCTGGCGGGACAGTGTCGCAACACCCAGAGGAAGTCCTCAAACGCCTCTGTGAAGAAGGCAGTGAGAGGATCCGAACCTGCATGTACTTAAGTACATGTTAGTCTACATGAGCTTCACACGGTTACAGCTCCCGACTCACTGGCGCCCGCATGTGCCGGATATTAAGTACCAGCTGCTGAGGAGCAGAGGACAGCCTAACGCCGCCTCCCCGCGTGGTCAGAGCGGCTGTCAGCTCCCCAGCAGGGTGAGTTACAGACCCGAACCCTAAAAGGTAACAGAAGCCTCCTAGAGGGGCCCCACAGACAGACCCCACAGACAGTCTTTTGGGGTCGCATGGTGGACTCAAGCACAAAGGCACCGTCCTGTCTGGGAACAAAGGTGAACATTTCTCGCGTCTTAATCAGATAAAATGAACAACTAAGTCTCTCTGACACATGGAGGTTCACAAACACCGAATCTGTGATATTCAGCTCCATTCCCTTTCCCACGGCCCCACTGTGTCCTCTTTCCTCACGGATCTACACGGCCTGTGGCTGTGGCTCAAGCACTGCCGTGTTTGTGTGTGTCACTGTGTCTCTGTGTGTATATGTATGTGTGTTTGTGCATATGTGTTTGCATGTGTCTGTGTGTATACATGTGTTTGTGTGTGTATGTGTGCGCATGTGTGTCTGTGTGTATGCCTCTGTGTGTCTGTTTCATGTTGTTTGTATTCCAAGCTTTTCTCAGGAAATTCAGCTTACAAAATCAGCCATTTTAATGTTAATTGCAGCTTAATTCTTTGCCTATAGTCGTTCAAAGGTCACGTTTTAAATGACGAGGCTCATCAATTCCAGTTCCGAGGAAGGTTAATTCTTCCTGCACGGCCTGGGGGTTTTCTGCGGCTCCCTCTGCCCCGGGTCTCGGTGGGTTTTCGAGTTAGGTTATTGTGGTGGGAAGGTCACTTGCAAATTGTTAGCTGAGACCCGTGATTTCCCCTTGTGCCCAGGAGCGCAGTTCCGACTCCCCGTGTAATACCAGGGGTGCTGGCAAGAGTCCCTCCGGCCGGAGCAGCTGGGGCTTCGACCGAAGCTCCCGCAATCTCGGTCGGGGCCCTGCAGGCGTCTCCAGCCAGCGAGGCTGCCCCCCTCCCCGTCTCCCCAGCCGGACGCGAGCCCACGGAGGAAGGCGCACTCGTTCCCTCACACTCTTTCACTGACGTCGCTCTCATCCCACGGATCTAATCACTGAGGCAGCAGGACCCTCATTTCAACTCTGTACAAAAGGAGGCCACATTGGATACTTTCCTTTTCTTTCCATTTTGGTGTAATTCTCTACCTCGTGTGTTTCCATCTACAACGGAGCAGTGGAAACTGGCTGCACCTGAGCGAGGCCGTGGGCAGCTGCAGAGGCCAGACAAACGTCCGCAGGAGGCCCCGGAAAAGGCCTGCACCTGCCGAGACGTCCCCCGGCCCCGTGAGGGTCCCGGCAACGCGCTGCTGCGGTCTGCTGTCTAGTGGCCTCAGGGTTGCCCAGGGATCCACCAAGACACTGGCACCTGGGGCCAACACACGACACACCTTTCTCCCACCCAAGTTTGGAACGAATTCAGAGCTAAGGACGATGTCTGAAAGGGGGAAGTTGATGGGCCCGCGTTATTGCTTTATGAGGCCGTGCTAGGGAACCTGGCACACCTGAACACATCACCTCTATTCTGAGAGCCCCAGCACCATCTCACCCCAAACCCCTGCAGGGGCAGCGCTGGTGCCCAGGCAGTAGGGACGTGGCCAGACACAGACCTGGATGCTTGTCCCGCATGACTGGCAGGTTAGGAAACTGAGGCACCGTCCGGGAGCTGAACAAGCCGAGCTCCTCCCTAACCCACCCGCTCCCTCCCCATCAAATTCTGTCCCCTCTCAGAGGAAGGGGGAAGAGAGGAGAGAGGTCTGGGTGGCCCCGCTGACACCTCCACAGGGAAACAAGGACAGAGGCCAGCTCGAGTGCGGACTTTGCTGCCCACCTAGAGAGAGCTGTGCACGTTACAGAAGAGCCTTTGGATAGACACAAGAGGAGACTGGAGATTTCCAACTCTGCATGGACAAAACAGTTCCAGCGAGCTCCAGTGAAGGTTCAAGGGTTTTTCATATACTATGAGAGAGTAAATTGGTATAGTCACTCTAAAGAAATATTTGGCAATAATTAAAGTTTAAGATACCAATACCCTTTGATCCAACAATTCCCTTCCTTATAATAGATCTTATAAATAAGTATAACACATCTATGTATAAAAAATAATAATAATATATTCAATCTACAGTTAAATTTAGTGTACTCAGAAACTGGGGAAGAATTGCAATTTCTTTTCCCCAAGCCACGTGATGGAAATGCTAAAGGCCATAACTGAAAACACGACAAGAAGGGAACTTTAGTGACATTGGTCAGAATAAATTTCTGAAAGTCTCCCTCCTTAGATATGTAAATAAAACTCATTATAATGAAAGTTGGTGCTTTTTAAATTTTTTTTTTTTTTTTTTTACTGTGGTGCTTCTTGTCATTGTGGAGGTGCTTCCAAATCGCTGGGAAGCAGTCCAGCCTGGTACCTGGACGTCGCCCCTGGGGTACAGCTGCACGCTTAGCCCGCTCAGCACACCTTGTTTGTTTGTCTGCTTCACTCTGATGGACGGCACAAGGGTCCATTGTATTAGGTTACCAAGTATGAAATGTCCGATTCCCTTAA
The DNA here is from genome assembly GCA_028533085.1 of Varecia variegata. Lineage (NCBI taxonomy): Eukaryota > Metazoa > Chordata > Mammalia > Primates > Lemuridae > Varecia > Varecia variegata. Next base: position 1,031,359 of record CM052453.1, on the reverse strand, counting down.
GTACTAAGTTTGACAGTCGATATCTCTGACATTTCACTTTGATACTACTTGTTTTATTTTCATTGTGAAGGTACCTCTCAGTCTTGCAAACACACGTCTCAGCTTGTGATTATCTTTCAAATTCTTTTTTCGTTTTTGAGCAATTTTTGTGAAACCATGGATGAGTCAAAAATTCTTGTTATTTTCTAATATGAGTTCTGTCATGGAACTAATGCTGCACAGACAGCTCGAAATATCAATGGAGTGTTTGGGAGGGACGTGGCTAATGAACACACAGCATGTTGACGGTTTGAGAAGTTCCACTGTGCGGATTTTAATCTTGAAAATGAGCCACGTGGGCTACCTGAGACCAAGGTGGATAATGATGAGCTGAAAGCTGTGGTGGAATCGAATCCATCTCAACCTGCACGTAAATTAGCAGCAAGGTTTGACGTTACTATTCCAACACTATTGGACCATTTGAAACAAATCAATAAGGTAAAGAAGCTGGATAGATGGGTTCTGCATGACCACATGTTGCACAAACAACGCTGCTCAAACTACAGAGGCTGGACTTGGAAACCCTCTGTCATGCACGGTATTCACCAGACCTTGCACCAACTGACCACCACTCCTTCCAGACTTTGGACCACTTCTTGCAAGGGAAAATATTCAATTCTCAACAAGCTGTGGAAAACACCTTTTGAAATCTGATCACCACTGGCTCTCCAGGCTTCTTTGCTGCCGGTATAAAGAAGCTACCATTAAGATGGCAACACTGCATTGATAGTTTAGACACATACTTTGATTAATTGTACTGCTTCTTGTTTGAGATATAATAAACTGCACTTTTGATTCAAAATCAGACATTTCATATTTAACGACCTAATGCCTGTCCTCTTAATTATGGGTAACATGACCTATTCTGTGAATTAATTAGATTTCACTTGACTTTAGACCAGTGGTCCCCAACCTTTTTGGCACCAGGCCCTGGTTTCATGGAAGACAATTTTCCCACAGACCTGGGGGGAGGAGGGGATGGCTTCAGGATGATTCAAGGACATTACATTTATGATGCACTTTATTTCTGTCATTATTACATTGTAATATATAAGGAAATAATTATATAAGTCACCATAGCGCAGATCAGTGAGAGCCCTGAGCTTGTTTTTCTGCAACTAGATGGTCCCATCTGCATTTGCAGCCACTCCCCAGTGCTAGCATCACTGCCTCAGCTCCACCTCAGACCTTCAGGCATTAGATTCTCATAAGGAGTCACAACCTAGGTCCCTCGCATGCACAGTTTACAGAAGGGTTTGTGCTCCTGTGAGAATCTAATGCCACCACTGATCTGAAAGAGGCAGAGCTCAGGCGGTGATGCGAGTGATGGGGAGAGGCTGTCAATACAGATGAAGCTTCACCTGCTCAGCTGCCACTCACCTCCCGCTGTGTGGCCCAGTTCCTAACAGGCCACCAATTGGTACCCATTGGTGGCTCAGGGGGTTGGGGACCTCGGCTTTAGACCAAAGGGCACATCTCCAGAAGAACTGGGCCACTCTACGTGTGTGGGGAAAAACAAAACAAAACAGTTTTACTTATTTTTACACCTAACACATACGTTTGAAAAATATACATTCTCATTCTGTTTCAAATAATATATTTGGAATGACAAATATTTGATGAAATTGAATATGCCTCAATATATTAAGATCAATTAAAAAAAACCAGAGGACTTTCTGTTGTAATAAATACCCATTTTAGAGATTTGAGAGAATAAGGAGTGGAGGGCTGGCCTGGGCAGTATTATGAAACGTGACAAATTTAAATATGAGAGTGGGCTCCGAGGCAAAGAACGTGCCCCTGTTCTCACGCTGGGACAGCTCCCAGGCGGGTCTTTGCCAAGTGCCCATGCGGTGTGCCAAGGCAGCCCCATTGTGAATATGCAAAATCCCGGCCGTGGCGCATCTTTGACATGTCAGGGAAATGTTCTTAGGTGGTGAATGAAATCTCCTGGGAGGCTCATAAATCCTGTGCAACAAATTATACACTAACAGGTTCTTAGGGGAATTCAAATAAATCCTCACCACCGCTTAGCAGGTAATCTCCAGATCAGATTCCCATTTTTCTTAAGAGCAAAATAATATATGGCTTCGTGCACTCTCCTGGTGAAATGCTATATATCAAAGATATGAATTTAGTCGAAATATTGATCTTAAGCCAAAGTGAAACTAAGAGAAAGTTTAATGTTTTTTACCACAAAAGAGAGGGATGAGAGGTCTGTGCATAAAACATGCTTTATAAAGTGAAGCATCCTGGCAGGGGAGGAAGGGAACATTCCAGAAGCCTGAAGACTTTCTGACATTGCCCTGTTAAGGAGACGCTGCACAACTGCCTACAGAGCCTCTGCTTGCCCAGCAAGTTGTCATGGAGACATGCCCTTGCAATTAAAGGACATAAAATAGATTGCAAAGAAGGGACCTACCTTAATGTTGTGTGAATCATGTTAAATGCGTTTCACTGCTTCGCAAGTCACATAACGCAACAGTACTGGCGTCCACGCGGTGTCTCTCTGGGGAGGGGCCGCGGTGGAGGGCTGAGGCAGAGTTTGGCAGGACACTCTTGGGCGTGTCGTGGCTCCTGGAGAGTTGAGAAAGAGTCCAAACAATCAGATGAGTGCAGATTGCATCGGTGGGAAATTCGGAATCTCTCTTCTTCTCTCCAATACCAGAAACTTGGTACAAGCAAAATAAGGAACATTATCTTCCTTTTCTACTTCAGTTCACCAAAATAAAGCAACCCTTGCCAAATCTCCTTGGAGCATCTATTAACCTCAGGCGTCACAGGGAAAATGCTTGCAAAAAAAGTGCTTTTTAACCAAAATTATTTAGTTGTTCTTAAAAGAGCCTTCATAAAGTCATGTATTGTTCAACGTTCTGCATGTTGTCTGGAATTTATGAGCGAGAGCCAGATTTGCGAGGGAAGCAAAGGAGGCAGCCCTGGCAGAAATGTCGCACTGTGGTGTTCACATCAAACACACACACTAGCGGGGTGCCTATAATGTTTATTTTTAATGTTTGAAGCACGACAAGAGATACTGCAATTGCTGTCCTTTGGCTTGAGTTGCTAGATGTGACTTATCAGACACCAACAGCCAAAGTCCTAGGTAAACCAAAGTAGCTTTTCTAAATAGGCTATTACTTATTTATTTGGGGGATTTATAAAAATGTGGCCGTCATGCAGAGCCTCTGGGTGCATGAATAATGCAAAAGTACAAAACATTAAGAAACAGAAACAAACAGAAGCCAGACGTGTAGTTCCATTTCTCTCAACAGACAGAAACCACTTTTTTGATCAATACATTGAATTACAAAGAGGAATTGCTAAAAAATGCAAACGGGAATTTAATAGGACATAAAAGATTTAGTCATCAAACAAATGCTTTTCTGCCATCTTGTATGCGAGTTGGCACTGCTGGGAGACCAGGGGTGCAGGCTGCTGTTTGAACAAGTGACAAAGTGGTTGACTTACGGATTTCCTAATGAAGGGGTCTGCGGGGGAGGGCAGGCAGCCGGCTCTCTATGGCTGCACCGGGAATGTCAGGTGACAACGCACAGGGACCGGCCTCGGGAAAGGTTGGAACATGGACTTTTCAAAGAAGGGGACGTGGCCTGATGCTGCCTTCCTCACGTCACCTTAGCACCTTGGGTCTTGACCTCTGGTCCCTTCTCTTGAGTGGCCCTTCCTTGTCACCTTCCTGGTGCCGTGATCAGCTTGGGCTTGGTTTACAAGCTGTCAGTCCCATTGCCCCTAACTCCACAACTGTGCCATGTCTGGAAACTCTATTCTGACGACTTCAACGAGTATTTTGCTAAGTCCATTTTTTTCTTGGATGTTCATCTCGTGCCCTGCTTGGTGGGAATCACCCATCACCCCGATCTGCTCAGCACCTCACACGGCATTTCATCAGCATCTCCCTCAAAACGTAACTCTCCCCTGAAAACCGAGACCCTCTGCTGTTTCCCGAGCCTGTGGGAAGGCCAGAGTTACGGCTAATTGCACAGGCTGATGAGGGGAAGAAGGGAGGAGAGAGGGAGAAAAAATTAAAGGACAATGAATCTTCCTATTTTATTGAGAACATTCGTACATGTTGGGAAGGGACCAGACATTCTGTCACTAAGACCTAAATACGAGAGAGAAATTGTTAAGTGAGGTAATTACACAAACAGTGTCTATATTCACTAGCAAGAAAAAGCCCACTCAACGTGGAAAGCCCTGGAGGCTACTCACCAGCGCCTTTCAAGCTATCCTTTGGGATGGTTAAAACAACATCGATAGACTGTCGGGCTGGCCGACCGCAGCCATCTGTGGGAACTGACGTGTGTGCGTCGGGGGAAAGGCTGGTATCTACTTACACATCCCGAACTCGCTGGGTCTCTCAGGGAAAGGGGCACCGTGTTAGGCCTAAGAAGAGAGTCTAAGTTTTAAGATGATATTTTGAGCTCCTTTCCCCCTCTATCTTAAAAAAATGACTCTAAAATATAAAAATATTTTTAAAAATCTCTAAAATTCCTGGAAACTAGAGTGTTATCAAAAAGCCAGATGCCTTAAACGTGTCTGGAGAATATGAGACAAGTGAGAGCAGGTCGTGAGAAAGGCCAGGGACGGCCCCCCGGGGCGAGGAGGGTCCGCCAAGGCGTGTGACAGGTGGATTTTCCTGGAGGAACCCTGGGACCTACCCCCGCCATGCCCAGGGCTGCAGGGGGAGCAGCAGGGCAGGAAGAAGCGCTCACCTCCACAGGTGCGGACGCTGCGGCTCCTGACCAATCTCACCAGACACAGCTGAGCCAAAGCCACCGCACAGTGCAGCAGCTCGGCTGTGGGGTCACGGAGGGACAGGGAACCCACCTCGCCTTGGGTGACGTCGAACATGGAGGGGGCAGTCTGGACGGGTCTAGTGGAGGGGGTCATGTTCGTGCTTAGTCTTCCTGGTAACCCCTCTGGTTTTCCACCTGCCGGCTACAGCTGGGTCTTCCACACAAGCCTGTACGATCTCATTGCTGCCAGTTGGAGAAGATTCAGGGCCCAGATCAGGGAGCCAAGAACCCACTGAAGGTTTCTGCAAGCTCTGCCAGCCCCTTGCACGGAGAGTGACTGGAATTCACCCCTGGGATTCACGCAGTGTCGACATGGAGCGGGGCTTTGTTGCGGGGGGTTTCTAGCAAGGCAATTCCGTTTGTTAGCAAGAGGCCGAGTGCCCAGAAATGTTCCCAGCGCTGCGGCAACGCTGGGGAAGCGGAAAAGCTCAGCTCAGGCCTCAGCAGGGAATTCCGAGAGCCCGGCACATGGAGGACGCTCAATGGATATTTGCTGAATAGAGGCCACCTGGGTTAGGGCTTGGTCTCCACAGTGCGGGCAGCTGCAGCTCTGACCAACGCGCTCATTTACATCCTGAGCAGAAGCTTTCTGATTAGATCAGGTCCCATGTGTTTATTTTTGTTGTTGCTGTGATTGTTTCTGGGGTCTTAGTCATAAATTTTTTGCCTGGGCCAATGTCTCTAGGAGTTTTTCCAACATTTTCTTCTAGAATTCTTATGGTTTCATGCCTTAGGTTTAAGTCTGTTATCCACTGTGAGGTGATTTTTGTGACAGGTGAGAGCTTCTGCACAGCCAAGGGAACAATCATCAGAGTGAACAGACAACCCACAGGATGGAGAAAATATTCGCATACTATACATTTCATGAAGGGCTGATAACTAGAATCTATAAAGAACTCAGGCAAATCAGCAAGAAAAAATCAAACAACCCCATTAAAAAGTGGGCAAAGGGCATGAGCAGAAACTTTTCAAAAGAAGACAAACTAATGACCAACAAACATATGAAAAAATGCTCAACATCTCTAATCATCAGGGAAATGCAAATCAAACCACATGAGATATCAGTTAACTCCAGTGAGAATGGCTTTGATCAAAAAGTCCCAAAACAACAAATATTGGCGTGGATGCAGAGAGACAGGAACACTCATACACTGCTGGTGGGACTGCAAACTAGTACAAGCTCTATGGAGAGCAGTACAGAGATACCTCAAAGAACTAAAAGTAGACCTACCATTTGATTCAGAAATCCCACTACTGGGTATTTACCCAAGGGAAAGAAAGACATTCTATAAAAAAAGACACCTGCACTGGAATGTTTATAGCAGCACAATTCACAATTGCAAAGATGTGGAAATAACCCAAGTGCCCATCAATACATGAGTGGATTAACAAAACGCGGTATATGTACACCGTGTGGTACATGTCGCACATGCCACACCACCGGGGCCACCTGCCATTCCCTTCCCCACCAGCTCTGGCTGGTCCGACTCCTCGGTCGCTAAGCAGGGCTTTTGGAAAAGGGGCTTTGCCGGAAGGGCCGAGCGTCTCGGGCTGATTCCTGTGGCGTTTGTCACAGGCATCCTCCTGATTAACACTAATAAATCACAACTTGTTTATGTGACAGTGACTGTTGGATTGTAGTTTTTGCTTCAGGAAAATCTATTATGGAGGAAATCAATTCACAGTGCCTGGAAGACAAGGAATAGGACAAGCAGTGGGACGGAGACGAAAGGTCCTCCAGCAGCCATTCAGTCAGCGACGTCCTCGGAAGGTGCCTTCACCTGGCTTTTGTGGGCTCTGGCTCTTCACTGCACACACTCTTTCTAGCGTTTTCCACCGTGACAGTCACTCTTCTCCCGTGGGTGGGGAGGGGCCGCTGTCTTTGTGTTCCTCAGTTGACCTTTGACGGCCTTTCTTCCTCTTTCCTCTCTCGACCTCCAGCTTTGATTGTCTGCACTGTCCCTGCCGAGTTTTGCAACCCTCTCGTTCCTCGACAGCTTGGGTGCTCACTGGACTCCTTCCACGACCACTGCTCTTTCATTCTCGCAGTTTCAGTGGAGGTGGAGGAGATCTGGAACACACGGTGGTCCCTGGGCTCCTCCAACAGCCTTGTCTGCTACTCCTCCTCCACCACCTGCCCCCTTCTGTCCCATCACACAACCTGTGTGACAGGCGGCTCCTGTCTGTCCGGCTCACTCTGTGGAGATCTGCCGGGCCAGCCCCCTCCCCTGGGAGGCATTTCAGCCTGTAGAGCCCACGGCATGTTCTCTTCCCACCACGCTCTGGGCTGTCTTCCCCTCCTGGGCTTGGATTCCATGGTCAGTGACCATCACGAATCTCTGGCCCCTCCATCCCAATCTCCTCCTTGCTTCCACCCTAGCCCGAGATAGGGGCAGAGCACCTGGCCCAGTGTTCTGCATCTGAGCTATGGGCACAGCAAGTGATTTGACCACACTATTTCCAACCATCTGGAACATGATACGCAGCTGGTGCCATTTCTGATGCAAAGAAGAGAGGTTAATTCAGTGGGTGTCTTGGAGCCTCAGGGCTTAATTCTCTCCTTGGAACCTGGGCAGAGAGAGGCGTAGTTAAGGTGCTCCTTTAAAACCTAGACCACTGCTCTGCTCAGAACCTTGCACTGTCTTCCTGCCTCCTGCGAGTAGAAGCCCAAGTCCTAACATTACGGGGCTTAAATCATTGCAGGATCCGCCCCCACGCTCAGAGCCTTGTGTCCCCCCACTGCCCTTCCTCACTTCACATTGGCCGATGGGAAGCTCTTCCCCGGGTGCCTGCCTGGGCTGGGCAGGTGTCCTCTTCTCAGCAGGGACGCCCTGCTGTCCTGTGCGGACGGCACCTGCCCTCTGCCCTGCACCCCATCCTCTCCCCTTGCTCTGCTCTTTCTTTTTTCTTTAGCCCAATTGTCACTAACATGCCATAGGTTTCCTTATTGTACTGACAGGGGGTCTGTCTGCTTCCTTCACTGCTCCATCCCAAGTAGTCCCCCAAGGGCTGTTCAGGATCTATTTGTTTGGTGCACACATGAGGGAGACGGGATCTTTGAAAGGAGACTCCTCCGTGGCCCACTAATGTCACGGCTGTTCAGTGACAAACATGTTGGTATGTGGAGCATGGTCCATCCTGGAGTGGAAAAAATATGTATCTCACGTCTATCATGTTTCTTGTATGAAATGTTTGCAAGACATGAACACTCAGAGTGGCTTTCTCTGGAGCACGGGAACATACGCAGACTTCATGTCCTTCCCTGCATTTATTTATTTAATTTTGCCATGAGCACGAAGTCCGTCAGATGAATTTAAAGCCCACTTAACGAAGGCTGCCAGTGCCAGGCGTCCTCTGGGTGTGTGAACTTCTAGACCTGGCTGCACCCCACCCTCCGCAGGGGCTGTTTCTCCTGAAGTTCCTCTGGGAATGTGGACTCAAGGAAGCTCTATTGAAAATAAATTTCCAGGGTAATCTTTGTATGGCCTCTCCCCCAAGACCCCTCAAAAAGTGTTCAGGATAAGGCTTGGAGGCAGGATCTGTGCAGGCTCAGGTGTTACCCACTTCCTTTAAGCCTGGCTGCAGCCCACTGCACCTCGGGGACCACTGATGAGGGAGGAGCCATGGCTCTGTCTCTTCAACCCCGTTTGGCACCTACGTTTTGTTCTGATCACGGAGCGCGTGTCGCGTCTCATCTCGTGGTCTTTATCATTCATGCACTTCTCCTTTGTCCTCCATGTCTTGTGTGTACTTGTCTTTGTATCTTTGTATCCCAAATCTCTAGCCACAACAGACTTGTGATATGGTAAAAACTAGAAAAAAATACCAAGAGTAAAGATGACTGTGGATCAAACGTGACGTAGAAATGAGATGCGAGGCTGGGCCCGTCCTCGTGCACGTCAGTCTGGGGTCCTCTGGGTGTGGAGCCCGTGCGGGCCGGGGCGGGCGCGGGCAGGGCTGGCGCGGAGAAGGCAGAGGGCCGTCCGCAGGCCGGTTTGTGGGGAGGACGACGAGTGCTCAGGGCAGAGGGTCTTCTGCAATGCAAATGGCAGCGAGATGAGTGAGTACATATTTGAGGATGCAGAGAGGCAGCCTCCGAAGCTAATGACAGCATAATGATCAAAGACACCAGTGTGGTCTGAATGCGCCAACAGCGCGTCTCTATAGTGACAGCCTCTCATGGCTCTGCGAGCCACCGCTGAGAAACTCCGGAATTAATCTTGACAAAATTCTGGTAAAAAATTGATTAAAGTAGAAAACGACTCCGTTTCCTTTCTCTTTTTTACTTCATTCCAGTTGCCAGGTTGAACAGAAAAGTCTTACATATAAATCGCCCATTCACATAGGAGCTGGTAATATAAGTAATTTCTCCAGTTCTAAGAGTCTATGATTAGGGTTAGCCAGCCCAAAATGGGAGTTAAAAACGCCCAGTTGATGATTGAACGTTTCCCCAGCACAATGCTGTGTCACATGGCCCGTATCTGGACTAGCACGCCTCTGATTAAGAACTAACGTCCTCCCAGTTGATTACGATATTTAGCAAATGCTACATTGGATAAAGCTGACCTCATCGGATCCTGAACTCCCAGGGAACTCCCTGTCCGTAATATTCACTTGACAATTAATCACACACTGTCTTGTGACAGCTCCGGTGTTGTGCTCAGTAGCTTTCTCTTTTCTTCTCTCTTTGAGAGCATTTCCTGTGTTTGTATCTTGCCTCTCCAGGTACATGTGTCTGGGGGTGACGGCTCCTGATGGCACCTGTCAGTTTTACGTACTGCCAGCCATGCTGAGGCACAGAAACACGTGGTCTGCCCAAGGCACCAAGAGTCACTGGAAACCCCAGGAACTCGTTCACTGGTTTCACAAGCAGGGATATCGCCAGTGCTGCTCCCACATGCCTTGGATCCTGTGGCCATTTCTGGGCACCCCAGCCTCACTCCCACGCCCAGCACCTGCCCTGGGGCTCTGGGAACCCGGTGTGTGCATGGTGCACAGCACACACCGAGGGGCCTGGGAATCAGTAAGTCCCACTGCAGCAGATAGGGTCGTGGACCGTCCAGTAAGGACCCCCACGGCTTCCCCCTTGCTGGCCCCTGGGGCGTGCCCTCCTCGAGGTCTCCAAGTTTGCCTGTGAGATCAAGTGTCAGCTCCCGCGGCCTCCATCACACACCTCTGCCGGGGCTCTCCCTGCCTGGTCACCAACTCTCTTCTCCTGCCGTCCCTGGGCCTCCCGACACGCCGGGCAGCCAGCCTTCACCTTGGTGCCTGCCTCTGGGGGAACCCGGCCGGGCAGCCAGCACGGACTCGGTGCTAGGGCTGGCCTGGGGGTGTGATTCCAGGGCTGGGTTGCTTGCTTGTCCAGTGGCACCTTGGTGGAAGGTGGGGTGTGGCTGCCGGTAGTTGGTGTGGCAATAATGTTATTGAGACCCTCTGGAAGGTTTACGGATATTATCTCATTTATTTCTCATCATAATATGAGGTTGCTCTATTGTCCACATTTTACTGGTGAAGAACCCGAGGCACAGAGTAGGTGAACAACTTCCCCAGGACGACACCTGGGAGGCTGAGCTGGCTCTAAGTCCCATGTCCCTTCACAACCCCCCACCTGCAAACCCGCAGGGACTTATTTATGGACTTGCTCTTACTTCTTGACAATGGATAAGGCTTCTAAAGACATCATTATGTCTTGAGAAAAGATCATCTCAGGAAAGCCAAATTAAATCATTTTATCGGCTGGTGACCTATATACTGATGAAAATTAAGTAACATAGCAGGTGATGTGTGGCTTAGCCCTTTAAATATACCATAATTGCTCATGTGCTTTGAATCACACGTTCCGCTGTTCTCGCAGGAACAGACGCCACACCTGAGCCAGGTCTTTGATACGTCCATTGAAGAGCAGCAACCAGGTCATAAAATAGGTCAATTTTTAAAATGCATGTCTTATAGGTCAGATTTATTTTAAAAAGGCAAAATTGAGGTCAGACACATGAGTCATTGTGCAACTCTTTACTTTTGGATTCTGCCTCTAAAAATCAGACAACCTAAATCACAATTTATTTGCATAGAAAAATTCTAATTCTTGTCTTCATTCTCAATTTGTAGATATGTAATGCCAAACTTAATGCTCTTTTCATTAATATTTTATTTTTCTGGGGGAAATACTGTTACGTTGTAAGTTTCGATAAACCAGTTCTATGTGGCAGGCACCGGGCTGGTCACCCATGACATTGGTCAGGGTCCCAAAAGGAAGCAGCAGGCACGCTCAGATGAGGGCTTGGCAGAGTTTCATGAAGGTGCTGTTTAGGAAAGGGTGGGAAATTGTAGAGAAACAAACACAAAAAGAGGCAGTCAGGGCCTTATAAGATAGGGTCAGTGACCACCAGCTCTTGGGTTGGCGTGATCTGGTCATGGCAATGCAGTCAGTCCAGCTGCACATGGAGCACCACTTGTCAGACAGGCGGCGGCCTGAGGAGGTCCCACCTGGGGGGACGGGGAGGAGGAATGCTCCACCTAACTCCTCGCTTTCCTCCCATATCCCAGGGGTCTCCACTCTCCAGTCCAACAGAGAACCCCCGGGGAGTGGTGGAAATCAGCGTGTCCGAGCTCAGAGCCGGGCGGGGAGGGTGGCGTGCCCCCCGAGGGCACGAAAGAAAAGCCACCTAATAGTCCCATGATGAGACGGACACGTGACTATGGTCTAAACCTTCCTTCAATCAAGGCAAATCTACAGTGAGGTAGATGCAGAGAACGTTCTACCGTCTGCCTGGAGAATTAGGAAAGTCTTCTTGTAGGAGGCAGTCCCTTAACCGAGATTGAGGAATTCTTATATATATGTCATCACTCAAGTGTAAAAAATAACCAGCACAAGGATATCATTGCAAACTTAGGTCCTACAACCATTCTGTAGGACGGCACTGTATATGTTAAGTTACTGTTCTTTGGCATGGCAATGTGGAAAGGTGTATTCATGGGGGAAAAAGACCCCAAAAAGAAAACCAGTAAATTCAGATAAAATATGAGAAGTTCTTTTAGCACCAGTGCACACCAGGGAAATGTACTTAAGTAAACTAAAGCAGCAATAGTATCAAATAATGACTTGGCTTGCAGCAAATCAGTAAAGATAACTGAAATAATTTTCACATGAGCAAAAGTGAACCACATATTAAAAACATGATGAAAATTAAGAAACCCAGAGTAAACTGATAAAATGAACACACCAAAAATAATCTGTAAATATTTAGTCTGGTTTCTCCCAGTAGAAACCAAACAGATCAAAGAATTGAATATATTGAAGATATCCTACATGTTTACATTTTTGCAAAACTCTGAAGAAATAATTTACGTGTCTTGGTATGGAGAAAATGGTTGTAAAGAAAAAAAAAACCCAAAACTTAGAATTTAATCAAAACCCAAATGTTCCAAATGAGTTAATCGTTGCTTATAATTCATGCTCAAAAAGTCTGTTGCCTAATTTTTGTAAAAGACCTGGGAAATAAATTTGCAACAGGCACTCAGCCAAGGAGCTTAGCATTCTCCCGTTGTTAATTTCCTGTGCTGATGCCTCTCCTTTCCTGCTAGACTGCAAGTTCCCTGAAGGCGGGAATTCTGACGTATTCCTCTGGCACGGTGACTTGTGACTGCTCCTAAGCATTTATTCAGCCAAGTGAGAATTTACGGAGAGACCAGGCTTCATGAAACACCACTGGGTCCTTTGTGGAGAGGGCAAACACTGTCACGAGGAATCAGGTAATTCCTCACGTGCTCTCCACATCTCCCGCACTGGTTATGAGAAATCTGCTGTCGTCGAAGTTCTTTGACAGTGACAGGTGAGAACTGCTGTACCCAAGACAGCATCTGACACCATTTACAGCGTCTTAACGGGTAAGGAGGAAGAGAGGAATGAATAAGCAGTGGGAGGGGAGACGGGCGCAGTCTGTTGCAAACGTGGCTGTGGATCCAGCGCGGATGGACCCAGTGAGAGTGACGGTTTGAGAAAGGGGTGCGGTGGGATGGGGTGGGGGTGTCCTCTTACTTTAGGTCTGACTGAGGAAGGAAAAGGAAGCTATCCAGCCCTGAGAGGAGGGAAATAAATACAAATCCAAGGAGAATGAAGGTGAATGAAAAAGTTATAAAGTTGCTACATTAAATATTTATTATGATTTTTCTAGCTAGGAGGTAGAAAACTCATTCCAGCTAAATTAATCCATCATTCTATTGGGTCACTGCCGCTGTCTCAAACAGAGGTTTAACAAAAGAGGTAGAGCTATGTTCAACAGTCCAGATTCCTTCTTAGTAATTTAACATTTTGTATTTTTAGAGCGCTTTGTAGGTAATCCAGTGTTTTTTTTTTTTTCCCAACTTCACATTTAACCCTCATGACAATCCCGAGCGAGGCTTGTTGTCTCTACAGGACAGATGAGGACACGGGCACCTGGGGGGACAAATGACCCACACAACAGCATTCACACACCTCCTGACAGCAGGGCTGGAGTTCCAACCCAGGCCTTCTGACTATAAGTTTAGTATTCATTTCACTACACTAAAATTTCATTCTGATGAATGTCTATTGATTGGTTAGAGCTGGTTGTAAAAAATAATTAGCGGTTTTATTGATATTTCTTACAGAAATATAATACAGAAAAATATTTTTATCATACCTGAATGATGGACAATAAATCTTTTTTAAAGAAAAATAAATCAGAACCCAAGAATGTTTTTGAGGATCTCACGTAGAAACCCCACGCATAGGGAGGCCATATAACACAGTGGTTACAAATGCAGCCCTTGTCAGACAGACCTTAGGTCAAGTCCTGGCTTTGTCACTAATTGCTTCTGTTTCCTGAGTCACTGGACATCTTTGAGCTTATTCCCTCATCTTTCAAATGTTAACTTCCCGATAGGGCTGTCCTGGTATTTAACCAAGATTAAGCACTAAGAGTTGGCAGGGTTCTAACTCAACAATCAATACAGATTCGACGGTATTATGTATTAGTATTTCCCAGGCACTGATACCTCATCTACCATCATTGCAGTGGTCACCCTGAGGCGTCATGTCCCCTGCATCCATGCCCTTCCCTATACAGACTCTTGGCTTGGCCATGGCACCTGCTTTGGCCAATGGAACATGGGAAAACTTGAAGCAAGCATAGTCTTGACAAATGTTTGCATATCAGGGCTTACCTTCTTGTATTGCAGGGATGCTTTCTGCCTCTATGTGAAGAAGCCAGGACTTGTCCACTGGAGACCAAATCAGCTGTCAGGTAAGTGACTGAGTATGTCTTAGACCAGCAAGCTCCTGTTGAGCCCTCAGATGACAGCACCAACAAGAGTAAGTCTAAGTGAGACCAGGACAGTTGAGCCCTCAGATGACGGCACCAACATGAACTAAGTGAGACCAGGACAGTTGAGCCCTCAGATGACTACACCAACATGAACTAGTCTAAGTGAGACCAGGACAGTTGAGCCCTCAGATGACTGCACCGACATGAACTAGTCTCAGTGAGACCAGGAGAAGAACCATCCAGCTGAGCCCAGTCCAAGCTACCAACTCACAGAAGTATGAGCTAATAGTTATTTTAAGATACCAAGTTGTAGGCTGGTTTGTTATTCAGCAACACATAAATAAAAAGTGATCAGTAACTTGAAGTTGGGTGTTGTGACCAAAACCTAAAATGTGTGGTGTTGGCCTTGGAACTGCGTGGTGAGTGAAGGGTGGAAGAGGAGTGAGGAAACTTCTACAGGAGGTTGAGCAAGAGTGACCTGTATATAGTGGTGTGAGATTGGCAAAAATGTTGTCTGCTATGTTCTGGAAAAAAATAAAATGTCCCCGTGGGACTTGTTGGTTAGGGCTAAAGAGTTATGTAAACAGAATGTTGATAGTTTTTATTGGTGCTTGTAGATGTGGGATAAAGTACTGCAAGAGAAAGATGACTAAAGGAGAAACAGTTCACTTTGTCAGTGGAATTTAGAGGAAGCATAAAGAGCTCAGTACTTGTTAGCTGGGAAAAGAAAAGATTCTTAAAGGAAGAAATGACCTCAAGTCATGATCAAATCAAAGGTGTAGCTGTATGACCCTTTGTTAAAACTTCAAGCAAAGCTATACAAACAAGTTTCTAAGAATCTTAAAGGAGTTGTTTAAAGTGTCAAGATATACTCAATGGGGAAATAGGTCCATCTCAAAAAGATATAGGATGTAGCTTTTATGGCATACAATAAACTCCAATGATATACATCAGAAAACCACAAAGTTTTTTAAAGAAGTTGCATCATCTTAGACTAAAAAGACTGTACTGTTCAAAAGTTTTAAAAAGGACACTGGGCTTTCAACTTTCTATAAAGAGGCTTTTGGCTGGAAAAGCTACTCAGCTGCAAACACAACCATTTCTGGGAAGAAAGAAGGGTGTCTCAGAGGATGAAGCCCAGAGGGCAGAGCCAAGATCCCTGAAAACAGTGCACTGAATGCCACTCTCAGCAAACTCAGACCCCTGGTAGAGAGTATGTCCCTTTCCCTGGGGAACTGACGAGGTGTGGCTATCTGGATTTCAGAATTTCTCTGGTCTGGTGACTGCTACATGCTTCTCATCCCACCCCCCCTTTTAAATATGCATGCTTGTTGCATTTATCCAGTCCTTGTCACTACACAACTGAGAGGGGACACACCTGAGGAGGTGCACTATAAGAATCTCATTGCCATCTGAACCTCATGCAGGTCATGTGACTGTGGATTTGGGGCCAGATTCAGTGACTGGATAAATCGTGGCATCTTGGGAGGAGATGGGTGTATTTTGTGGATGAAAGAGATATCCATCACTGGGCTGGGGGAGGGGTATTGTAGATTGTTGCAATGACAGCCCTCCCTGAATACCCCCCTGGATCTGCACACTCGCATAGTCCCTGCCATGGGCTTGGACACGTGACTTCCTTTGGCCAATGAAACATTAACCAACATGATGCAAGAAGACACTTGACATGAGCTTTCTCATTTGAGCATCTCCTCTCCTGAACCTAGGAACTCTTCCGCCTCCACGGAAAAAAGCCCAGGGTAGTGTGCCGGAGATGTATGGCTCAGGGACCTGCCAGTGTCAGCTACCAGTCACACGTGTGTGGTCCACTAGCAGGCGGCAGCTGCAGGAGAGACCCCACGGAGACGAGCAGAAGAATCACCAAGCTGAGCCCAGTCCCACTACTGACCCACAGACACTCAGTCTAATAAAGGATTCTCTGAGCTACTAAGCTTCAAGGTGGTTTGTTATACAAGGATTGATGAAACAAAGGTTAATTATCCAGCATCCGTTCTGCCAGCACTCTTACGCTACTAAAATAGCAGTTACATCAGAAGTGTCCAGGGAGACACTCTTTCAAAGTGAAATCTCCAAACATCCAGCAACAAAGAACCGCCAAGAAACAGAGAGGTGGTGACTGGTCACGCTGCATTGTGTGTCTTCCGTTGCCCACACAGAACTCTTGCAATTGATTGCCAATGGCTTTAAATGACTAACTTGTTTTTCCTATGAAAATGACTATAGTAGGAGAAACAACAAAAGACAGAAGATATGACGGCAGCATAGAGACATTAGCTGTGTCCCACTGGTGGACACTTGGAGGAGAAGAGATTTGGGGACAGAAAAGACATCTGCTGGACACATCGGGATCTGCTGACTCTGTCACCAGTTCCCTCTGACTTTCAGGAGTATAGTAGCATCTCAGAGGCGGTGCAAAACCTGGCCTTTCAAAAATAAAGCTCTTTTATAAATAATACATTTACATAGAGTGATCTTTTGCTTTTTCGGTGGACAGCAGTTAGAGGACAGTCCCTCATGCCAACATCAGCCAACTGCTCTGGTCTTTACAGCGTGCGCAGAAGGGCCACATCTTCCCTTCACACAGTCTCTGCTGATGTCCACACCGAGTGACTGCTCCCACGGAAGAAGGCAACAGAGCTCTGGCGCCTGGCCCCGACCCTGGGTGGGGACGCAGCCTGACTCCTCTGGCGATGAGATTTCAGAAGGTCCGCACAGCCTCTCAGCCCCCTTTGACCTCGTATCTCCCAGGCTCACCTGTCTGTCAGACTGGGGTGTTCTTTGCCGGGAGAAGAGACCCTATAACTGGCTCGTCCTACCCTGTGCAGGTCTTGCTTCGGACGGGACAGGAGTAAGAAGCCCACTTTGCAGTGGACCCAAGCCGTGTTCTCTAAGCCACGGCCAGTAGCAACAGAGCAAGTGTTTTCTTCCTCATGTTTATTTCTTAAATTTTCCAGAATCTAGAATGGATAAGCATGTGATTGAGCCCATCATAGAGAAACCTCAGTGGTAGGGAGCACATTGGAAATAACGTGTCCTTATACTATTTGCTAGTTAGGAATTAAATTAAACCTGAGTAGGCAGTACATGGATTATTCTTCATCAGTTAATAAGAGCTAGCCGTTATTGACAACCACTGAGTGTCACAAACCTTAGCTTCATCATAGTTTCCCCAAATCTGCAAAATAGGACTGACTACTATTCTTATTTCACGGATGAGGAAACCTCTTTAAGACTTGAACTTCTCCAAAGTCCAGGGATACAGAAATAGAATTGAAACCCAGCCCAGTTTGACTACACCTGAGCTTTTCCTCGAATACCAAGCTACCTCTCTGTTTCCTCCCTTCCTCTCTTCTTCCTCCCTCCCTCCCTCCCTTCCGTCTTTCCTTTTTTCACCCTCTCTTTTCTCTCTCTCTGTCTTTCATATTAAAGAAATCTCAGAAGCAAAATTTCAGATATGGCTCAATCAAAACAACATGAGGGGTGTGTTTCTCCTCTCCATAGTAGCCAATGCAATGATTAACACGATAAAATTATTCATCTCTGTCACCATCGTCCAGATTAAATAGCCTTGCGAACACTGAAACAGCACTTCTGTGATTAGGTTGATTGGTATTTATGATCCTTAATGAGACATAATACAGTCGTTTGTGCAAACCGTGAGCGTAGCCTCCACCCGAGCTGTCACGTAGCCAGATGGAAGTGACACAGGGTGGAGCACGTCACAGCCTGCAGGAGCAGGACTGAAACAGCTCCCAGATTATGACCATCTAGCACGTTCGTTTATAACCGACTGCCACTCGATTCCATTCGAGATCTTTCAATCTATCTAAACATACTCTCCCAATTGTTTTTTACAATATATTTTTATTGTGAGATAATCATAGATTTAAATGCATATACAAGAACTAATACAGAGACGCCATGTACCCTTTACTCAGATTCCCTCGGTGAAAACATCGATTTGGAATCGGCTCATTTTCACTCAGTGTAATTCTCCAGATGTTGATCCAAGTCGTTGCAGGTATCAAGAATTCTTTTTATTGTTGAAAAGTATCCCGTGACATGCATGCAGTGTATTTTCTTTAACCATTTACCTGTTGAAGGACATTTGAGTTGTTTCTGGTTTTTGCTGCTATGAATAAAAATGACACAGTTATTTATGCATGGGGTTTTAGCGTGTGAATATGTATTTAATTTTCTGGGATAAATGCCTAAGAATGTAACTGCTGGGTCGTGTGCTAATTGCACACTTAGCTGTGTAAGAAACTGTTACACTCTTTCCCAGAGTGGCTGCCCCGTTGTGCATTCCTACCACGAGGCATATGTGCTTCATTTATTTTCACTCTTGCCAGCGTTTGGTGCTGTCACTATGTCTTAAGCCATTCCGATAGGTGTGGAGCGCAGTGATATCTCACTTTGATTTTAGTCTGCGTTTTCCTGATGCTAATGAAGTAGAGCGTCTTTCCCTGTGATCATGTGTCATCTGTACAGCCCCTTCAGTGAAATGTCTGTTCATAGCTTTTGCTTATTTTCTAGTGGGATTGTTTCTTACTTTTGCAATTTTAGAGTTCTTAATGTATTCTAGATAATTGTCCTATTTTATGTGACTTGACAACATTTTCTCCCAGTCTGTAGTTTATCTTTTCATCCTCTTAACTGGGTCCTTTGCAGAACAAAAGCTTTTAATTGTGATGAAATAAAATTTATAATTTTCCCCTTTTATCGGTTGTGCTGTTGGTGTGAAATCTAAGAACTCTTTGCCTTGTCCCAGATTCCAAAGATCTTTTTTCCATTTTTTTTTTCCTTGAAAGTTTTACGGTTTGACACTTTACATGTAAGTCTGTGATCTACTTTGAGTTAATTCTTGTATGAGATGTGAGACTGTGGTTGGCATTTGTATTTTATTTATGTATTTCTTGCCCATAGTTGTTCGGTTGCTCAAGCATCACGTGTGAAAAGACTAGGTCTCCCTGCTGTGTTCCTTCTGTACATTTATGCAAAATATAACAACAAGGATGGTACGTTTGTGGGTCTATTTCTGAAATCTCTATTTTATCCCCTTTGTTTCTGTGTCTGTCCTGTGGCTGCTGCTGCAGTCTTGCTTGTTATCACTACGTCCTAATCCTTCCCGTCAGGCCGGACGGCTTCCACCACTTTATCACTCCTTTTTAAGATTGTTTTAGCTACTCTAGCACTTATATCTTTCCATATCAGTTTTAGAATGTCTGTCTATTTCTACAGAAAAAAATTTCCTGGGGCTTTGATAAGAATTGCATTAAACCTACAGAAAAGTTTGGAGGGATCGGTGCCCCTATTGTTGAGTCTCCCAATCCGGAAACATGCCGTGTCTCTCCCTTTAGTCAGGTCTTCTGTGATGTCTTTATCTTGCTGCTTGTAATTTTCAGCACACAGATCCTGAACATGCCTTGTTAACACCTAAGGATTTAACTTTCTTTGAAGCAATTTTAAACAGTATCATGTTTTTAGTTTGGATTTTTACATGTGAATTGTTAGTATGTAGACATGGGATTGATTTCTGTGTGCTGATCTTGTTTTCTGCAATCTTGCTAAATTAAATTGATTGGTTCTAGGAGGGTGTTTTAAAAAATTATTTTTGAAGATTCCTTGGGATGTTCTGCATCGAGACAATCATGTCACCTGCACTGTTGTTTCTTCCTTTTGGATGTGTATGCATTTTACTTCTCTCACTGTATTTCAGTGGCTAAAATTGCTGTACTATGTTGAATTAAGAACGGTGAGCGTAGACATCCTTGCCTTGTGCCTGGTATTAGGAGGACGCTTTTTAGTCTTTCAGTAAGTATAATATTTGCTGTAGGTATTTTTAATTGCTTTTTATCAAATTGTAGAAATCTCCCTCTATTTATAACTTGCTGACAGTTATTTTTTATCATAACTGGATGTTAGATTTTGCCAAATTTATTTGTGTGTCAAACAATATGATCACACGATTTTTCTTCTTTGACCTGTTGATATGGTGGATTACATTGGCAGATTTTTAAATGTTGAATGAGACATGAGTACCAGAAATACATCCTACTTGGTCATGGTACACAATTTTAGTACATTGTTGGATTTGATTTGTTAATATTTTGCAGAGGAGCTTTGCATCTAAGTTCATGAGCAAATACTGGTCCGTAGTGTTTTTGTTTGTACTGTCTTTGTCCAGTTTTAGTATCAAGGGAATATTGGCCTCATATAATGAGTTGAGAGTTTCTTCCTCTCCATTTTCTGGAAGAGATTGTGCAAGATTGGTGTAAATTCTTATTTAAATGTTTGGTGAAATTCTCCAGTAAAGACATCTGGGCCTGAGATTTATTGGGAGTATTGTAATCACAAATAATATTTCTTCAATGGTTAGAGGACTATCAAGGTTGCTGCTTCATCTTGGTTGAGTTTTGGTTGTCTGTTGTTTCCAAAGAATTGGTCTATTTCTTCTAAGTTGTCAAATTTGTGACTGTAAAAATTTTTGTAACATCCTCTCCTCATCCTGTCTGCAAGATCTGTCATGATGTCCCATTTTTGGTAATACTGATGATTTGTACCTTCTCTCTTTTGGTCTTTGTTTGACTATAGTTTTATCAATTTTATTTTTTTGAAGAAAGTATTTGGTTTTATTGATTTTCTCTATGGTTTTCCTAATTTCAATTTCAGTGATTTCTGCTCTTATTTTTATTATCTTCTTTCTGCTTGCCTTGGGTTTCTCTTTTGTCTTTCTTTTTTCTTTTTTTTGCTGTTTATTTTTTCAAACTATTAAATTTGAATGAGACTACAGAAATCATTCCTTCTATATTTGCATTAAAACATACTCAGTGTGTTCCTGGGGTATACGCAGAAGCCACTCTTCAAGTTAGAAATTTAAGCATTTAGCAGTTGAGTGTTTGTGGGGCAACAGGCAGTTACTCAGCACAGCTTCTGGTTCACTGTGTGTTTTGGTCAGTTGGGTCCAACGTTATAGAATAGACAGGGCCTGTAGGAGCACCAACATTAATTTTTAATTAATCATTTGAACATATAATTTTAATACGTAAAATTTAATTTTATGCCCTTTGGTTGTTCTTCACCAGGTCAATTAAATGTAATATTTCATATTCAAACTACAGTGACATCAGGAAATGTGTGAATTTTATCATTTACTAGTTGTTTCCTCCAGTACAGACCTAAACTGAGTCAAAAAGCTGCCTGAAGGGTAAGATGTAGGCTTTCCAGAATTTTTTTGGACTTTTAACATGTCCCAAAATTATTTTGACTGCATTGGCCTGTGACTCAAATGCATATCTTATTTTTAAAAGAAATATTAGTGGTGTTTTCCCCTGTCTTAACCCCCGTTCAAAAATATTTCCTTTTATCCAACATATTGTACTTAATCTTCCATTAATTTTCTGACTCATTCATTTCTTTGTTTAGTATCTATTTCTATACTAAAAGTATTCCTTATCTTAGTATTATTTAGGGGAAAAGAAGTTTACAAACAGAAAAATATCATAGCTTTTATAATATTTACAGTCTAATGAGGAAGATAATAAAAGCAAACTGTTGTTAAATACTTGCTCTGTACCAGGCACAGTTCTAACTTCCCAGCACATATTAACTCATTTTTAATCTTACAATAACCATATGAAGTTTGTACTAGTATTATTCCCGTTTTAAAGATTAGGAAACTGAGTCACAGAGAACTTTTAATAGGCATTTAATAACCTTTGCTATTAAAGATCACTAATTCTTTAAAATTGAGTATTTAAAAAATCACATTGCAGTGGTATATAAGAATTTCATTTTGTTTATTTTTAAATATCACTATTATCATCACTGTCTAGGCTTGAGTAACTTTTTTGTTTGCTTGTTTTGGTAAATTCGAGAGGAATTTAATGAGTGGACTTTGCCAAACCCGCAGTTCTGTTTGTGCATCGGAAGCAAATGACACCAACTGCTGCTCTGGAGCAGACGCCCCCCTGCGGGTGGCGTTATGACTTGAGCCGTCTGCCTAATGGGCTGTGCCAGCCTCCCCATTTGTCCTGCACAGAAATGCAAATATGGACATACGTGTGTGTCTCTGTGCACAGGCACCAGCTTTAAAGCAGGCTAAATTTAATGCTAATCAGACAAAAGCACCAATAGATGCTTTTCAAAAGAAAAAAGAAGTTTTAAAAAGTTAACTAGATAGCTTAAAAGAAAAGAGAAAACGATGAGGACCCTGCACACACGATGTTGATGAGAACAGGCCCATAATCTTAGCGCAAGATACAAACAGGCGGGGGAAGAGTTTGTCCTTCATTACGAAATAATTCTATTATAATCACTTATTCAGTCAAGTCATCTGCGAAACAGCCACAGCAATTGATCTGGGAGAATGATGGTGATTGGTGAAGGCGGGAAAGAAGCTCTTGATTTTGTGGTGGAGCTGAGAGGAGGAGGAGCATTTCCCACAGGAAGGGTTTTAATGCACAAGCAGACAGAACAGCGTCAGGAGAACAATGGTGCTGCCACCAACATGGCTTAAGGGACCTCATGACATAACTGGGAAGTGAGGTGATGTAAGTCAGCTCCACGCAGTGATGATTTTCTGATTATGTCCTCAGCGTAAGGCCCTACTTCCCAGACCACGAGGGACATGCAAGAACAGAAGACAGAATCAATCCACCAAGTAAGGCTGCCATTTCCTTGGGGAAACGGAGCAATTATCAAACAAGTATTTGTGATCTGAAAATGAATGCTATATCTCATCAATAGCACATTAAACTCAGAATTATCATTCTTACAATGTCATCAGTATTACACGGTATGTTTTATTAAACATGATAGCTATTCAGGGGGCTCTTAACTAAGCGTCACTTATTTCTTATGTCCCCGATATGGACCTATCGCTGGCGAGTAATTTTAAAATTGCTTCGAGAGTATCTAAGCCCTCACCCTGAAATCCTGCTCTAATAACAGGCACTTCCGTATGTTAACTACATGTTATAGCCAACTAAACAAATAGTGCATTCTTTCTTTCCGAAATTATTTTCTTTAAACTCCCATTTCATAATTTGAGTCTTTCATGAGGTAGTGAAATTGTTCCTTCTCTCTCTCTCTTTCTCTTTTTTCCAGACCACGAGAACCAGCGAAATGGGGTTGGGAAGAGTTAAAATTTATCTCAGGTTGGTGATTTTATTAAAGACTTCCACGTGGCTCATCTTCAAAAACCTTTCAGGGGAGTTTTTCTCCGTGTGAGTCCGTGTGCTGTCATCGGGCAAGAGCTGTGCTTTTCCTGACCACGATGAATTGGGATCACGGGAAAAACGTTGACCCGTTAACATGCCAGAGTCCGACTCTCAGGGAAGCTTGGGGGAGTGACAGAAAGAATCGATAGCAGACACTTGTGTTCTCGGGGCGGATGTGATTATGTCCATAATCAGATCGTTTATTTATGGGTTTTATTAAGCAAACACAGGTAATACTGACACTATGCCAGGCGTGGGCCTCAGCTTTGGGAGGTGTTAGCGCATCCTCCTCCGTAACAACCCTGCACACCAGGTGCCCTTACGACCCCACTTTGCCTAAGATGAGCTGTGGCGCAGAGTGGTTGAGTAACTGCTCAAAGTCACACAGCCTCCGAGTCCATGAATTTGACCACTGTGCTACGTTCCCCGATCTATCTTTTCTAACCCGCAAAGCGGTCGTCTTAACTACGTCAGTGGACTTCACAATAGATATACCTATGTCCCTGATCTCTCCTAAAGAAAAAAAGATATCAAAACTCAGATTTACAGGAAAAAATGTTACCTACTTGGCAGAGTATATTTACAAGGCAAGGAGAGAGGCATTATAAATGAGAAAAATTTTTTTTGATTTGTAACTGGAAAAGGTTTTCAAAGAAGTTCTCAATCTTTCAAAATGCTTTCAATGCTTTTCAGCAGGGCCTGAAAGTAAGAAAAATGAAACTGATGAAATTATGCTGATTGCGTTAATGCCATCCCCAGGAGCAGGGGGAGCCGGGGCCAGCGTGGCCCAGGAGCGCGGGGAAGACAGGAGCAGACCGGAATTCATTATCTGACAGACTTCACCTAAACCTGGTATTCTTTTTCTTTAAAAAATGCTACCCTTTCTCTTTCTTTGTGATGAAATCACTAGGAAACTATATTGAAATAGTGACATACACCATTTCATTCTCTTTCTGACAAAAGGTTCTGCTAGAGTTACAGCTACCAAACAGTTATAATTCTCACCATGGTTTTGAGTGCAGAGGAACTTGGTCCAGGTGTCACTGACTTAGGGTCAACATGCACAGACGATTTAAGATAACTGTATGTGACTTGTGAAATCATGAAATGTTTGAAACTCTAGAGTCCTGCTTATTTCGTTTTCTGGGTTGAAGACTGGCATCTGGTTGGAAGTCAGTTTTCCAACCGTTTGTACAAAGGACAAACAGAAGAGGCCGAGCAGGGAGGTGGAACACCTTCCCAGCGTGGGGAGGTTCCTGTCTTCATGGGACTTTCCCCAGTTACTGCCACTCGTAATCTTTTTAAGCTCCGTTATATGTTTATATGAAAAGTTCTGAATTTTTTCTTTTTCTTTTTTTATAACTTGTGGTTCCAATGCATCTTCACATCTTTAGAAATTTTGGCCAAGATACACTATAAGATGTTTGATTCATGTTATCATGTTTATATAGTTTGTTTCTTAAAGTTAAGGAATATTCCGGGTGTTTCAGATTTCCACGTCTTTGGGATTTCTATCTGCCATGGATGGGAAGGGTTTTCCGTAGACACGCACTCAGGTATGTGGGGAAGGAAAAACCACTGGAATCTTGGGCAGAGACCTGGGTTCAGACTAGAAGTCAGCAGTGTGCCAGCTGGAATACTGGTCACATTTTTAGTCTTTGCCAAGGTTTGTTTTGCATGCCCGACTTTAAACAGTGTATTGTACAGCAGTACACACCCCATTTACCTCACGGGGCCAGTGTGTAAATCAAATGAGATTGTGTGTGTGAAGCTACCGCTAACTGGAGGCCAAAGGCGTGTGTGTGCAGGCATTCATGTATAATACACGGGTGCGTGAGTGATCTTTTTAATGATCCGCGAAGGACGCAGAGGCCTGCAAGAATGCACGAAGTAAGATGATTAATCAAGGGAGGATGACAGGACAGGGGTGGGTGCCCGGCAGGCAGAGTGAGGGATGAGGGACGAGGTGGCCTGCACACCTGCCCGGGGACACCAGGACCCCGGGGCCGCCTTGCCTCCTGGGCTCCCCCCTCACAGAGCCTGGGCTTTGTTTCGGAGTCTCTTGCTCGTGACGCAGGGAGGGCAAACCTTGTCTCTGACTGCCCTGAACCAAGAAGGGTGCCACTGTGTCCCTGTGGGTAACTGGACAAGGAAGGACCCTAGATGGAAATCCCGGAAGAGATGGAAGCCGTTTCCCCTGGATGTCCGCGAGTGACTCCTGGAACCGTCTCAGCCGATTCCACCCAGGCTTGAGGATGCAGCCAGCAAGTGCAGGACGGGTGGTGAGAGGCCCACTGTCCCCGACTCTGGGAGACAAACCCTCACTGTCTGAGCTGAGGTTTTCTTTTACCTGTAGCCAAAAAAATACCTATTGATCCAATAGCAGTCCTGATGCTTTTGGTTGGATGGTTCACAAAGTCCACGAAATACACACCACAAATTGCCCTGCACTCTGAGGAAGTGCCACTGTGGCCAGACGGAAATGAGCTCCAGGGCTGATGTCACGGAAATGCTGTGACGACATCCTTACCATAGACATGTTGGTGAGGCGCACAGGGCTCTTCTACACTGAGCCTCCCTGTAGACACCAGCACCCACCACACCCAAGCCGAGACCACCTGCCACCACTGCCAGGGGTCAGTGCATCCTCCCGGCTTGGCGCCATGTGTATACCCCACACCCCTGAACCTTCAGCCAAGCAGTGGTGTCCACATCCACCCTGGAAGTCGGGGGACCTGACATGAGCTGGGATGCAAGGTCTGCCTCTCAGGACATCGGGGAGAGAGTGGTTCTCAGGCTGCTTGGAGGTGCCCGCAGGAAACGCCTAAGCCCTGAGCAGGATTCTCCTTGGAGTTTTTTGGCTTCTCCTCAGTATAGACAGGCATTACTGGCGTACTGTGTGCGAAATAGAGTGTGTTGTGAGACACATATGTAGTGATACCCACGTGCCTAAAACGTGCGTATATATTAGTGTGTACCCGGAGAGCTAACAAGGGAAGCAGCCAGAAAAATAATAATAGTTATTCCTTTGGGGCAGGGAGGAACAGTGATATTTCCAGTGATTTCTATTTTCTTCTTGGTACTGGTCGATGCTATTTGCATTTTTGAAATGAATACACATCCCTTTTATATTAATAAACCGAATAGCATCCTATTAGAACTTGGGCAACTTATGAAGTCTACATATTTTGGTTTTGGGATTTTTATTTAGAGCCTTCTTTCTGATAACACGTCTGGCAAAACAGTCAGCTGTTCAGGATATTCATAGGTTGAAATAACAAATCCGTGTAATTTGGGAAAATGAGGATCTTGCCTTTGTGTTCTCCATTGCAAGGTGAGGTGTGCAGATCTAATTAAGTCCGCGGCAGTATCTTATTATGAGGACAAGCCGGGGTTTATTAATGATCAGGACACGATGTGAAATCTATCTCCTTGACCTTAAACAGCTGGATGACTGGAAAGAAATCCAATTTATTTGCTAAATCAAGAGATTGATTGTGTCACAGCAATATTTTGTCTCTGTATCCTAAACCTAGCATTTATGATAATTTATTTTGAAAAATTAGCACATAGATATAATGTCAAGTTTATTTGTTGAGAGCTCAGTTGTCCTGATATATTTTCACTTGTGTTGCGAATGCAGGTTTGCTGTAAATTCAGATGATATCGTTGAAAATTTCCTATCATGACGGGACATCACCAACCTTCACAGAGGCGGCCCTTCCTCCCCTCTCTCTCTTTGGCCCACAATTATTGGCGAAGCTGCAGTCTCTAAGTCACACCACTTTCTGTTTCCGTAGGTCTGTGCTCGCCTGTATCTTGTAGGAAAACAATTGCTTTGGAGAGAGCAGATCTGGTTTAAACCCAGTGTCATTACTTTCCATCCCCGTAACCTTGGGCAACCCGTTTAATCTCTCTGAGCCTTCCTGTAAAATGTTGATAATGACACTGTTTGAAGATGGATGATAATGTATGTATTTTGTCTGCAACAGCACATGTGATCAATAAGTAGCAGCTATTATTCCTTGCAAAAAAAACCCCAACTGATGATGGGATATTGGATTAAAAATCAACGGACAAGAATTGAGTAAATAGCTCATTTTTAGACAAAGGAAAAAAATGCCATCTAGGGCACAAACGCCCATCTTGTCTGAGGCAGGAGATGATATCCTGGCAAACCTTCCGAACAGAGGAGGAGCGAGCGGGAAAGCGAGGCGGGGGAGGGGACCCGTAATTCTGTGCGAGAGCAAATTGCCTTTGCTCTTGGATGCGGAACAGTTAACATGCTTTTTACAAACTCTGTATTGATAAAACTCGTGGGTTTTACACAGTTTCAGAACAAACGGAACTGCGTCTTATGTCTTGTAATTCATGTAGTTGATTTCATGTTCTGCTGTGTTTTAAAAAGATGTGTCATTTTTTCCCCTGTTGCAGAACAGTGGCTTTGACCCTGCAGCGTACGGGAGGTGGTGACCTGGTGAGCCGGGCCTGCGCCCCTCTCGGGCCCCTTGGACACACTGCAGGGTCCTAGAAGCATCTCTGCTTTTCCAGTCTCCTTTTGAAACTGACTCTTGCTTTCCTTCAACTTATCCAGCACCAGCCAGGACTCCTCTGACGAGATGCACGTGGACCTCATGGGTGGTCCTTCTGCCCAGACGTGCAGCAGACCTGGGCGGGCACCTCATGCCTACCCTGCCCAGAAACTCGTGGGCCCGGGAACTCTCCCCGGCATGGCAGAGTCCACAGACAGCCTCGCTGCACAAATGGGCCCTTGCCCTGCTGACTCCTGCCCGGGGTCCTCCCCCAGGACTCTTCCCTGTCTGCCGTAGTCCAACCCCGTTCCGGGATCCTCCCCCAGGACTCTTCCCTGTCTGCCGTAGTCCAACCTCGTTCCGGGGTCCTCCCCCAGGACTCTTCCCTGTCTGCCGTAGTCCAACCCCGTTCCGCATCCCGCTCCGCACGGCGATGCCACAGGCCCCCACGCCCAGCTCCACAGTGCTGACGAAGCCGACCTGCAACCTCCTGTGGACGACAGCGCTGGAGCTGAGCCCCTGGAGGGTGAAGATGCGTCGTCTGCCTCGTCTTTGTGTTTCCAGCGGCTGGAAGGTCGCCGGGCACGTTGACGCAGCCCAGTAATCCTCTAGCCACAGGACGGACACAGGCTGCAATCCCATTTGCACCTGGCGGTGGTGCCCTCGTGTGGCGAGGCCTGAGGCAGTTAGAGTCCGGCACGTGTGGGAAGGAGACAGCTGGCCTCTGCACACGCAGGTGAACACACAACTGACCGTGGAAACCCAGATCTTCTGAGAGTGAAACCACGGACTGGGACGACAGGTGAGTTCAGGGACCACTCCAGGGAGACTGGACACGTGGTCACCCTAGTCACAGGGCACAGTAAAGACTGGAGGCAAAGATACCATCCACCTGGGCCAGGTAAGAGCAGCAATTTCCAACAAGTGAGGGGTAGGGAGCTCAGACAACCCAGATGAAGTGTTTTTGTCAAAACCCAGCTCTGCATGCCTCAAGGGGGTCGAATGGAGAAAATAAATGGAGATGCCCAGGGGGGAGGCCCAGGTGTGAACATGGGTGGAAACACCAGCAGGAGGCCCAGGTGTGAACATGGGTGGAAGCCCTGCGGGTGGTGCAGCAGCAGGAACAGTCTCCTCCAGGTGTGGAGTTCAGATAAACCCTTGCTGTTTGAGCCCCTCTGTTTCTCTGCTCCCCAAACTCTAGCGACAGTGTTAAAGCAGCCCTCTGGCCTCGCTTGGGTCCACGAAGTGGCCTCCCTGTTTAGCCAGGTGAGGGCAGCCACCTGTCGGATATTCCGTCAGACTTCACGGCAGGGAAAGAGGTGAATTCCCCAGAAGGACACGGGGATGCTGTGGACTCTCCTCCTCCTCCTCCTAGGAATGCGCTTGGGACTCTAACCGTGAGCAAGAGTGACAACAAAACACTCATTCAACCCCTTCTTGCCTATTTGTACCTCTTAATCTCTCTCCCTCATCACGGCAGCAATCCTAATCCTATAAATATAGATAATAATGATACCAAACCCTAACAGTGCACAGCTTTTCGCTATGACCTCCTGTAACAAAAGAGCAAGTGCTTTCCCTGCAGAAGCAGCTCCATGTTGCCAACCTGAGGACATTACTGAAGAGTTAAAATCAACTTTATATATTAACATATACAATTTGTCCCAGAAATGATCGAGTTTTGTGTGTGTGTCATCAGCTGGTTACATTTCAGAATAAATATGTTGATTAAGTTAAAATGCACAAATGGGAAGTAAAAATTATGTAAATTTCCTTTGTTTTTCTTGGGCTTTTTTTGTTAAAGAAGAAAACATTTTTCATGAAAATGCATGAGTTGACACTATCGTCTAATCATACTTTATCATGTAAATGCATATTTACAATATTTTAAAAAGGTGGATTATGCAAATCATTTTAGGGACATACAAAAAATGTGGATTATTTACCATCCAGAAAATTATGCATTTAGAAACATGTTGAAAAGCTTATTCTTCCAATGAGAGATCCTAAGTGCTCATCCTTGTTGGAATGGTTGATCACACCAGTGTGTGCTTTATTTAGACAAAATACGCAGACAGAATTCTTATGCAGTGAGAACCTAAATGTGCAAAACAGTGGCCAATTTCCAGTGTGCAATGTGATCATTGTTTTAAATTTCCCACAGGATTTTCTTTCATATCATCAGCCCTGTTCTTGGAGGATTTCTTCTCTAGAATATGGAAAAAGCCATTTAGGCATTTGGGGGAATATATGATATTTAGGGGTGAGCTACCCTGAACTTCTCTGCCTCAGTGTTTCCAGCTGTAGGGGTTCAGTGTTCCCTACTCCTTGGACCTCTGCCTCTAACTCAGAAGTTCCCCCCGGGAGGCCGGGACTGCAGGAACCTGCTGGCTGTGGTCTGATCCTCACACCACCCTCTCCCGCACGTGGGCCTTCCCCGCGGGTGGGTAGTCGGGCTGCCTGGCCTGAGCTGACAGCTGTGCGAGGAGCAGAGGTCAGGTCGGGGGCTTGGGACAGGGGACAGCCGTGGCCTCCCAGACTCCTTCTGAGAATAGGGAGCCGTGAGGGCTGGGGGACCCCACCTCCCGGCTGAGGGAGAAACTTCGTAAGCTGAGCATTCCGAGAGCTGCCTAAAGGTTTTCCGAGACCTGTTCTTATTGTTGGGATCAGGCAGAGGCAGCTTCCTCCCCCTGCTCCTGCAGGAAGGGAGGGTGGGGTGCCGGCCGTGCCAGGCCATGCTGCCCTCGGGACTGTGGGTGCAGTTACGGACGGCAGCCGACGGGTGTCTTTGTATTTCAGCTCCAGATTAAAAAGCCTAACCTGCAAAGTCGCAATAAACAGGCTGCACTGACCCATGGCCCAGTGGGGACCTGCCTTTAACAATCACAGTGTGAAGAGACAGAGCCGGGGTGAGCGTCCTGGGGGCAGCTGGTGTCCACAGCTGAAGGACAAAGTTGGTTTAGTTATTCTTACAGAGGGTCTTCCCCTGGGCAAAGGGAGAAAAACAAAGACCTCCCCCACAGACCGTGTCTTTGACAGGGAGAAACGCACGAGCACAGCTCTGGTCTGTGTGGGGAGATTAATCTCTGCCGCAGCCCCGTGATCCGGGGAAGGGCTGTGGAGACACGCACGCAACGCGAGGCCGCGTGTCTGATTTCGGGAGATTGCAGCCCAGTCGCGGTGACAAAATGCAGGGGCATTTAGGGAACAACTCACAACACATTATTAGCTGCTCACATGAAAGAGATGGATGGCGGGGTGTGTGAGCTCAGAGAAAGGGAAGCAGTGCTCAGGCAGGGCTGGCAGGACGGGCCGTGCCTGGACAGGATGCAGGGATGCCGTGTGCCGGTGTGTGTGCAGGAATAAGCACAGTGTGCGGAGATTGGTGAAGGCCTGGCCTGGCAGCACGGGGGTTGCCGTGGCGGAGAAAAGGGAAGTGGCGTGGACGTGGGCTGCCTGCCTTTTGGCGTTGGTCCAGTGCGCACACGCCGCGGCGACTGGCCAGCCGACCACATTCTTTCTAGCTCTGCTTCCAGGTGGGAGCACATCCCACACCGTGATGAGGTCGTCTGCCAGCTCCCTACACCAAGTTCAATCACAGCTTTACAAAGGATCGGCCCTGTCTGCTGCAGGGCACCACTGCTGTCCTGTGGCTTTGACAAGAGAAGAAACCAGGTCATGCCTGGCTGCCATGAGGAGTGCTGGCGGGGCCCGGGTCTCGGGGATGGACGGCCTCGCCGTGCCGGCGGACAGTCAGATAGGGCGAGGGGTGAGGGGACGGTGTTGGCGAGAAATGGAAAAGATTCTGCCAGGATGGAAATATTATTGGAAAGTTCCGGCTGTCTAGACGGTGTCAGGAGATATCTGACAAAGACTGGGCTTGGGTGGGATTTTCTCTCCACACTTAAAGTTTACGTCTCCTTCTCACGACTTACACTTTCCACAACCTCGTGTCACGTGCCTGTCACGTGCAGTGAGAGCTGGACAGAGACAGGCTCATCCGTATCCATGTCATTCTCTTAGATTCATGATTCGGCCAGGAAATGTGTTTCAGCAGAAATAAACATGAATACAGACGAGAGAATCAAAGAAAAAGAAAGCAAGTTTCTGAACCAACTGAAATATCAGGTCATAGTATAATAAATTATGCACAGTAGCTTGATGACAAGTAATGAAGCCATTACATGAATTTAAACCCCAACTATAGAGTAAGTGCCTGCTATTGCCAAGCATGAAGTATTTAACACGGAAATGCTCATGCCATGAAATTATGTGAAAAATGAGACAAAATTATATATGAAGTATGCTTATAAGTATGACCATGTAAAAAATTTCCCCCAAATCTGTGCCTTGGGTTAAATAAAGAATTGGAAGGAATACTTTGAACTGTGTGTTTATTTATTTCTCCTCCACAGTTTTTACATTTTTCAAATTCCTTTAATGAAGAAAAAATATTAAGTAAATTTCTGACCTAGAGGAAGTGCTACTAGAAGCCAAGCGGCATGGTCAATTATTCTAAATCGGTCGCGGGAGTTGGGCCGGATGAGGGACTCAGGTCACTTTCCGTGGGCTTTGTTCTTATTCCCGATGATGTCAAGGGGGTGTATTTGGCTTATTTGTCTTAAATACAGGCTGAGCTCAGCTCGGCTTGTCACACCAACATCGCTCGGATGATCCGACTGGCTGGGCTCCAGGGCCCTGAACTTGGCAACTCTTTTCCGTGCTCCACGTGAAATACTGTGTGGATGGTGTCGATGCTCTTGTCCTAGCGGCTGACATTGTTGAGGAAGATCAAATGCTTAAGATTAAAATCATATATACAGCACTATGATCTGGCACATTTTCCCACAGTGCATGAAAGCTTTTGCCTGGCTTCACCCCGATCTCTCCTTCCTACAGAGACCGTCTGCCCACAATACAGTCTGCATCCGACTAGGGCCACCCCGAACGCTCCTGAGCACGGCTGAGTCGAGCGGAGTCAGACTCGCACGTTTGTCGTGTTTTGATGCGGCCTGAGCTAGGACAGTAGGTGAGCGACAGAGTCCGTACAGAAGGAAGCGTCTGCCACTGGTGATGTGATAGTTTAGGATCTTTGAAGGTGGAAGGTGCGTCCACGATGGTCTTCCTTGCATCTGAATAACCTACACCATTAAGGAACATAAAAATGATGAAAGCGCAGAAGAGCGTATGGTTGACACGTGTCTATGTATCTCATCTCACACCAAGCAGGGCCTGTTGCTCTGAGTCTAGCACAAGCAGCAGCAAACTAGTCTGTCTAAATCTCCACTTTGGACAAATTTAACTTTCAGCAGCAGGAGACAGACAAGAGCATTCACACAAGCAGACAAGCACTAGGTGTCAGAAGTTTGTGTGCTGGGAAGTGACCGTGGCTCTTTCCATTGGTTGTTCAGGAACGTCTTGTATCCTGTGCTAGAAAGTGGCATTTATGAATAAGAATGAACGCGTCAGTTATGCAGGGCTCAGAGCTTTCCAGCCAGGCGGGATGGTTACTGGAAAAGCCATTCAGCAAGAGTAAACGAGATGTGAGAGAATTGTGCTCGATGCAAACAACAAAAACAAAACCCGTGCACTGAGGCTGGAGAAGTGCACGTGGACGGGTGCTGCCGGGTGGACCCCAGCGAAGATCTGGCGTTTTACTCTGAGGCAACGGTGCCTTTGCACAGTCTTAAGCAGGAGCACCGCAGGATATAGTTTCCATTTAAAGTTTGCTTCCGGTTTCTCTGTGGAACCTGGATCGTCAGGAGGACAAGCCGAGCCGTCGGGAGATCCAGGGTGGAGTCGTCCGGGAAGGGTGTGGGCAGAAGTCCGCAGACGACGGGTGTGTTTTGAGGCAGAGCAAACAGGATGCTCCAACCATGGATGGTGCACACGGCCAGAAACGGAATTCACGTGACTCAGGTTTGGTCTGAGCACCGGGACGGAGGAGCTGCCACCTCACCAGGTTGAGAAGAAGCTGGGGGAAGTCTGGGGTGGTGGGAAGAGAGTCAGAAGCTCATTTGATCCCGACAGCCTGAGATTCCTACTAAACGCGCCAGTGGAAATGTCGAGCTGGCGGCCACGTGGGTGGGTCTGAACTTCAGGGCCAGGTCAGGTTTAGAGATAGAGAGAAGGTGAGTCAACAGAAGGCCTTGTTATTTTTAACAAGGAAAACACAGGTTATGTCACGCGGCTGAGAATAATCCAAGTGGAGCGGGACATGGACCATGCCGGCGAGGGCCTTACGTCTGCGGGAAGGGACATGGCGAGGAGAGCGTCAGACTCTGGAGAGTGGCTGGAGTGTCTCTGCGTTCGTGGCAGGGAAGTGAGCAGGCCTTGCCCTGCTGTCCAGCAGGAGTGGTTAGGACCCGAGTCTTGGAGACGTCCCACGGGTCAAACCCTGGACAGTGGGCAGTGAGACGCCTCCCTCGGTGCCACTGTTCTGCTCCTCACTGCGCAGTCTCCGAGACAGGAGTGCAGCAGAGGGGACCATCCCCCGGCCGCGAGGGCACACAGGTGCAGATGCCACCCTATGTACGTACTGATTTTTCCTCCCTTCTCCCACGGAAGGGCCTTCAGGCATCACTCATGGAGAAGCGAGTGTGTGTGACCTCCGCAGAGGTCACAGCGGGTCTAGGAGACACCACGCCGAGGAGGGGCAGCTGGACCCTTACCCTGGAGGGTTGGCCTGTGCGCCGGGAGCCGGGAAGGGGACCTCAGGGGTGGCAGGGAGGGATCCCGCCAGGCAGGAGCCCCGGGCAGGTGGCGGCAGCAGGGACATGGGGCTGTCTGGAGTCTCCCGCCACTTAGAGCAGAGGCTTTGTCCTCCGTCTTTCCCAACGTCCTCTCGACTCCAGCGCAGGAGACCGGCCCAGCCAGGGGGCCGTGGGGTAGCCGGGGTAGGTGGTGTGCCCTCCCCAAGGTCTACTTCCTGGGCCAGAGCCAAGGCTAGGCCTGAGTGGAAGTGTGGACCGGGACTGGAAATTCGAATTGGAACTTACTGTGCTGCGCTGGGCCTGTGTCTGCCTGCCAAGGACCAGAGAATGCCTGAGTCTACCTAAGACACTGAAGAAAATTCATCCTGACGGCTGAAGGCCGTGGTTACGAGGAAGGAAGCCTTCCCACATCTGCTGTCTCCTCACCAGGCCAGGGTGGGCGGGTCTGTGGGGGGACCACAGGGAGCCCTCGGATGCCGCCTGTCTGGGCATTTGAGGGGACGGTGACAGGTGGGAGAAATCTAACGGAGAGGAGAAGTGGATGAAACTCTAAATACAAAGGAAGTGAAACAGAGGATTTCTGGCCAACATCTGCACCTGCACCCCAGCATTGATTCCCTGCAGGGTGCACAGAGCTCTCGCAGCCCGACTGGGGAATGGCAGCTGAGCAGCGAGGCCCGCCCTACCTGTGACACAGGTGCACCCTAAGAATTCTCACCTTTTGAATTGTATCTTGACCAACTAAAATAAAATTTAAGGCCACATTGAAAGGTATTTCTAGAAATCATTTTACCATTTTCTCTAGCAGACCAGTACACAGCATACTGACTCAGACAGCAGATTATTTTTTGACACTTTACCCCTCTATGTGATAAAATTTTTAGTAATAATCATAATATTAAATATAAAATAATAATGATGAGCAGAGAGCATCACAGAGTGAAAATCACAAGCTTTAGTTCAGCTTCATATATATAAAATCGTACTAAGAAAAAATAAGGAAGAAAAAACTTATAGTATGAAAATTTTAAAAAACCCATAATAGCTTTTAAAAGCTTGGACTTTAATGTTTGTATGACAGTCTGACATAATATTCTCTGTGAATGATTAATTGTCTAGTAGTGAATAAATTAATTTTTATAAAACCAAAACATCACTAAAGGGAAAATGTAGGCAATTAAGTCATGCCACTGATTTAAGATTTTATATTTCTGGTTTCTAATTTTGAAAGAAGCAATTAATGATTTTAAATGATAAATTTAGATTTTAGGTACGTTTTCTTATTTAGCAAAATATTCCCTGTCTGAACTAAAATTTGCATTTGCTAAAACTGGTAGCTCAAATATTAACTGTTTCACTGTTTAAAATTCAAAACAGAAATACCCCAGTGTCCTCACAGAGTGACACGACTCACTTGCTCGTCTTCCACGTCACGATGACCACAATGGCTGTTCAGCTGGAATCTGCTCTTTAAGTTCGGGGACTTAATCTCAGGGCCTGGGGACTGCAGCGTGCACACAGGGAGCTGGAACCGTTTGCAGCCGCTGGGGACTCATCCTGAAGCCAGTGTGTGTCGCTGGTCCCTCGACGGGCCAGGTTAATGGCTGTGCGGACTGCAGGGTTGAGCAAAGGGGAAGTCATAGAAATGTGTCAATGTAAAGCTTACATGTAGCAGCTGTTCAGAACATAAACCGAAAAAGATTTTCTTTCCCTATGAAGGAGTACTGTGTTATTGGCGGTGTTTAGCCTTTCCAGGGCAGGACGATGACACGAAGCAGATCAAGTTTTGCTCAATTTTGTTACTGCTTTTAAAATCCCAAAGACAGCACACCCACTCTCTGCTCCGATCTGGTGCCGTTCCCCTGCCTGCCCTGGGAGTGCCGAGCCTTCCCGAGAGACCTCACGGCCTCTGATTGTCCTAGTCATTTAATTCCTCCTGGCATTTTACATGGTGCTGCTCACGGGGTTAGGATTGAGTCATGGGAGAACACAAGGAAGGAACTTAGAGAAGGTGGATGCTGAAGTGCAGAGGGTTTCCCGAAACGCGCCCTGACAAGGCAGCCTCATCAGTATGGCCAGACAATGCTTACTTCTCCCTTCTCCATGTCACTGGGAAATAAAATCACTTTGCAATTAGCGTGCGGTTTACATCCTCCTGCACATGGATGCTGTGTGTTTGCACCTCACGGGGGCCGAGCATTGACAATAGCAGAATACAGCTGTCAGGCAAATTGATGGAGGGGGGAATAGCATAATTTTAAAACGAATCACCCATTAACTGTATTTCTCCCACAAGCTTATCTGGAACACCAAACAACAGCTGTAGATATAAGTACATTAATTAATACTGACTCAAGGAAACTCAGTTTTCAGGCCTCTATTGTATTTCTGAAGACACAAAGTGCTCCAAATCCCTTACCTGAAATCCTTGAGGCCAAGTATATTTCAGAATTCTAAAATTTCAGATTTTAGGATGTCAGAGCTATGCCCGCATTATATAATAGGTCGTATGGTAAGTGTGCAGAGAAGCACTCAGGAATCAAGCACAGTTTTTCTCCATTATTGGGAGGTTTTATGTTTATAATTTTCCTACTGGATAAAATTTACTTGTAACTGCAAAGTCAACACTCACAGTGCTTTCTCGGTTATTCACAGACATGTGCAGAGCAGCAAAAAAAAAAAAAATTTTTTTTGAGTCACCTGTGGTCCCCGTGTTTCCAGCTGAGGTCGGACCGCTGCCTTCCTGTTTCCACTCAGACGGAGGAAGTTTCCTTTGTGCTGTCCCATTTCTTTGCATTTCTGTGTTTTTTGTTTGTGAAGCTGCTGTTCCAACGGCCCCCAAGCGTGGGGCTGAAGTGCTGCGTGGTGTCCTAAGCACACGGGCTGTGACGTGCCTCACGGAGGAGACACGTGTGCTGGATACGCCTCCTTCGGGAGTAGGTTACAGTGCTGAGTCCAAGGTTCACGAACCCACTGTACATACCAAAATGCGTGTCTTTAAACAGAAACACATACAGCAAGGCCAGGTCGTGACGGCTTGATGCAAATGCTGTGATCGGAGGCTTGCAGGAACCCAGCCCTGTGTTTCCCCAGGAGCGGTGGTCGCGAATCTGCCAATTCCGTGTTCACAGTGACTTTATCGAGCAGCATTACCCAGAATCAGCTGTTTGTGGAGATCTGCTCTGAGGAAAGTATCCATAGTCACACCTGGTAGGAGAGAGAAAGACTTTAAATAGCCTTAGACTGGTTTAGGTCAGGTTTTGCCATTACAGCCATGCGTCATTTAGTGACATCAACACATGCTGAGAAACGCTCCATTGCGCGATTTCGTCGTGCGCACATCACAGAGCACTCACGCAGCCCGGGACCGCACAGCCCGCCCCTCGCCCGGGCTGTTGGTTCCCGGCGGCTCCCGGGCTGCGCACCTGTGCTGCATCTTACTGCACTGAATACTCAGGCAGTCGTCACACAGTGTAAGTATTTGTGTGTCTAAACACAGAAAGTGTATAGCGAAAATACGGTTGTCTAATCTTAGGGGACCCAGCATGGTGTATGTGGCCTGTGGTTGAACAAAACATCGTTATGCAGCACACAACTGCAATTTATTTCAGACTAAGCCAGGTGCTGCCACCAAAGGAGTTAAGGAAAAAAAGGGTTGGCTTGCCAGCTTTCTGGATTTTGGAATTTCAAATAAGGGACGACTGTGATACTTTATTAGCCGGTATAAGTCCCTATAGTATCTACTTAATAAAACAGCGTGATTAATTCACATAGCATCGTATATCTATATAGGAATGCTTCGTTTCTTTAAATGTTTTCATTACTTAAAACATTCTTACAATTGTTTAGCTTATCCTTTCGTTTAACAAATCTGTTTTTATTAATAAATCATGAGAAAGTTTCCAGCGAGCACTGCTGACTTATCAGAGTCCAAGATAGTGAAGCACAGAGCGCACGAGAATCGTTAAAGCCAACACTCGCTTTCCTGCGTGCGCATGCGCGGGAAGGCGCAGAAATGTGACGTCAACAGGCGCTATTCAAATCCCTCCTAAGTTAACGGTTACGACTTCCCTTCCCATCAGATCTCATCAGAGCAGCTAATGAGTAGTAAATGGGCTGATTTGAGAGCCACCTCGCGGCTGTCCCCTGGGCACAGCGCTAACGAGAGGGGAAATGGCCAACGCCGGGCAGCAGAGCTGGAGATGCGGCAGAGTCCGGCGTCACAGCCGGGCCCCGACCGACCAAGCGCCGACTGAAACCACAGGAAATCGAGAGAGAGAGACGTACACATGAAGGATCTTTTTACATGTTGGGTTTATTTTAGCAATAAATACGGTAAATTTTCAAATCAAAACCAAAATTGAGATAAATTCGTATAGTAAATGTTTATTTGGAAATTAAGATTTAACGCTATAAATTTAAAAGACATAAAATCTGCTTTTGCATATTGGTTGCTTGTTCTAATTACCTTTAACTGTGTAATATATAAAATATATGTATTTTATATGTGTGTGTATATATAGAGAGAGAGCCTCTTAATTTAAGAGGTGGCAACTTTGGCTACTTGAGAGCGCAGAAGAGTTTAGAGAGAATCGAGAGTCCTTTCTCTTTTTTTGATGAATTGTATTATTTTTAGCTTTAAATGCATAGCTAGGATGGTAATTCTTAGAAAAATCATTTATGAAGTAAGTTATTTGAAATATTTTTATTGTTG
Organism: Varecia variegata; assembly: GCA_028533085.1. Taxonomy (NCBI): domain Eukaryota; kingdom Metazoa; phylum Chordata; class Mammalia; order Primates; family Lemuridae; genus Varecia; species Varecia variegata. The sequence continues at coordinate 992,018 of CM052453.1, read as the reverse complement.
GAAGTCTTAAAGATATGAAGTCTTAGTAATTCATATCATCAGTTAAAATTCAGCCCTAAATACACAAAGGAATAACAGTTAGAATTTGCTTGTTACGTGAGCACACAAAAGAAGGAATTGTGACATGTGCTGTTTTTTATATAGTATTTCCTAAATAGGTATTTTCCTTTCAACTTGGAGAAAACAGTATGTCTGTCAATAATATATGAAATGACGACTGATTTTGAACACAATTCAGCATTTATTTGAACTTGGACAAATAAAAATTGAATTGTCACAGCCACTGGTAAATAATCTGAGCAGAATGGGAGAGATCTTGGAGAATGTAAAGTTTGTCATTAAGTGTCTAAAGCTCATCCATTTCCTTGGTATAAGGAAAGTTCTGAACTGAGAGTGGTCGCCTTGTGCATGACATGGCTGTAAATCTCTGGTTTCCATGGCAACACTGCAATAATCCCGGCGCGCCTGCTCTCCTGCTTTCATGACGGTATCTGCACCCTCACTAGATAGGGTGAGGGCCGGGGAGCCCCACTCTCCTGTGCTGTGGTTACTGCCACTTCCATAAAGCTCTGTGTAGTCAGGGTCTCTCGCTCAGCGTCCTGGCCCCGGAGGCCGTGCGAGTGGTATTTCCTGGACTTTGGAAAACGATACCGCGTTTGCGTGGCCAGTAGACAAACACCAGGGTAGGACGGAGATGCAGGGTCTGAGACCCAGCCACGGATGGTGATGTCTCTGTGAGCCCACACCTGTGAGTCCCGCTGACATTGAGGAAGCGGAGAATTCAGAACAGCTGGAGAGAACGTCAGGCAATTGCCCAACCTCTAAATGGGGAGGCCGAGAGAGGAGGTGCTTTCTGCGTGGCGGGTGAAGGATTCAGCCCGGAACTTCACTGACATGACAGAGGCTGGAGCGCAAAAGTGGAGGGGAAACGTCTACAGCCACCTGGGCTTTGGTGTAGACGGCTGCTGAGACCTCTAGCTCACTTTTTTTGTTTTTTGAGCAAGCCCCTTCTATTAACAAGTTCCTCTGCCTTTTTGAGTACAAATTTCTCAGTCATGTTCTTCTTCAAGGGGAATTCTGTGCATTAAATTGAGACACACAAGGACTGTAGCTATTCGTACCCTGTTAGAACAGAGTGATTGCTGCTGCTCTGATCCTCTGCGAGGCACATGCTTCCTGAGGGCGCTTCCCCCTGTCCCCGACAGGGGCAGGTACAGTGATCAACTCCCCCACTACTTCCCCACGGAGTCGCAGTCTACTGGCTGTCCCTCAGCTCAACCTGACCGTGACACTACTGCCTTGGGCGAATCAGAGGAAGCTCGAAGACTCTTCTCACTGCCTGGGGGAGTCCCACTGCCAGGCTCGGGTAGAGCACACTCTGCTGGACTTCAGTGTTGTTCACAACTTTTTGTCCCTCCCCCAGAGTATCAGTCCCCATGGTTGGCCACACACCCCAGTCATGGGTGTGGCTGTGTGGCCTGTTTAAACCAATAGAAGGGGAGCAGAGGCGCCCACGTGAGCAGGAGCTGGCCCAGCTCAGCCTGGGGGCTCCTGCCCTCTCTCACCAGGACACCGCACCCCCCGTGTGGGTCCTGGAGTAAAAGGCCATGCCATGCGGCCAGTCCGGGGTGGGTGCACAGCCTCGCTCAGAGCCCCAGCCAACCTGCAGCTCTCGATTAAGGTAAGAAAAAAATGTGTGTTGTGAGCCACTGAGATTTGGGGTTTGTGTGTTACACAGAGAGTATGTGTAACTGATGCACACACTAAAGGGAAGAAGAGAGGTTATCACTCTAGGTGAGGAACAGAAGAGGGTCAACGGTATAGAAAGAGTGAAGATGTGGGGAAATTTGCCAGTTTGCCGTATCGAGTTTAGACACATAAAATGGGAGGAAGAGGTCAAATGCAGGTGCAGGAAGGGAAGTGTGAGCCTTTAACTGCCGGGACACATCTGATGGCTTTCCTGATGCCACCAATGTTTCCTTGCAGACGCCAGTGACAGTTCTTCTCACAGGGTCTAGTCAGGTGCACATTTTAGTTCACGGCCACACTGGTTAGTATTGGTAGGGCAAGGGTTGGTGTGCACTCTAACCTGTCCTCTGCTCAGCCCCGGAGCTCAGAGATGACAGGAAACGTAAGACAAGGTCCACACTAGACCTGATGACACTAACCATAGTCTAGTAACACAGTCGGGAATTTGTCACTTGGGTGTCTGAGTTCGCCTTTGGTGAGCTGTGATTAGTGATAATGGTGACTATTACATCCTTCCTCGTTGCTTGTAGCACAACACAGTGGGTTTGCTGCAGGACAGACACAAAACTGAGTGGACTTCATTACGTATTTAATAAAGCACACTGAGCAGACAGTTTCTTCTCTCCAGAAAATAGAACGGGAGAACATGGGCTCACATTTGTAGAGTTAGTTGCAGTTAATTATAAGAAATAACCCTTCTGGTATTTCCGGGAGAGTTTGCTGGGAAAAGTCAAACACCTTATTTCCCATCAAATATTTAAGATTGGGAAGATTTAATTTTAATCCTACTCGATAGTGCTTGGGTCAAATATAAAATTATAACATTTTTTTTTAAAAAATCACTTCAAAAGGTTTTTCTTTCATGAAGATTATCCTGCTAGGCTTAAAAAAGAAACGTATCATTATTTGAGGAATCAGTCTATTGTTATATTCACTCCACAGCTTTGCTGAAGACCATTAACCTTGTCCCAGAGACTATCCACTTGTAACATTCACTGCTTCCCCTGGATCAAAAGATGAGAAAATTCCTTCTGAGTTTTCTTTGTCTCATGGTTTCTTTTAAAAAAGAAAAGCATTATTTAGAAGTAGAAGTGTCTTTTCCTTTAAATTAACAAAAAATAACATGCTAATAATGAGCCCCTAAAGCTGAAGTCAGGTGTTGGAACACGTCCTGAACATCCAAGGTGGCTCACAGTGGCCAAATCCTACAGTTCTGGGAACTAACCAGTAGGTTTCCAGGTCCGGCTCCTACCCAAGTTCAAAGCCAGACAAGGCAAAGTTAATCAAGTACAAAATGGCTTAAATTAGGACATTTAAAACCGGTTTACAGACGCAGGCGAGAGCCCTGAGGCGACCCTACGGCCTGTGCCCACACCTGCTTCCCTCCCTCCCTCTGAGCTGCATGGGAGAGAACTGTCGAATCGCCCCTGGGGAGTCTGACTCTGGGGGGGCTCCCTGTCCTGCTCCCGCCACCCACGCCCGCGGTGCCCGTGGCGGGGGCCAGCCATGCAGATGCAGTCCCGCATGGACGTTCCCACCAAAATGGATTATTTCAGCCTCGTTGGCCACAGATTCTGTAGTTTTCCAGCGATTCATCTTACTATTAATAATGTCAGAGAATTTTAGGCCCTTGAATTAAATAATGACAAATAGGGGCAGGGTGTGCGCCAGGCTGAGGCCACGCTGTTTATTTCAGCGCGGGGCACTGTCAGGCCTGATAAATCGGGTCCCTGGAATAGTTTATAAAGTACTGAATTGATGTGGCCGTTGGTGAGGGAGAGAATTAATGTTACGAAATAGGCCAGCAACCTAGATTGGATGAAAGCTGAGGAAAGCCTTTTATGTCAACGCTGTGTCTGTGCAGGAAACGGTGACTGCCGGGGGTGAGGGCGCCTGCAGGGAGCAACCTGCCCCTGTGATCCCGGCCGCAGGTCAGGGAGGGGGCGGGGCCGGGTGGCAGCAGGAGGGGTGGGGGCTGCCCATGTGTAACCTAAGGCAGGAAGGACGCGGGTGCCTGCCAGGCCGCAGGAGAGGAGCCCGTCTGGCTAAGAGGGAGTGGAGGCCTCAGTGACACGTGGCTGTGCTTTCCAGCTTCTCGGAAGAGGACAGCGTCCCCCAGGCCTCAGGAGTGCGGAGAGACCCTCCCCATGTCCCCCAGCCCAGGCCGGGCGCAGCACAGCCAGCCCATGCCAGCAGATGGCTTAAAAAACCAGTTATCCTGGGATAGTTGCCTTGTTAGGTCATATACAGAAAATAAAGCTGATTTTTTTTTTTTTTTAGCACTTCTGTAACCAACAACATTTTTCAAAATGCTTACATCACACGAGGAACAGGGGGCTTCAGAAATGTGCTAATTTGTAAGTCCTATTGAAACATTATTCCCAGTATTAGTGGCATTTTCCTAAAATTTGAGCTTGGATTCCAATTTCTTTGATGTTGGAAAGGATCATTTTTTTTTCAGTGTGTCCCTAGAGGTAGTGCAGGGCCTACCGAGGTCTCCCTCCTGGCTTCGTTCCTTTGAGAGACTTCTACAAACGTTTCCTCTGGACACAATTGAAGCAGATAATCAAACTCAACCCCTCATGTTTTATACCTTCTCCTATCACCGTGGCATTAATAAAAAGTGAGCGGTGCTACATTTCTATCCAAGTGGGAGTCCCGGCCCCTAACTCGACGTTCCTTGTTTGCGAAGTTTCTTTCTCATGGGGGTTTCACGACGCCTGTGGGAACACGGGAGACAGGACTCAGCCGTGAGGAGTAACTTCGGAAAACATGTGCTAGAAACATCCATAGACAGCCAGAAATCATTAGAAATCACTGGAAAATGACATCTAACTAAATGTCGATGTACATACTATTCAGCAGCAGGACAAGGTGGAATTTAGGGTTTCATGGAGGATTTGCTTGTTTGTTTATTTTGTTTTTATGGAGCAATTTGTAGGATTTTGGAGAATTTTAGGAAAGAAAGCGTCTGATGCGGCTGTTACCTGGTGCCTCATTTCTCTCAAGATCGCAGTGGGACACTCGCCCAGATGCACGGCCAGAGAGGGCCCCTGTGCGCGAGGCCGTGTCTTGCCTGGCTGCTGTGGTTGCACTTTTGCTCAGTACAAAGACACCAGGAGGCCAGATGTCAGGATGGAGGATTCCGGATGGAAGATCAGCCCACCCGAGTCTGGATCCGACTCTTCAAGGACATGCCTTTCAACGTGCCTGAGGCAGGTCCCCGCAAAGGCCCCTGGGGCTGGTCTGTGATTACAGCGGGAGGAGCGGGGATTTCAAGACGCAGGTGGGAAGAAAGGGAGAGTGAGGACAGCGGCCTGGGGATGACTAGTGCAGAGCTGTCTAAACGGGGAGTGATCGTGCATAGCCCGTGGGCGCCTTTGTGTGGCCCAATGAGGATAAAATGTGGCAGCCAGTACGGGGCCGTTAAGTGTAATGGACACGCCATGTCAAGAGCAATAAAGCCGCGGACACACAGGCTTTGAGTGGCGCTGCTAGGACACACCTGGAGCCGCAGCCAGCAGCAGTCCCAGGCGCAGCAAGGCGGGGAAGGACGGCAGCCTGCCGGGCTCTGAGGAGGGAGCAGAAACCTGCTCACTGGATCTGACAGATTGAATCCCAGCTATGCCTCCAGCGTACTGGGTTGGATATCACAGAAGTAGGAGACACACCCCTCACTCGGGGAGTTAACAATTGAGAAGAGAGTCCAGATTTGCAGCTATAGGGTGACCACAGAGCTAGACAGAAATGACACATAAGGTAGGTAAGGATTTGTCACGCGGAGGAGTTGAGAAGCTTGAAGAAACTCCTCTGGCCCTCAAATGTATTCTCTGTGCTAAATAAGAATAAAATCCAAATAGTGTCCCACAGCCAGAAAGGCCCGGCATGATGTGGGCACTGCCCCTGTCTCTTGCAGGAAATCTCACCACCCTTGTTCAAATGCTCAACTGTGTGGACACCATGTCAGTCTTCTGATGCTCAGTGTGCTAAGATGCTTCCTACCACAGGGCCTTTGCACATGCTTCCCTCTATGGGCTTTAAGCATTCTTTGCCCCCTCTCTTTTGGGGGCTTACTTTTTATCTTGGAAATATCATCTTAATATTGTCTTCCAAAGAAGCTGTTCCCCGCCCTCACTGTATTTCTCAGGCCACCAAGAGAACACATCACTATCTGTAATGATTTTATTCCTTTACCTGGTTTTTGTTTTTGTCTGCAATGTAATATTGATGGGAAAATGTCTATTTTTAATTGAATTTTTCATCTCTATTAAACTAAGACCAAGAACAATGCCTGAAACATAGTAGCCATTCAGTAAATACCTGCTAAGTGACTGAAGTGAGTATCACGTCATTCCTCTTGCATGAAATGACACCATTTAGAGATGCAATTGACTTCAGAGACATGACTGAAAAGGCACCTGCCAGGGGGCTGCCAGGTACCTTTAGTGCTTCGTGATGATTTGGTCCAGTCATCTTTGCCTTCCTCTAAATGCTTTTTTAGGACAGGAAGGTGAAATTAGGACACATAGAGAAAAAAGTAGAATTGTGTACTTCTTGGAAAGGCCAGGATGGAAAGCTACAATAAGATAGCGTGAAAGCATCAGAGATCTCAGGGCAAAGGAGCCAGAACAGAAATGAAAACCAAAAGGTGCCAGAGACTAAGGTGCTTTATTAAAATCTTCCCTGGGAACACTCCTCTCTTCTCTTTCCATACTCCGTGTGATTTTTTTTCAGAACATGAGTAACATATTATTTTTATATTTTTTTAACATTTAAAATAAGCATGTTTTCATTTTGAAATAAAAATTATATATGTGCACACACACACACATATATATAATATAAAATAAAAATTATTCTCATTTCTCATTCCCGCAACCTGGCTCCAATTTCACTCTCCTCTCCCAAAAGCAGTAACTGCTGTTAACAGTTTGGAAGACACATTTTCAAACAATTTTCTATCCATTTATATGGTTTCTACTGTACTTACCTATTTATATGGTTTCTATTGTATCTATTTTACTGATTTCTGCACTTTTCTTTATTATTTCCTATTGTCTATTTTCTTTGAGTCTATTCTCTTATTCTTTGGGTATATTCTGAAGTTGAATGCTTAACTCACCAATTTCTGCCTTTCCTCTTTTCTATATGAGCAGTTAAGGCTGAATTTTTCCTAAGTAGTGCTTCTGCAGCATACCATGTTTTCTGATATTTTTTACTGCAATCCACTCCTAAGTATTTCTCATTTTTGTTACAATTTCTTCTTTGAGTAATAAAATATTCATAAGTGAGTTTTAAATTTTTGAATTGTTTTGGTTTATGTTCAGGTATTTGATGATTCATTCCTTAGTTAATTGCATTGTAGCCAGAGAAGTACAGTAGATCCTTGAACTACACAGGTTTGAGCTGCACAGGTCCACCTGTACATGGATTTTCCTCCACCTCTGCCACTCCTGAGACAGCAAGACCAACCCCTCCTATTTCTCCTCCTCCTCAGACTACTCAAGGTGAAGATGATGAGGATGAAGGCCTTTATGATGATCCACTTTCACTTAATTAATAGTGAATATAGTTTATCTTCCTTATGATTTTCTTAATAACATTTCCTTTTCTTTAGCTTACTTTATTATAAGAATACAGTATATAATACATATAATATATATAAAGTATGTGCTAGTCAACTATTTATGTTATCACTAAGGCTTCCGGTCAGCAGTAGGTGATTAGTGGTTAAGTTTTTGGGGAGTCAAAAGTCATATATGGATTTTTGACTGTGCGGTGTCAAGTGCGCCACCCCTGTGTTGTTCAAGGGTTAACTATAATATTTACTCTTTGATATATGTTAACACTTGCTGTGCCTCAATTTCCACATGTGCATAAAAGGCCTATTGCCATCCTGAAGGTGGGTTTTTGTTAGAATTCTTTGAGGGTTCAACCCTCACCACTACATACAGAGAAGCAGAAGGAAGCAGCAGTTTGGAATATGCGCTCTGAAGTTAGCAGTTCCAGCCATGGAACCTCGGGAAAAATATCAAACCATTCAGTATCGATATTTCTTCATTTACAAAATATCTTGTCCAGGGTAATGTTCTGAGATTCTTCCATGTTACTCAGTGAAGTACTTTGCTCCTTTTTAAAAAATCATGGAGTAGTATTCAATTGCCTACTACAATTCAATCTTTTCTTGATAGATACTTGTACTATTTCTAGTTTTTCGTTATCAGTAATGAACCTGTGGTGAACGTTCTTCTCCAAGTCTTTTTGTGGACATGTGTTTTAGCTCCTCTTGGGTACACACCTTACGGTGGAACTCCTGATTAACTTGGTGTGTATATGCATAACTACCTGAGAAACTGCCAAACTGTTTTTCAGAACATCGTTTCACACCCTTACCAGAAATGCATGAATGACACTTCCTAACTTTTTAATTTTAGCCATTCTAGTGCTGCATTTGTGGTTATAATTTCCACTTTCCTAACGATTAGTAATGTTGATCATCTTTGCATATGCTTATTCACCAGTCTCTTGTGAATATCTCTTGTGAAGTATCTATCTGTTGAAGGCTTTTGCTCATCAAAATATGGCCAGAGATAGGGGTCTAGTTTCATTCTTCTGCATGTGGATGTCTAGTTTTCCCAGCACCATTTATTGAAGAGACTGTCCTTTCCCCACTGTATGTTCTTGGCAACTTTGTCGAAGATAAGTTCAGTATAGATGTGGATTTATTTCTGGATTCTCTACTCTGCTCCATTGGTCTATGTGTCTGTTTTTATGCCAATACTATGCTGTTTTGGCTACTACAGCTCTGTAGTGTAATTTGAAGTCAGGTAATGTTTCAGTTTTGTTCTTTTCACTTTAATTTCAGTGCCTGATAACATTAGTTGGGAAGTGTTCCATTTTCATCTACTCTCTGAAAGAGTTTAACAGGATTGGAAGGATTTCTTCCTCAAATGTTTAATAGAATTTACAAGTGAAGCCAAGTAGCCTGGAGTATTTTTTTGTAAAAAAGGTGTAAAATTACAAAGTCAGTTTCTTTACTAGGTGTGCATTTTCTATTTCATCATGAGATAGTTTTGGTTGTGCCCTTCAAGGAATTTGTCCCTATTATCTAAGTTGTCAATTTACTACAGAAACATGTTCATAATATCACCTTATTATTTTTAAAATATATATGGAATTCATAGTAATGTTTCTTCTTTCACTCCTGATATTGGCGATTTGTGGCTTGTGTTTTTCTTTTCAAGTGATCAACTTTCTGTTTTCATTGATTTTTCTCCATATTGTTTGTTTTATTTTGTATTAATATAAGTTTAAGAGGTGGAGTTTTGTTACAAGAATATATTGCATGGTGGCAAAATGTGGGCTTTTAGTGTAGCCATTACCCCAACAGCATACATTGTAGCATTAAGTGATTTTTCATCATCCACCTCCTCCCACCCCCTCACTTTTCTGAGTCTGCAACGACTGTCATTCCACACTCGTGTCCACATGTACACATTGTTTAGCTCCCACTTATAAGTGAAAACATGCAGTATTTGTCTTTCTGTTTTTGAGTTGTTTCACTGAAGATAATAACCTACAGTTTCATCTATGTTGCTGCAAAAGATATGATTTCAGTTCTTATAGCTGAATAGTATTCCACTGTGTATATGTACCACATTTTCTTTATCCATTCATTCATTGATGGACACTTAGGTTGATTCCACATCTTTGCTATTGTGAATAGTGCTATGATAAACATATGAGTGCAGGTACCTTTTGATACAATGGTTTCTTTTCCTTTGGGTAGATGCTTAGTAGTGGGATTACTATTAAATGGTAGTTCTACTTTTAGTTCTTTGAGAAATCTCCATACTGTTTTCCATAGAAATTGTAATCTACATTCCTGCCAACCGTGTGTAAGTGTTCCCTTTTCTCTGCATCCTCACCAACTTCTATTATTTTTTGTCTTTTAATAATGGCCATTCTGACTGGTGTAAGATGGTATCTTCCCATGTGCAACTGAAAAGAATATATATTCTTTAATTGCTACAAAGTACTATTTATAAATTTCAATTATTTTAAGTTGATTAATAGTATTGTTTATATCCTTATAAAGTATAAAATTATTTATGACCTTACTGATATATTGTTCCCTTCTTCTATAAGTTATTGATAAAGGAGTGATAAAATCTCTAATTGTAATCATGAACTGATCTATTTCTCCCTTGAGTTCTGTTAGTTTTTGCTTAATGCATTGAAACGTTGCTACTGGATACACAAACGTTTAGGATTATTATATGTTCTCAATGAGTTGGCCCTTTTATCATTATAAAATATGCCATTTTTATCTCTGGTAACAATCTTTGTCTTCAAGTTCACTATTCTTTAGTTTTCTGTATCCTATCTATTGCGAAGCCTGACCAGCAATTATTTCCTTTCAGATAATGAATTTTTTAAGTTTTATTTTCCTTTTGGTTGTTTTTATAATTTTCATTTCTCTACTGAGATTCTCTGTACACTCAATCACATCTATCCTTCCATTTAAATTCTAAGTAGAACTGTAATAACTGTTTTACAGTAACATTTCTGACATAACTGGGTCTGTCTCTACTTGCTGTTTTTCTTTGTGGCTGTGGGTCAGTGTTTCCTGCTTATCTGGGAATTTTTGGTGGACAAAGACAATGTGGAAGCTACACTTTTAGGAGACTCTGGAGTTTTGTGCTTTCCTTTAGAGAGCAATTTGTTTCCAAAAGCAGTTCTTTTATGGATGGATCCTTCCTTCTTTAGGGGCTTGTTTTTGTTTTGCTTCTGTTTGCTAAGATGGGTCTGGTGCAGCCCTCCCCCATGACGCGACCTGTCTCTGGTTTCAGCCCAGCGCTCCGGGTGTTAGGGGTGTCTTGCTCTGGCTGGCGGGAACCCTGCCGAGTGACTTCAGAAGCTCCATCCATCTCTGGGCTCCACAGGGGCTGCTCCTGCCGGCTGCACGGGTCCCTCCCAGCACGTGTGCGCGTGTGGCCGAGTATGCAGCAAAGGCTCAAGGGACTCTATGACTGTTCTCAGAAATTCTTCTCTGTGCAGCCCTTTTCTTTGTAACACCACACCCCATAAATTCCAGTGGCCTCAGAACCCCCAGACTCAGTCTCTGCCTCCTCAGCCCAGCGCGGTCTCCATGTCAAGCTGCAGACTATCACATCGCGAGAGGCTGGTCCTGCACGTTACTCCCAAATGTCTTTTTTATTTTGTTTTTGTGTTTACATTTTCCCCATCCTATATTTGGCTAGACCACATAATTCTGTCATATTTATATTCTTTTAATGCTTAATCATGGCATTTAAACATGCATCTTTAAACACGTGTAAAACTAGGCACCAAAGCACCCAGGGTCAGGCGGGGAATGGAGCGGGGTTTACTGGGTGAAGGCACAGCGGGGAAGTGGCCGAGCCCAGCGTCCCTCCTTCCTCCCCAACCAGAGAGCGAGTCTTGGGTCCAACACAGCTGACACAGAAAGACTCCTGGGAGAGGGACCCCCAGGTCCTCGTGCAAGTGCGGACGGGTCAGTAAATCATGTGATCGTGGAACAATGCGACCACCCTGACTTTCCTACACAATCCCAGTAAGAATCGGGAGATTTTGAGTTAGCTAGAATGGAGAAGTTGGGATTAGGAAACCATGTTGAAGACAAAAGTGACTGTGGATAGAGAGCAATTCACACTGAATTGAGAAGAGGTACTTGGACACTTCAGTGGAACAGGGTCGCTGGAAAATGCCTTTCTCAGTCATATGAAAATATTTGTGGATACTTAGAAATGAACATGTCAGAATATAGAGGTTCTTGTTTAGGACAGATTTCTTTAAAAAATAGCTCATAGGTGTGTAGACATGAAATTTTGGAAGGTTATGACACACGTTTTGGCAAGATTCCTAAAATTTCACAAATCTAATGACTATTGGAAAAATACATTTACAATTGGAATGGAACTAGTATGTGAGGAGAAATAACATATAGATATATGTGCTTTTGTCCTTGTATATATGCTACCTATACATATACAGATACATGCATATGCATACATATACACACACGTGCATGTACACATAACTGCTTGACACTAATCCTCGTGTGAGTAAGTAATAGGTTTTATGAATTAAGGTAAAATGTGATCAGTGCAGAAATTGGATATATGACAATTACAAGTTTAGATTTAATGTCCACATTGGCTGAAAGTAGACAAACGTCAAAGATTCTGATCGACAAGACCTCACAACCAGCCTAACTTATTTTCATAGGCACTTAGGATAATCTTGCATAAGTTTTCATTTCACGCAAACACAATGGTTCTGTAGCGGTGCAGAAACAAAGTTAACTTCAAAACCCCTCAACTGGTTTGCTCTCGGTAAAAATGTTAATGGGGTTTAGGCATTTCCTAAAATTCTACACCTGGGAGAGATACAAAGGCAGATGTGTATTGTTTAAAGTGAATAAAAGAAAAAATTGGGGAAAGGAGAGATTTGGGGGTTTAGATCCTTCTAGGTCTGGAGTTGGAGCCTCCACTGTGGATCATTCACTGTCTTGGGAGTTTGGCTGTGGGCTCCACAAGCTTCCGGCTGTTTCCTTACCATGGCGTGTTACACGAACAGCGTATTTACCTCAGAGCATACCGTTTAAATCACACAGAGGATTGAAAGGATCTAAGATGAGTTACATAACATTTTTCACTTTTCTGCCTACACCACGCTGTCCTCGCCACATGACCGTCTACTGACCCGACAGCACCACAGTACGTGTTAAGATTTTGGCCCTGGCTGCACGTCTTCCTGGCCGGCGGCATCCCCACTGCTCCTCCCCGACCCAAACCACCCAAGCTGGAGATGCTCGGGCCTCAGTTCCCTTTTCTACTTCACCCTCACACATTTATCTCTGGTTACCTAATAAATTCTCACAGGATTAGAAATACTACTCACCCAGTCCCCCAAACAACCATCACATCCAGCCGGACGCCTGCTCTGACCCGAGCCTGTCCACGCAGCCGCCTACCTGGGCTGGGTTACGGGCACACACATTAAAACCAACTCACTCAAATCCACACCATGGGCTCCTCTCGCCCTCCCTGTCCTTCCTTTCTTCTTCGTCTTAATAAATGGCTTCTGCATGCACAGTCTCTCATGCCACACATTTGGTGTTTTTCCTGAAATATCTATATCACCATGCTCATAAGAAATGTGTGTTTTTCTCACTTCAGAATTTGTCTGGAATCCTCTGTTTTCACTTGAGTCTGAGCCACACTGCCTCTCCTGCCTTCTTTCCGTTCCTGGCCCACGGCAGGCTCTTTCCACCACAGGACTCCTGAACCTGCTACTTCCTTTTTCTGAAATGCTCTTCTGGCTTCTCCTTTGGGAGGGAGAGGCTGGAACGTTTTGTTTTTAATTTAGCATGCTGCACTTCAGACGGACGCAGAACAGAGTGACAGTGAACACTCCTGGCATCCCTGGTCGGTGTAAGAGCAGACACACTGAGTCCCCGCCGCGCCTGCCGGATGCACGCGCCCTCTGGCCTTCAGGTGACAACTCTTCTGGCAATAGTATTAATCATCCCATTGACTTCTTCATGTTTTCACCACATACTCACATCCCTAGGCCAGAAAGTGCTTAGTTTTATCTGGTTTTGGGCTGTAAGGAAATAGCATATGCTGCATATATTTTTCTGCGACTTGCTTCTTTTAGGCAACATTTTGTTTTTGAGATGCATCCATGTGTACGGGTAGTTACATTAATAGTTCATTTATTTTCATTGCTCTTTTTTGTTCCATTGTGCAGTTATACTATAATTAATCTGCCAAGTCTACTACTAATGGATATTCCTTGTCTCCTCACTTTTCTGGCCTATGTTGAACAATGCTATTTATGAATATATTTGTGTATGTCTCCTGGGGTTATCCTGGGATGAAACACAAAATGATGCTCACCAAGGGAAGGGAAAGTCAATGTGTGCTGCTGGATCATTCAGAATGCGTGTGGGTGTGCATGCACGTATGTGTGTGCATGTGTGTGCATGTGTGTGTGCATGCATGTATATGTGTGCATGTGCTTGCATGTGTGTGCATGTGTGTGTGTGTGCATGCACGTATATGTGTGCATGTGCGTACGTGTGTGTGCGTGTGTGTGTGTGTGTGTGTGTGTGTGTTGGGCAGGGGCGGGGGAACAGGTGTTGTCAGAGAGGATGATGGTGGTGACCGTATCATAGGGGGTCTTGCAGGCCATTCTAAGGAGCTGGAATTCTAGCTTGAAGTAGTCTGGCACCTGCGAAAGTGCTCCAGGCCGGGCGTGTAGACTCCAGAGTCACCAATGTGCAGACGGAATCCAAGTCCTGGCTCTAGATAATCTCCTAGGGACGGTCTAGAGAGAGGGAAGGAAGCAGATTGGTCCATTTGCAGTTGATACCATGAGCATCTCTCGTGAAAACTCAAGTCCACTTCCAGTGTGCATGGACAGAGAACGGAGCAGTGATTTTATATTTTCAAATGGGCTTTCTCACCAAAAATACAATTATAAAACTAATAATGGTGATTTCTAACCACACCATGTAGAGATGAAGTAGGAACCAAAATATGTCTTTAAAATGTATACATATATCTGGAGAATAGAAAACCTTAACAGTTATTATCTTTGATTATTAAGCTGCTATTTTGACTTTAAAATATTTAATGAGAATTTCTCACATCATTAATTAGTATCATAAAATTTCCTTTTGAAAGGCTATTTATATTTCAGTGTATGAATGAGCCCTCGTTTATTTAAACAATTTTCCTATTGTTAAACAAGTTGTATAAGTAATTTTATAAGGTTATTTTTGATTTTTGTCACAAAATATTGTAAATCGAGTTTTTTTTTTTTTTTTTTTTTTTTGAGACAGTCTCGCTCTGTTGCTAGAGTGAGTGCCGTGGCATCAGCCTCGCTCACAGCAACCTCAAACTCCTGGGCTCAAGCGATCCTCCTGCCTCAGCCTCCCGAGTAGCTGGGACTACAGGCATGCGCCACCACGACTGGCTAATTTTTTCTATATATATTTTTAGTTGGCCAGATAATTTCTTTCTATTTTTTAGTAGAGACGGGGTCTCGCTCTTGCTCGGGCTGGTCTCAAACTCCTGACCTCAAGCAATCCACCCGCCTCGGCCTCCCAGAGTGCTAGGATTACAGGCGTAAGCCACTGTGCCTGGCCTGTAAATTGAGTTTTTAGATCTCTTGCTTTTTCTCTAAGAAAGATTTCTGTAAGTGAAGTTTCCAGCCCCGTGGATATAACTGTGAGGACTTTTGTGCACATGTTGCGGATGCCACTCCAGAAAGCCGGTCCCAGCCGGACGCCCGTCCCAGGCAGGAGCGTGTGGATCTGGACTGGCTGGAGTAGAGAGCTTCACAGGGGTCCTCTCCGGCCAGGACCTGGTGCCTGGAAAAACCCGGAGGTCTTCCTGTGCCCCCTGCCACTGCTCCGTCTGCCCCGATGTCACTCTGCTCCAGAGAGGGCTTCTGTCTGGTGCCTGTGACCTGGTCCTCTGCCTGAT
The DNA here is from genome assembly GCA_028533085.1 of Varecia variegata. Taxonomy (NCBI): domain Eukaryota; kingdom Metazoa; phylum Chordata; class Mammalia; order Primates; family Lemuridae; genus Varecia; species Varecia variegata. Next base: position 976,731 of record CM052453.1, on the reverse strand, counting down.
TCATGCTTTCATTGCGTATTCATTTGTCTTAGTCCACTGGGGCTGCTACAACAGCACGCCATAGGCTGGGTGGCTTGCAAACAACACGCACCGATGTCTGGCGGTTCTGGAGGCCGGAGTCCAAGATCAGGGAGCAGCGGATTTGGTGTCCGGTGAGGGCACCTTCTCACCGTGTCCTCACGTGGTGGAAGGAGTGAGGCGGCTCCCTGGGGTCCCCCTGACAGAGTCACGAATCCCGTTCCTGGGCTCCACTTCATGAATAATCACCTCCCAAAGTCTTCACCCCCCAGTACACCATCACCTTGGGGGTAAAGATTTCAACACACAGATTTTGGGGGGGACATGAACATTCAGTCTGTAGCATCACTCTCTCAACTTGTATTCACCACATTCGCATCTGGGGTCAGTCAGCACAGAAGGTGCTGGAAACACAATGGGTCAAACGTAGACATGGCGTAGGGGAAAAATGGATGTTCGCCCACACGCTGCATGGGGAAGTGTGCAATCCCCATCAGTCAGGGCCACCGCCGAGGAACTTGCATGTAGATTCTGCGTGTCCTGAAGAGGCAGGTGTCTGCGCTGGAGACTTAGGGTAGCTTGAAGCCAGAACTGTGGCTCACTCACCTCTCCAGAGTGGGTGCTCACCTGACGTGTGTGGAATTAGGTTCCTGGTGCTTGGTGGCTCGGTGGAGAAGGAGGCCCAAGCCTTGGGCGGGGGAGGAGAAGAGAGAATCCAAAATGTGAGGAAAGGACAGGTACCAAGAAAGCTGGCAGGAGAAAATGGGCACTGGCCTTTTGGGTATTCTGTGCTATTTCTTCTCCTATTTAAATATACTAAAAATATTTTTGAAAAATGCAGAGTGATATACTACCTTTTTAGAAAATTTCTAAGGTACAGTGGAAATCGAAAATAAAAATATGCTTTGAGAACTGGACACAGCAGATGAGATGTAGATCACGCAGACCCTGAAAATGATTTCCAGGTACACATTGGTCTTGAGATGTTCATGTATGGATGTCTTCAAAATTTAAAACATATTAGCATGCCTTTCTTCCCTGGAAGAATGACATTTCTCAGAGATATTGTTAAGTGATTTTTCCAGGAATAACCCAGTCTAAGTAGCTCTCAAAATATCTTGTTCAATTGTGGTTTGAGCTTCAATATAATTGTTACAAGGACACTTCTAACTTCAAACTATTTGTCTTGAATCCTTGTTGCTAATCAATGTGTTGCTTGAGTTCACTGGCCCATCACATACACCCGAGAGGCAAAGTTGAAAAGAAACACGACAAATCTTACTAAGAAAAGCTATTTTTTAGTGCTAGATATTAAAAAAAAAAAAAGAAAGAGAAAAAAAGGAAATAGGAATAGCTGTTGGCTTAAATGTGGCAGTAAAGTTTGCTAGCAGATGGTGCTCGGCAGAAAGTTTTCGTAAGGAATCGATGAAGCTGGCAGGTTGTGGTTTGCAAATCACTGTCTGTTTAACCTTAAGAGCTGTGACTCACCCTCTCATTAGAATAGTAAATTAAGAGGTTCACAGGGACAGCTCAGTTTGGCTTAGTTTAAGTCCCTTCTCAGAAAATGTGAAGATTAATATGATATAGAAATCAATATTTTTCAGCTACAGAGCATCTCACATCTGGCACACTTCCTTCCTGCCTCCTTTTTGCTCTGGACGTCCCGATTCTATTCCTATAATCCTTAAATCCTCAGCTTATTCCCATCACCATAGAAACACCTGCTGGTGTGATGGTTTTGATCAGTTGCAGGCTCATCTTCTACGGCTTCCGCCGGCCAAACTCTTCTCAGCTTCCGCCCCTGCGACTGCAGGGCAGCGGGGCAGAGGTGGGAAGCCGCTGCACAAAGCTTTCTCCACTCCCATTATCCCACAGTCTCCTTAGGGAGAAAAGCGCCTCTGATGTTTTCTTCTTTTGTGTCTTCGAAAGTGCTTAAGTGCTAACAGGCAGAATCACTTTTGAAATACTTACATAAATTTGGCCAGATCTCAATCTAAATATCGACCTATCTGCCCACCTTCCCTCTCTCTTTCTGTCTCTCTCTCTCTTCAAAGTAAAGGAGTGTTCTCATTATTATTTTTCAATTTTATTTTACTGTGGCAAAATACCCATAACATAAAATTTGCCATCTTAATCATTTTTAAGTGTACCGCAGTGTTCAGTAGAGTCACATAATTGTACAACAGATCTACAGAACTTCTCATGATACAAAACCGAAACTCTGTATCCACTGAATAATAATTCTCCGTTCCCCCACCCCACAGACCCTGGCAACCACCATTCTACTTCCTTTTTTAAAATTTATTTTTATTTTTTATATTTATTTTTTTCTCTACTTTATGTCTCTATGATTGGGACTACTCTAGAAACCTCACATAAGTGGAATCACACAGTATTTGTCTTCTCCTGACTGGTTTATTTCCCTTAGCGTAATGTGCTCAGGGTCATCCGTGTTGTAGTATTCGTCAGAATTTCCTTCCTTTTTAAGGCTGAATAAAATCCCATTGTGTGTATACATACCACATTTGGATTATCCATTTATCTGGTGATAGACACTTGTGTTGCTTCAACACTTTGGCAATTGGGTGTACCAAAGTTTTTTCAGTACGTTCTTTCAGTTCTTTTAGACATATACTCAGAAGTTGAACTGCTGGACCATAGAACAATTCTGTTTATTATTTTTGATGAATCTCAATGTTATTTTTCCAGTGGCTATACCATTTCACATTCACACCAACAGTGTACAAGGGCTCCAGATATATGATCTGAAAATATTTCTTCTCATCTGCATGCTCTCTTTTTACTTTGATGATCCTGTTTTCTATGTATAAAATTTTTAAATTTTCAAGTCCAATTTGTCTATTTTTATTTTTACTGTCTGTGGTTTTGGTGTCATATCCAAGATATTCTTCCCAAATCTAATGTCTTGAAGGCTTTGCCCTATGTCTTCTGATAAGAGTTTTGTAGTTTTAGGTCTTACATTTAGGTCTTTGATACATTTTGAGTTAATTTTTATACATGGTATCAGGTAATGGTCCAACTTCATTCTCTTGCATGTGGATATCCAGTTTTCTCAGCACCATTTGTTGAAAATACCATCCTTCCCCCTTTGATCTTGGCACCCTTGTCAAAAATCATTTGACCATATATATGAGGATTTATTTCTGTCTCTTAATTATGTTCTGTTGGTCTTTATATTTCTCTTTATGCCAATGACACACAGTTTTGATTACTGTAGTTTGTAGTAAGTTTTAAAATCAGGAGGTGTGAGTCCTCTAGCTATATTCTTCTTTTCCACAATTGTTTTAGCTATCCAGGGTTCCTTGAAATTCAATATGAATTTCAGGAATTTTTTTTCTATAAAAAATGTCATTGAGATTTTTATAGGATTGCATTAAATCTGTAGATAACTTTGAGTAGTATTGATAGCTTTACAAAATTAAATCTTCCAGTTCATAAACATGGAATGTATTTCCATTTATTTATGTTCCTTCAAATTTATTTCAGAAATATTCTATATTTTTGATTGTGCCAGTCTTTTACCTCTTTGGTTAAATTAATTTCTAAGTATTTTCTTCTTTTTGATGCTATTGTGAATGAAAATGTTTTATGATCTTTTTTTTCAGATTGTTCATTTTTAGAATATATAAATTAAACTGATTTTTGCATCTTGACTTTATATCTTACTCCTTTGTTGATTTCACTTATTATCTCTCACAGATTCCCTACCCTGCCCAACCATGGAATTGTTAGGGCTTTCCACAGACAAGATCATATCATCTGTGAAAAGAGATTATTTTACCCTTTTTTTCTTTCCAACTTGTATGCCTTTTATTTATTTTTCTTGCCTAACTGCTTGGCTAGCACTTCCAGTTCTATGTTGAATAGAATTGGTAAAAGTGGGCATCCTTTTCTTGTTCTCAATCTTAGAGGAAAATATTTTCAGATATTTTTTGGGGGGGTTTCATAGATGGCTTTTATTATGCTGAGGTAGGTTCTTTCTATCTGTAGTTCGTTGAGTGTTTTTATTATGAAAGGGTGTTAAATTTTGTCAAATGCTTTTTCTGCATCAATTGAGATAATCATATGTTTTCTTTCCTTCATTTTGCAAATGTGCTGTATGATTTGTTACCTTGACTGATTTTCGTGTGAGGAACCACCTTCACATTCCAGGACTAAAGTCCTACTTGATCATGATGTGTAACCCTTTATATACGCTGCTGAATTCAGTCAGCTAGTGTTCTGCAGTGCAACTGTCGTCGGGGGGAAGACAGACTCCTGGTGCTTCCCGCTCTGACATTGTCCCCTCCTTATTCTTACATCTCTTACTTTACAGTTTCCGCTGTCCTAAGAATACCTCTGGGTATAGAGAAAATAATCAAGGTTGGGGAAGAATTTTTTTTAATGGTTTTAACCAAGACCTTCGTGAATGTGCACATTCTTGTGTGTTGCATCAAGGGTACTTGTAGGATGTAGAGATGGGGAGGTAGGAGTTCTGCGATTTAATCTCAGCTCCAGTTCCTAGAAATATGTAATATGTATTTCTGGAAATTCTGAAATATATGCAACAAGTCTGAAATATGTGCAGATTAAACATAAATATCAAAGGAGAAAGGAAAACTACGTAGATGCAATGACTATGTTTGGTCATTAAATTGATTTCATCACATTAAAGACTGTAGATTTTTTCCTCCCATGTAATTAAACATCACAGCTAAAGCTATTTAAAAGACGTAATGGTCTCAGTAAAAAATTTGTTTCTTAATGTAGTTCTATCCACATGCTAACAAAACAAAGACAAAAACAAAAGCAAAACCAAAACAAAACAAAAAGCCCACAGGGTTTTGTTGATGTTTCTAGTATTAGCTCTTGATTTTCAGACTGGGTGGGGTGATACTATGAATTTATGACCAAGTTCCCTGGTTAAATTAGAAAATAAATACCATTTCCTACATGCCAACATGTTTGGAGATGAATTTCTATTCTGATTCAGTTTGTACCTGTTTGTGTGACTTGTAAAGCATAAATTTATCAATTTACCATGAGTTGTTTCTATTTACCCCAAAATGTCTTTCCAACCAAACTGCCCAAAATTCCCATCACTAGCATCACCATGGTGGGTCACAATAATTTATGTAGTTGATAGATATTAAAATGCAAATATTAATCAAGATGGAAGAATCCATTAACTAGTTATACGGAACTTGATTCGTTTATCAGGTTAGAGATTAGTCAGTAGGATGTGAGGAAATGAAAAACATCTCTGCTTCTCCAGGGAGGAACAGAGAGGAGAAGGTCGTTTCAGGGCCCCAGAGGGCCTGCACGAGACAGGCGTGTGTGCACGCGTGTGGGCCAACGGCAGTGGGCTGGCATGCTATCCAAATCCCACAGGTTTTCATTTTTCTTAAGAACCAGACTCATCCATTACTTCCACTCCCTGGGTGTCTGTGGGGCACAGGGGTGAGTCCAGATTTTAGTGATCCGGTGTGTGTCGTAACCCTTCATGTAGGCTCTATGGGGCAGGCAAACTTTTCCAATAGTCCTGATTTTTTTTTTTTCTTCAGAGATATGAACTTAACCTGATTTTTTTGCTGGGTCTTAAAGGAAACCCTATCAGTATCTCGAGGAGAACTGCACACACCGGGTCAGCATTCCATACCCGGAAAGGCCCGGCTGGGGGACGCTCCTTCGGAGGGGTCAATCTGGAGGTTGTGAAGCAGATCTGCGCTGGGGCTTCCTGCTGACGCAGATTGTGGCCATCACCTGTACTGACCACACCTCGTCGTCTCAGTGGAAGTTGATGGATACCGACCCTCGAGACCTCCCAGAGACCCTGCTGCTTCCCAAACACGATCCCTTCCTGAGCCCACTCAGCTAAGGAGGCGCTGAATGAACAGGCTGACGGTTGAAGCTAACACCACAAACTGAATCTCAAACACCCAGTAAGATCCTGAAAATTACCTCAAGCTTTCAAATGTCACATACTGTAAAAATACAAATTAGGCCGCAAATGCAGCCCAGCCATGATTAACACTGCGAAATGTCCAAATAATCAGGTTCTCCTCTGCGGAGTCTATTGACGGAGATTATTACAAACCATCGTTCACTAATCGTTATGTGACAGCTATTTCTGTCGCATTGATCTGCTCGGCCCTGCCCGTTCTGTCGGTGCTGCTCACGTGTTCTGAGAAGGGGATGCTTTCCCCACACAGAGGAAGCCCTTCCCGGACCTCTGACTGATGTCACCCTTTGCTGGTCACCGTCACCTGCACTCAGCTGGGCTTCCCCGTACATCAGGGAGCAGGGAAAATAAAACTGGATGGCTTTCACTTCCAATCACGTCTTGTCTAACCTCAACCCGGCCAAAGCGTTATCAGGAAATAATGGATTTTTATCTGTGAAAGTGAAATAGGAGCTTTGAGATTTTCAAATTTAAAAATGTTCTCCTTCTGCATTTTATGTGGTAAGGGGAAGGCTTTCTTTGATGGAAAGAGGAAAGTTTCATTTTATTCTCAAGATAGGAAATCCAGTTAGTTTTTATCCTAAGAAGGCGGCGCTCACTGTGCATGGAGGTTTTGTAAGAAAAGTTGGATATACAGTCCTAAACGTGTGGTTCTGGAAGGAAGGGGCCATGGCACCTCTTTCCCATGCAGAGCACCCGGGTCCCTTGCAGAGGCACCCCAGAATTTTCTGTGTGGACTGCACTGAGCAGGAGGTGTGGTTCTCAGCCCCCAGCTCTGCCTGTTTTAACACCACGCCCTCGGCTCTCACTGAGGGTCCCTGGGGAAGCGCAAACATCTTTAAATATGGCAATCTCTTTTTCTGATTTTTTTCTTACAACAACTGTCCCCCAAGATTAAACCCTTTTCTATGCCTCTCAACTCGCCCCATGCAGAGGGACTGCTCCCCGATTAGTGGCCAGTCCTGGTTCTCACTGTTCAGGGACGCCAGCACACCGCACTTCCTGCGGGCTCCTGCCTAGGGAGCGGCTGGAGTGGTGGCAGTGAGGCTAGAATCCCTCAGGGTGTGGTCCGGGGCTCCCCCTGCAGGTAACTAATCAAACCCAAACTTACTAACTTGGCCTTCCAAATCCTCAAGGCTCACGCTCGAGCCGCCATCTGGACATGCCCGTGTGCCAGCCACTCTGAACACCTGGACTTCCTGCCTTCCTGCGGCTGAAGTCCTGACCCTCTCCAGGGACAGCCGTGTGTGCAGTCCCCACATTGCAAAGTTTACCTGTTGCTCGAGCCACAACCAGGTATCTCAGGATCTCAGCAATAGCCTGATTTTTCTCGTTCGCACAGCACAGCTTACCTGTTAGGCAGGCAGTAGATGTTTCCTTGCACATCTCCTCGAGAACAGAGACCACAGCTTGGGTCACGTGTCCTCCAGGGCCTGCTTACTGCCTTGTGAGTGGTAACTGCCAAACGCTATTTTGAGTATGATTCATTAACAATTGGGAGAATGCAAAAAAACTAAAGGCAAAAATATCACACTATCACCAATTATTCCATCACCTTTATATAACCGTGAGAGCCACTGTTAATTGTTTGGTTTACATTCCTCCCACCTTTTGGTGGCATATACATGAATATATTAATATTTTATTATGTTAGAGATAACTAAGTATAATATGTACTGTCTTTTAGGGATCATTATTATGCTGGCTTTATAAAATTTGAAAAATACATTACAACCTATAAAAGAAAATTCAAATTAAGCAGAATTGTACTTATCAGAAAAGAAGCCTCTCAGTGTTTCCGTGTAGCTCTTTTGCCCATAATACCACGTAGTATCGACACCAACCTAAAAGCAAACACGGAGAAAGGGATGAACCTGGAATAGCAGAGGTATGAGAAAGAGGCTTGATGCCGGAGAATACCTTCTACTACAACATGTATTAGATTTTCTCCAGTTGAAAATGTGATTTAGCTAGTAGAGTGTAAATTTTAAACATACAGAACGATTATGCGATTTCTTTGCCAAGGAGAGCAGCGGGTAAGATGCTCTTTGTGTATCCGCATTGGTGTGGAGAGACACCGTTGCCACGACCTCGCACCTCTGAGTCACTAATTTTCCCAGTGAAGTGATAACAGTGGGGTCAGTAACTTAGCTGAGGTTATAAAATGCTGCAAGGAAACAGTACTAGCCATTGTTTCAGGTGAGCTTGCAACATGGCAAGACCACCTGCACCACCAGGTAAAGAAAGGTGAATTCACTTTTCTTAGCATCCAGCAGGCAGCAGGGGCAGAGGAGCAGGTCTCTCGAAGCCATGCAGGGACCTCAGGCCACCAAGGCCCCTGAAAGCCCAGAATTCCTGGAGTGCTGACTGCATGCCCCGAGCTCACACTACCTGCAGAACCTCCAGCTGTAAAGTATCACCCATTTTGGGGGGTGGCCAAAATGTATTTTCATGAAGGATATGTAGATGGAATATTCCTGCAATTTTACATGTCTGGGAATAATATTCTGTTTCATTCATTTTGAAATATGTCTTGATTGCAGTTCTTAGGTCTCCAACGTATCTTTCTGATGATATGCTATTTCATTGCTTCTTGCATTTAGTATTGCAGAGAAGTTTGAGTTAGCTTGATTTTACTACTTTCATAAAAATCTCTGAAAAAGCTGTTGCTGTAGAGTGCTCATTTATAGTTGCAGGAACAAGAAATATGCATTTTTTTAGAAAGATAAGTCATAAGTTTATACAGATACAGCTGATTCACACTGAAGATTAGAAGGCTTTCCTCTGACTTCTTTGACTTCTTATTGTAACTTTTTTCTCTTAACATGAAAATTTCCTTCCTAATGGCATGAACATAACTACTCATTTGCTTATCTGAAGAGTTTTTAAATAACATTCAAACTAGTCTCCAAATAATGTTACTATTGGTCTTGCCGATCAGGATACTGAATAAACCTCATGAATTCTCTGTGGTTCTTTTTGTGCTGTTATCACGCCAGGGATGTGCAGTTAGACTACTGCCTTGTAAAGTCATGGCAGTGCCTCTCTTTGAGGTTAAACTTCCTACCTGAAATACATCGCTCAATTGTTTCAATCTGTGTTCAATTTTTTAAGATATTGCTTAAGCATATTTTTCCTTTATTTGATTTAATTTGATTTTTTAAAATCATGTAACATTTTTACATGTTTCCATATTCAACATTATAAACCAAGATAAATCTAGTTTCCTTCCCATTCTTACCTTTCCTCCCCCAGAGGCAACCCTTTTAAGTTAATTTCCAGGTTTTTTTTTTTTTTTCCCGATTATTGCTTCTTTTGTAAAGAAGTTTAACTACTTTGTGGCAAACAGCAAGCGCTCAGTGATGCATAGTTGCTCTCACTCCCTTACTTATTGTACAGACGAGGCCACAGAGGCCCGGGAAGGTGGAGTCATTGTCCCAGAGAGCTGTGGTGGTCCAGCCAGTGCCCAGGTGCTGCTCCGCTTCCGGACCCCACATCCAGGCCTTCCCGCGGGTGCAAGTCTCTGCTCCCCAGCCGGGCTGGTGTTGTTGACACTTTTGTTCCTCGTGGCCGCGGGCCCAAGCTTGCCCAGTGTGAGTGACGCCAGGGTCTCTCTGATCACAGTAATCCACTATTTCCTCTTTCGGTTCACATGCAAACCTACATGATTTCTATGACAAGTAGTGAGCGGGTGAACATTTCTTGTAACATTCTATTTCACATATATTTGATATGTAGAAATAGAGAGTGGAAATTGCTCTGAACTAAGTTCAAGCCTGAAAATTGGTCATTTTTGACAGTTGAGTTAACTTCAGCTCACCGCTTTGGTTAATAAATCGTCCTCAACTCTTGACAGACAGGAGAAAGCCGCCGCTGTACCGCATAACCACCTTTGGTAATTGCGTTTTCCTACTTGCTGTAACTCTGCTCTCCCTGGCCCGCGAAGAAAAGATAATACGTGATATTGCTTTTCCCATCTTTCTGCAGGGCAAGGTGACCTTTTATGACATGATCTCCAAATTAATTTCATAGTCAGATGGCAGAGTCACGAAGGCTTTTTATCTCTATCTCTTCCTTTGTTTTTTCCTGTTTTATTCCCTTCTCTCTTTCTTGAAATTAAGGTATAACAGTAATCCATGTTTGTAATTAATAAATGGCATTTTTCTGCAAAATATTCTAACCCACTCAGTTGTACCAGAGGAAATTTAGCACTAGAGTCTTACAGGGTATTTCCAGCACATGTGAATTTTAAAGAGTAAGTATAAAAATGGTTCCACTGGTCTGATGTTACAGCTGAATCACACACATAGAACTCGCTCCACGTCTGGGTCCTTCCTCTCTGCCATCCTCGTCTTCCTCATGGCCAGCCCACCCTGAGAGACTTGCCTTCTAAGTACATCTCCAAACGCCATAATATCTGCATTGATTATTCTCCTATGGCCACTTCTTTCAGTCCTCTGTTTCACTTTGCCCTCTCCCCATCCCATGATTCTAACTTTAATTAATTTGAGAGTATGGACTTGAATTTATGTAGGGTTTTTGTTGTTGTTTTTTTTTGGTCTGTTTTTCCTTGGGAAGTCATCACCTACCTTTTGTTGTTATTTTCTCATTCTCCATTTTATTTATTTCCATTTATTTTTTATAGCGTGCATAGATCCCGTGATATCACCCTTTCTGGTTATCCTAGGAAGGGGCGTTGTTACTCCTGCCCTCGGCTTAGGCACCCTAAGTTGTTTGCAGGAGGGGCGGGTCGCAGGAGATGTGCGTGGGGACTGTAGGAGTGACGACGGGGCGTCTCCCTCGCAGCGCTGGGCCCACCAGGTCCCCATGTGTCTGTCCCACCAGTCCTAAGTGCCGTGAGTGCCGTGTCTAACAGGAGATCACCGTTTTCCGTGCAAACAGGGACTACGCTGACGCGGCCACCACGACACCCCCCACGTGGGTTATTCCAGCAGTCTCCACCCGTCTTCCGTTCCTCTCTGCCTGCTTCAGGCAGCACGATTCTTCTAAACGTAGGTCAGAACACACTGCCCTCGGGCCCAAAATCTTTTAAAAGTTTCTACTGTTCCAAGGATCCAGTCCAAGCCCTTCAATGTGGCCTGGAAGGTTTTTTTTTTTTTTTTTTGAGATTGAGACAGAGTCTCACTCTGTCCCCCTGGGCTAGAGTACCGTGGTGTCATCCTAGCTCACAGCAACCTCAAACTACTGGGCTCAAACAATCCTCCTGCCTCAGCCTCCTGAGTAGGTGGGACTACAGGCCTGTGCCACCACGCCAGGCTAATTTTTTCTATTGTTAGTTGTTTGGCTAATTTCTTTCTATTTTTAGTAGAGACGGGGTCTCGCTCTTGCTCAGGCTGGTCTCGAACTCCTGACCTCGAGCGATCCTCCTGCCTCGGCCTCCCAGAGTGCCAGGATTACAGGCGTGAGCCACCGCGCCCGGCCCTAGGAAGGCTCTTTTTGGTTCTTGCACTGCTGATTTCTCCAGAGTCATCCACGCGTCTCCTGCCGTCTCATGAAACACCCCACGCCTTTCTGTGCTGGGTGAAGCTCTCTCTGTTCCTCAAAGGCCCCGGGCTTGCTCAGGCTCCGGGCCTTTGCACATTCTGTTCTCATTGTCTGGAAATGTTTCCCCCACACAGTCTTTCCCTCCTGCTACTCCTGAGACCAGCTGCTGCCTCTCTGGGAAGGTTCATCTGACCCAAATCAACATCTCTCCTACACGATCCTCCCTCCCCTTTATTGAATCTAACAGGTTATAGAGTTAGAACTTGCTTCATGTTTGTCTTTTATATTAGAAAAGCTTGGTGAGGGCTGGGTGTGTATCTGTCTTTTTCTCTGCACCAAACACTCAGTTATAACAAACACAGGCTGACTCTGTCACAGACGGATGTGGACAGTAGCAAGAGGTGCCCTGAGTAGACAAGCAGGGGCCGGATCACAGAAGCCCTGCGTGTCGCGTAGTAGATTTTTAGGTTTTGTTCTACACAGGATGCCACTGAGAGCTTTAAGCAAAAGAATAACATGAGCGGGTTTTCATTCTGTGAATGTCTTTCCAGCATCCTTGTTAAGAAATACATTCGAGCAAAACGAAGTCCTGGGGATACCCGTGAACAGAGTACCGTGATGCCATCTCCACGGAGGGTGCGGCTCTGGGGTGCACAGTGAGGACGGGGGAGCTGAGAGATGTCAGGGAGCAGGATTCAGAGAGCTCAACCGTCGTCAGGATGTCGGGACTAAGGTGGGGGGAGAAATCCGCAGGGGTCTCTGCCGCCCGGCTTGGGGGCTGCAGGGAGAGACGTTGTGCACCGAGACATGGAGAGTGGGCAGGGAGGGGACACTTGGGGTACAGCGGCCTCTTCAGGAGGGGCTGGTGTGTGGTGAGGGTTCAAGCAGGAAGGACGTGCTGGGGAGGCGAGGAAGCAACGGAGGCAGAGGATGTGAGTGGGTTTGATTCCTGGCCCAGCTCTCACCAGCCGTGTGCCCCCGCATGATGATTGACCACCGCAAGCCTCAGTTGCTTCTTGTGCATGACGGGCCTAATAACAATAACAACAACAATAATAATACCACCTCATCCACAGGAAAAATTACTGATAGAAACAATGACACGTGCAAAGGCTTTAGCCATGTCTGTTGATAATCAGTGCTCAGGAAAGCTAATGCCTGTGAACTGATGCTGAAGATACACGTTTACTGTCACCTGTGGAGGGGTGACAGGTGTAGCAATGGGAGTGGATGAGAAAACTTAGCCAAGGTGTAAGAATAAGAGGACTGATGAGAATTCTATGGGATGATAACATGTAAAGGGAGAGTGCGACGAGAGAGGTCGACAAGGGAGACTGATCGTAGTTCTCATTAGCACAGAGACAACCCGGAGACCCCAGGATGGAACCGCCGGGGGCAGGGGGTCTGAGCTGCAGAGAAGCTCCTGGGATGGAGGCAGGAGGGGAAGATGGAAAGACAGCCCAGGGTTCAGGATTCGGCAGCATGGAGGAGAGTTTGACAGGAGCAGAAAGACGGAAGAATTGGATGGGCCAGAGATTAGATACAATGATGGAAAACAAAGGGTACATTTACCAGATGGGGGTTTTGGGATGATCTCAAGGTCTCTTCTGTAGCCTGGGGGTTGCAGGGCTGCTTGGCAAAGCCCCACCAGCCAAAAAACGACATGCTTTTAGATTTCCCTATCTTTCCCGGGCGGCTACACCTTCACTTTGAAACAGCCTGCTTGCAGTCTGTAATGTCACCGGAACTCATGTGGCCGTTTTCCTACTATTTGTTTTGTGGAAATAAGCTTTCCCATTACGTTTCAGCCTCATTTCTCTCCTGTGGACTGATGCTGTCCGCGTAGCTGGTCAGGGTGGAAAGACACACACGTGAAGGGTTTGCTGTGAAGGTCTACGAGCGGGTGTCCGGGAATTCAAATGCCCAAATCGATGTTTAATAACCAATTTAATAGGAGCTATATTGAGATTCTACATGTTTTATCTTACAGTTATACTTCGCATGACGTTAAGGGAGCTAAAATGATTTATTTAGTCAATAACTGTACTTTGAAACACTGATCTTTCATATAAAACAAACTGTCATTTTTATTTGAAAACTTAAAATATCTCCCTTATTCTAATCATTTCCACTTGGGTAATAAGCTCAAGTTTTTTAGAAAATGAAATTTTAGAGAAAATACGATTGCAGCTTATGACGATTAAAGATATAAGGAACAGCACACTGGATTATCGAGGAAAATTCATTCATTCAAGCTGAAATTTCCCAGTTACCAGCAGTTTATTAAAGTTGCGTTAACTTCTCTGAATCTCCCATTTCCTCTCCCATGAAACAAGCAGGTTAAATTAGATCTATTTAAGACCCCTTCTGGTGCCCTGCCGTATTTCTAGAAAAATAAACAGCAATGTGGTTTGAATTTACAAAACTAGCTCACTAAATTTGGGGTTGTGAAACTTAGAAGACACCTTATTAAGTGTGAACCATGTGAATTTAAGACCCAAAATGGTAGTACTATTTTGCAAAATGAGTAACAACCTTGGGAAACTCGTTATTTCCACATATGATCGTATTTTCTCCCTCTTTCCTGGGGTACCCGCTAGTGTGATGGTAAAATAAAAAGCTCAAATTCACAAGGACAGAGCAAACGCAAGAAGAGAGGTCGTGGCAATAAATTTCAGCTCGGCTGGTGGAGAGGAGGTAACTGTGTCTGCAAAGAGGAGAAAACTAAACCCCAAGCTGCTGCGTAGTGGGGTGTTGAAAACAATGGGGAGGCCTCCCCAGCAGAACCCCATGCTGTCCGGGAGGTGGCGGGGCAGACAGAGACGGGAAGGTTACGCTCTGGAGAAACTGAACGGAGATGCTCAGAGTCCCTGAGACAGGGGTGGGAGGAGGCATGAAAACTTATGCGGCAGATCGGGCCTCCAGCCGCCTTCCCCACCATAAGCCTCAGTTTCCTCTTCTGCATCATGGGTGAAACATCAGTGCCTCATCCACAGGGATTATGGGCTAAAGGGGATGATATGTACAAAGGATTCGGCCATGTCTGGCAATAGTAAGTGATCAAAAAGGCTAATTACTACTAATATCAACTGATGCTGGAGCTATTTATGCAGCATGATTCAGCAGTCAAGCAAACGTTCCTCAAGGAGGAGACTGCAGAGATTCTTCTCTGTAGAAAGCTCTGCATGGCCTCAGGGAGAAATTCCAGTACTATCTATCGAAACGCCCCAACCTGCTCACACTCATCCACTTACCTACAAAGCCCAGAGGTTCAAAAAGCTGTGCCACATACACAGCCCGTCTGACCAAGGCTCAGTAGTGAGCAGACAGCCAAAGGCGACCAGACATGAAAAGACTATTTCCAAACATGGAAGGGAAAGCCCAAATTAAACAGAGAAAGTAACCCACAGGACGCAGAGATTATAAAGGGAGAAGAGAACCCTAAAATTTTTATGCTTAGAGAAATGAGATGAACAAGATGCTATAAAATAAAAGAACAATCAGAACATAAGAAATATCTCTTGGGCATTTAAAATAGGATAGAGAAAATAAAAGGAAATCAGTATAAAAATGGAAGATAAAGACAGTGATATCTCTCATACTGTAAATAAAAGAGATAAAAAGTAGAAAATTAGAGGGGAAGTGCAGAAATCCAAATTCTAACTAATGGTAATTCCAGAAAAAGTGAAACAAGAAAAGGGATAGAAAGGAAATGATTAAAGTTTAATACAAGAACTTAATGTCAAGAACCTGAGTTTTCAAACCTGAAAGGGCCCAGTGGGTACTCAGCACATTGGAAGAAAAAGAGACCAACTAATTATAAATAATTATAAAATGTTAGAGCTTCATTGATAAACAGAATATCCTCAAAGCTTCTAGGGAGACTAGTGTTGGAGAATAGCCCACACAAATGCTTAGAAATCAGCATGGAATTGGACATCCCAGAATTAATTTTGGATTCTATAAACGAAAGACTTTTAACCACGAATTCTATACCCACATAACTATCATTACATGGCACAGCATGAGAAATGGATAAAGGTATTTTAAAGTTGCCAAGACTAACCAATTTACTTTCATTCGCTTTTTCTTAGGAAGCTGCTGAATCATTTGTTTCAGAAATAATGCACATTGATCCATGGAAAACTTGGAAAGAATGGCTCTTACTCAGAAGGGCAGCAGCAGCCACTCCCGGGATAAGAGCCAGCTGGTACCTGCAAGTCCCAGCTGGAGAAAGGAAGAAACCACATGGAATCGATCAATTATCTGATATACCTGAGTATTTTGGAAAATATTGATAAGCATGGGCTACTCTGATGGGAAAAAAATAACAGGTGTATAGAAGTCTCAGCGAATAAAAAATAGGAGGCAATTATTAACTTTGGGAAGAACAAGTGTTATAAGAATTCAAATATAATCATAGATCACCACTGGTGCTGCAAGTATCAATACTCACGTTACTAAAATAATGTAAACATGGCCTATTGTTTTAAGCAAAGGTTGTCACATAATTGTAGGGAAAATAGAAAAGGAGATTGTGAGTGTAAAAGATCCACATTTTCATGTAGCATTAGAAGAATCAGTCAATAATCATTAAACGGGAAAATCAAGAAATAACGGTGTAAGTATCTTATGTAAAATTAATGAGGGCCAGTGTGGTGGCTCATGCCTGTGGCATGGGAGGCCGTGTGCAACCCTTTAAGTCACGACATACACACCGTGGTACCCTCTACACGGTGCTAGGTGAACCCTCCCGTGCAGGAAAGACACTTGTGACACCTTTAGATTGTCAGAGCTTCTGCCTACATCCAGCTGCCGCTACTGTTGTCTCTGCCTCCAAGGGTTCTCAGTGACAGTGGCATTTATTAGCCACCAGGATGCTGCTCCTTTTCCTTTTGAAGAAAGATTCAGCATTATCATTTGCATAGCTTGTGTCAGAGTGTGTATATATATATATATAATATATAAATACCGATATATAAAATTGAAAGGATGACACTTTGACACATAACTATGTGTATATCTCATACATTTATGGTATGTGTACATATTATATACATTACATACATACACACATATGGAATACATGCACATACTGCCCTCATCAATTTTTAAATTGTTTTTAGGAACATGTTCATGGACAAATTATCACACTAATCATTCACTTGCTTTTCATGTAATTATGATTAAATTAATTCATATGGCAAAAGGCAGCTTTAAATGGGTTAGGATTGCATTTGAAGACACTTCAAAAGGGAATACAGAAAATATATTCTCAAAAAAATTTCTTTCCGGCCCATGTATTTTCTTGTCTGTGGGGATCTCTGACCCCCCACAAGCCAGGTCACCCCCATTAACCTTACCGCGTTGCGTGGCAACCACATTATGCGCAGGGCCGTTTAAGAAGCCAGCTGTGTACCACAGTGGACTTTCAACTGGGCGTCTTCTCTCCTTATCTGTCTGACCACATTTACTGAGTTTTCTTACAAAGCGGCAGGGCGAGATGAGAGGCGGGGGCACAACAGTGACATTTCACTGCTGCTTAATGGCCCCATGGAGAAGTTCCTCTCAAGAAACTATCTTCACAGCTGGCTAAAATGCAGACATGGGCTGGGGTGAGGATTTTCATTATTGTTGCCATTTTTGAGATCCACTGTCACTTTTTAAGATGACTTAGTATAAGAAACATCTATTTTACATTTGGAGAGGCTGATAAATTGTGTGTAAGTCAAGTTTCTGTCAACTGACTGACTTTAAATTTCTATGGAAACCTTGCTCTTTGAAGTGCAGGCTTCTTTAAAATGACCTGCCATTAAATACAAACCTCACCCTTTGCTACGGATTTGTTTTGTTTAGATATTCACGTGTCAAAAAGATGGAACCAAGTACTTAGTTTATTCTGCTCTATCTTAGAAAATTAGCTTTAAAATGTGGTTTGATAAGATTGCAGGACCCACTGGGAGGGCCAGAGAAGCTGGACTCTGCTCTGACGGCTCCTCTCTGACAGCGACTGCCACTGAGGCAGGGGTGTGAGGGTGCGGGCTAGAGGGTGGGGGCTGGGCCGTTTGACACCACGCTAACCCCCGGCTCGCTCTCCCGCAATTCACTTTAATGCTCACCACCAACCCGCCTCCCTCCTGTTTTGAATTTGTTTTCCAATAAAGAAAAGGCATAAAGAGACTCCTCTGATGGCGCTGATTTGCTAATAATGGGTTTTGTTGGAAACAGAAATTGGCCCTGCAGAGGGGGCGACCCTTTCCTTCTCCTCCCAGCTCGCCGAGGTGCGGCAGCGGCCCCATTTGTTCCCCGGCTCACTTCGCCGGGAAAGGTAATTACAGCTCAAATTAAACTCTATGGACTGTGTCCCTCTGCCTTTCTGCCGCGCGGTGCCGGGGAGGCTGGTTCCTGTGTGTTCACCTCTTGTTTAGAAGATTCATGTTTATCTAATGTGAAGTCAATATTATTGCCGGGGAAAGAGTGAGGGGTTGCTAACAATCTATCAGGGGTGCGCCTCGCGGCCCTGGCCACGCTCTGCTGGCTCAGAAACCACTTAGCGGCTCTCAAGGCCCATCTCCGTTCACCCACCATTTATCTCATCTGAAAATGTTCCACCGTGGGATGTTCCACAGCGTTTAATAACGGTGGAGCTGAAACACTGTCAAGAGAGGACTGAAGTGACAGGAGGTGGCCGGAACCAGCAGCGCTGCCATCCTGTGCCCAGGCCCAGGCCTCTCCTCTGGCCAGACGTGGGTTTGGGAATGGCCACCACGGGGTGGGGGATGGGGGCCGGGGGCGGCCGGCAGGAGGGGTCCCGGCATGGGCGGAGCGAGGCGGTTTGCACTTTGCAGAACCACAGGTCTTATTAGCACATCAGGGGCCTCCGTCCTCTGAACTCCACCGCGAGACAGGTACCGTGGTGCAGTCCATGTTGCATAGCAACGCGGTGCTGACGCAGAGTCCAGGGGACTCGGTCAAAACTTTTTAGAGACGGTATTAGTCAAGTTTCTCTAGGAAAACAGAACCAAGAGGAAATTACATATGCATTAATATATATATGTTTATATAGTATATGATGACTTATGTTTATATGATTTATAGGCTTATATATTAATATATTATGTGTCTATGTATACACATATACAGCTTACAATAAATGTATTATAATAATTGGCCCCCACAATGAGGCGGCACCCCCCCTGGTCTGCAGTAGAAAGGCTGGAGCCCCAGGAAGAGCAGGTGATCCCGGTTGAGTGTGCAGGCAGGAAAACCCCCACGTCCAGCTCTAAGCCCATCAGGCACACGGATTCTCCCCTGCTCTGGGCAGGGTCAGCCTTTTATCCTGCCCAGTCTCTGGCTCACGGGACGAGGCCCCCCACACTGGGGAGGGGGCTCCACTGCACTCTGTCCAGGGGTGCAGATGTGCAGCTCATCCAGAAACACCCGCACAGACACACCCAGAACATGCTCAACCAAACATCTGGGCACCCTGGGCCCTGGGCAAAAAGTTTACACATAATATTCATCATTACAAATATATATATGTGTGCACAGAGAGAGAGGCCGTCTTATATATTATATATATTTACGTTTATTTTTGGACTATAAGAATATGCATATGTTCTTCTTATAGCTCCAAAATGGTCCAGAGAGAGTCTCCATTTCTTACCCCCCATCCACTAATGTTTAGTAAGAACGAGCGGGTTAGGCCTTTCCCTCGGCAATTCCGCATATTTCAAAGCAGTTAGAAGCCTCCCCTCCCTTCTCCATCGGATCTTGCGTGCAATCGAGAAGCAAGATTATCAGTTGGTTTTTCATGTTATTTCTCTGCCTCTTCCCCCCGTGTGGAAACCTGTGAATACCCAGTGACATGTTTAAAAATCATGAATACGAAGAAATGTCCAGATGCTAAGCATCCTCATTTGGAATTACCACTGCCGTGGCAGAGTTAGAGAAGAGCTGATTTAAGACGGATTTTGGAGGCGTAGCTGAGAACTGGCTGATGGCTGTGAAGGAGAGAAACGGAGCAGCGGTTTTAGACGTGAACGACGCGCGTAACACGCTAATGTCCTCAAGGGTCATGACTTAGAGAAACGGGCTTGGGCCTGGGGTGTCCTAGCCCACGCCTCACTGTGCACATTCCTGGAGACAGCATCGCTGTGCTAAGCAGGTCTGGAGTTCAGAGAAAGCCCCATCCAGAGACACACATCTGAAATAATCGGCAGACGGATGATGCTCAAAGCCATGAGAGCTGGAGAGAATTTAGCCAGAAGAGGCGGAAAGCCCCAACCTGAAATCTGACACCTGAAGTTGGAGGGCAGCAGACCCACCTGCAAAGGAGGCTGAGGACACAAGCCCCTCCCCAACCCTCTCTGCAGGGTTTGTGCCAGGCTGAGGAACAGCATGTGGGATGGGGCCACCACTCGCCTGCCCCTACTGGGGTGCGGGCCCGCCCTTTCACTCATCCTAGCCCGAAAGTAACTCCCCTCTGCACCATCCTGCCTTCCACTTCCCACACAAACACGGACACCATCTTCCAAGGCACAGCAGCCTGTGAGCTCCCATTTCCCGGGAACAGGGACCCTGCTTTATGGCCAATTGCCAGTTGGTATCCTGAGGCTCCCGTGTGCTGGGAGAAATTATCTGATATCGATTTCTCTGGACAGTTAATTAATCTCACTCCCTCCTCGAGGGATCCAATATCCCATTTCTTTTCTAACTAGTGTTTGTGTCTCATGAACCTGTGGGGAAATGGGGCTTCTGTGTGTAGGGTGACACTCCCTTTCCTGGGAACTCGGCGTGACCTGTCTTGGGAGAACTGCTGGACACACAAAGCCTGGGGACAGAGGCCGCGTGGAGCAGGACGATGCGCTCTTTGGGTTTGTGCCACTTCCCACCTGGGCCAGAGTGGGCGGGGGCACAGGTGTGGCAGCAGGTGCGGCAGGTGCAGAGAGCTGGGAAGTGCGGGCGCAAGGGGAATGGGGGGGGGTCCCAAGGGCCTTCTTGGACCCCGTGGTCACCCTACAAGCGGGAGGCCACGGCAGTCTTGTTGACATAAGAGAGACACAAGAGAAGACGGTTTATGGACAGACTGTCAGGAATATTCATGAAAGGACAACTGCAAGAAACCTCTGCCCTTTCTGTTTTCAAATAGACGATAAGGCGGGGGCTCTAAGCAGGACACCCCCTTACAGAGGGAAGCAGCCAGGATGGTAGGGGCAGGGAAGAGGGTACACGGGGAGTGTGAGGAACAGGAGGGAAGGATGCCAGGGAAAGAGCAGAGAAGTCTTTAGGGAAAAGTGTCCTCAGGAGGTCGGGCACGTGAACCAGTCCTCCCACATGGCCGCTGAGCTCCAGAGAGCAGCCGATGGCTCGCGGTGAGTCCTGCGGTGCTGCCCACACGGAGACGGCCACGCGCACATGCGTCGCTGGGGAGATCCAGCCCCGTCCCCGCCACCTCCCCGTGCCTCTCTGTGCCTTGTGCATTAATCATCCACGCATGGCGCTGCTCGTTTAATCACTTGGCAATTATCTGGCTTATATCTTCTGTTTCCATCTCCTAAACAAGACTTGCCTCATCAGATCTTAAAATTGCATTTGACATGGTAACGAAGACTTGAATTATTTGTTCCCTACAAATGTAATTATTTACCATGTAATTCTCAGGAAGATGCAGCTTCCGAGTGTTCATATAGAATTTACTGTGCAATTATCAGCCACGCCGCCACCCTGCCTCGCGGCTGCAATGGCCGGCAGCGGTAGGCAGCGGGAGGAGAGAGACAGCGCCACCGGCCAGCGTCGGGGACAACGTCCTGTGCATGGAAGTGGCTTCCTGTGAGCTGTGACTGTGCTTTACGAACATCCGGGGACATCATTTGATTTCTCTTTGTGTCAGTCTCTTCATCCAGAACATGAAGTGACAAGAGAGAAGGAAGGTTGTAGTGAATCATTAGGAAGAACAAAGGAGAATTGGGAGGAAAGGCAGCTGTCGTTGTGAAAGCTGTTCTCCATTTTGGTACAATTCCCGCCAGCTCAGGCGAGGGGAGAGACAGGGTTCCTGCAAGGGCAGAGGAGTCAGGCCCCCCGGGGAGTGCCTGCAGGCTGACAGTCCTGCCGTGGGCCCAGGGGAAGACGTGCCCCGGAGCTGCCGGGAAAGCACCAGAGGCATCTCACCGTGCGGCAGGCGGGGCCCAGGAGAGCCGGTGCTCAGGCTGGCAGGACACATTCAGAGGGTGGCCACGCGGCTGAACGAGGAGACGTGAATACTTTAAGGCCAAACGTATGAGAGACGAGGTGCGAGGTGTTGCTTGTTGAAACAGCTGATTCCAGGGCTCAGCCAACCAACACACCGATGGGATTACCAGCCCTTATGGAAACTGCAGCCCCATCCCTTCTCCAGCTCTGTGTCTGGGTCCTGTGTTTGGCCATGGGGACCCTTGGGTGGCCTCTCCGGGTGGAGCACAGGCCTGCACGTGCGTAGCACGGGAAGAAGTGGCTCAGACCTCGGGCACCCAAATCGTCCACGTCTGGGTTCCTCACCCGATGCTACTGTTTTCTAGGTCCCTGGCCTTTGGACGACGACTCAGGCACCCTAAGCTTTATATGTTCATTTTAAAAATCCTTCTGTGGTTAAGGAAGGAGATCATTAGGCGAAGTGCTCATTGCAGCATCAACACATTAAATCTTTCAAAATGATTTCATTATTATTTTATTCGGTTTGTCATTCCACAAGAAAAGTAGATATCGGGTCCCCACTAGCTTGGACTTTCATTTTCTTTATTCCTTCCAGCCTGGTTAAAGCACAATTTGCAAACATCTGGTTGGTTCAATGGTTTTCTCTCCTGAATAGAAATACTTTTCCCACCTGCTTTCTGGCCCCGTCACCCTAAGCCCCGTCATTTCTTGCGTGGTCCAAGGAAAAGCCCTGACTGCTCTCCTGCCCTACAGTCCCTCGCCCCTGCAGCAGCTTCCTAGCTACGCGTTTGGGAAGCACAGCCGTGACCCTGCCCTTGCACGACTGCAGCATCCGCAGGGCGCAGGTCTGAACTACCTGGTGTGGGATTCACGACAGGGCCGGCTCCCTCAGTCCCCACCCCCTTTCTTTCTTTCCTGCAGCGCAGAGGCTAAGTGGTCAGTGCAGCAGCCTGCCTTGCGTGGAGGACGACTCATGCAGGCAGGGCTGGCCAGTGTGTGCAGCCAGGTGAGGAAGCTCTGTGGTGGCCTTCCCTTTCTTTGCTGAAAATATATCTGTTTCTGTCCACCCCTTCCTCCCGTCCATCTCTCTTCTTCCCACCTGGAAGGTGGATGCCTGGGGTGTAGCGGCCATCCTGAGCACAGGAGGTGTCAGTAAAGAGAACGCTCTGATGCTCCAAGGCTGGTGGATGGGACAGACACCACAAGCCTGGGTCCCGGCAGCATCGCCACAGACATGAATCAGCCCAGAAACTGCCTACTCAGGAATTCTTTTGTTTTTCTTTAAACAAAAAATACAATAAACTCTTTCTTTAGGCCACTCCTAGTTATGACTTGTCTTTTGCTTTTTGTTGTTGTTGCTACTTGCAGCTGATCTCATGCCCAACCGATACACTATTTGAGGTCCTCTGTGACTCAGGTAGAGAATAACCTGTTCCACCTGCACTTCCCTCACAGGGATGCTCCGTGCACCAGGCAGGAGGCTGCACCCAGGGAAACCCAGGGTCCCGTGCCTCCACCTCTCTGCCCGCATTTCCACCAGCTGGAACATCTCCCAGTCTCATCTCTGCCTGTCAGCATCCAGACTATTCCTCAAGGCACTTCTCTCATGATGTATTTCTGATTTATCCCTAATGACTATGCTTCAGTCGTTTCGAAACTCCATGATACTTTATTTTAATCTCTTGTAAGGAACGTATAATATTTGTCTTACCCTGTATAAAAAGATTTGTGTATTTGTCCTATTTATGTTACTAGACGTAAGTGTCTTGAGGCAAGGTGTGTGTGTTTTTTAGCATAGTATCTTCTTTAACTTTTTGTACTTCACATGTGCAAAACAAATTTAGAGTAAGGGCTTTGACTTCTTTACTGAAACCTGATGCCTCCACGGGAAACAGTCAAGAGAGAGCCTTGTGCAGTGAAGTGAGACCTCCATGCCTTTATCAACAGAGCGGAGAACGGGACACACACGCACACACATGCACACACACACGTGTCTTACTAACTCCCGCACTGGCGGCTTCACCATCACCATCTGCTCTGAGATCCATGAGACTGATCCCTCACGGCCTTTGGTCCTTCTTTGTGTCACACTCCAAGGAAGACCAACTCCAAGGTCACTCACCATCTCCCTTGCTCTAGACTCCTGGCTCTGCACCTCCCAACTCCTGAGACTTCTGGGGTGTCCTCTGGGCATCACAGGGCATCTTAGCACACTTCCCAGCATTTCTTCCTCTTCTATCAGTGTTCCTTTCCTTCTTGCTCTACACAAATTCTGGATCTCCTGCTAGGACACTGCATGGCAAGGTCAGACCTTGGACCTTGTCATTACCAGTATTTGCCCCACCGGAATCTCAAGTTCAGGCCTTCCACTCGCTGACCACCACCTCCCCTCCACCCAGCTCACTCCCTCAGTACAGTTGCTCCAGCGTCCTTCTGTTTCCTTGGGAGCTGGAAGTTAGGGTTCTACCACTTTCACCTGTCTCCAGGGTTAGTTATTATAATCACTCTCTTGCTCTGCTCATTTTATCTGATAAGTGATATCTTAAAAAACCACAAGTGCAGTCAGATCTCACTCTGCTTACCCCACACCCACACCTGTACAGAGAAACGTAGAATGAGAAAATGTACAAACACTCTGAATGGTCTAACTTGAGATTCATAACCACAAACTCAGCAACCAACCACGTCTCTAGTTGATTCACAGGTTCTCCATTCTCAAAGACTTTCACCTGCTCTCTTCACACCCTCCGAAAGCTCGGCTTCCATCCTCACTCTCAGTCCGGCTGGTGTCCCCGCTTGCTTGGAGAACTGAAGGAATTTGAATAAGCTCATTTCTCCTAAGCTACTCAACTGCCAGGACCTGTACCTGGATGTCTACTTATCTCTTTTTGTTAAAGATCAACGTTTTTCATCTTGGCTGCAAATTAGAAACACCTGAAAATGTTAAAAACCACGAGCTCTCAAGCCACACCCTAAACCAACGAAACCAGGCTGTGTGTGGCTCTGGCCTTCAGAACGTTTTCACAACTCTCCAGAAAGTCCCGGTGTTCAGCCAGGATTGAGAACCTGCCTTAATATTCTCCGAGTTCAGCTTCTTCTCACCTGGTCTGCGGAACATCATCACTCTTGTCCAACCACCTTCCACTCTCACCTAACGACAGCGTTCTCGCAAGGCAGCCAGGCTGGTCCTTCCCAAATCTGTGTCCTCACTTCGCTCAGAGTAAACATCTGACGGAGGCTGTGTAACCAGCAGGCTCCTGATCAGCTTCCGACAGCGTCCCCTCCTGCACCCACCACCCTGTCACTGCCCTTCAGACACACCACCCTCCTGCTCCAGGCTCTTGACAACCAGCCCCTCTGCCAGAAATGCCTTTTCTAATTATCTCCATGGCTGGCTACTTCTCCTGCAAGCCTCCGCTCAATTGTTAATTGTCTCAGGGGGACTTTCCCTGTCAACCTGATCTAAAATTGCAACACCAGCCCCAGCATTCCCTGTCTCCTCTTCTTGTTATGTTTTCTCGTAGCATCTATCATTTCCTGCTGTGCCATCTGAGCTTTCCTTTCATTTGGGTCTTTCCCAATATAATTAAAGCTCCCTGAGGACAGGGACATTGGGGGTTTGGTTTGCTGCTGTGTTCTTGGGCCTAGAGCAGCACTGCGCTCAAATCAGTGGTTCAATGTCTATTTGTTGCATAAATAAATTGAAAGAAAAACAGAATCAATCATTCTATAAGCCCAAGTTAACCTTTTTTGGAGAAAGGTAAACTAGAAAATCCTGACTCAGCTTCTACAAGGAATGAAACCCTGGCATTCCCACCCTAGCGAGGTGGGCGGTCTGTCCCGAGATTAGCTCATTAAGATGCCACACTTAGTTTGGGTGGAAGAGATTCTCCAGTTCATATTCCTTTTGCAGGATTTACTGAAAATTACTAACAATGCTGTAGGAAAACTAAAGACAAAAAGTCTGAGGACTGCACTGCCTCTTTTTGTTCTGTTTGCCCAGTGAATTACTGCAGAGCTGCGGTATTTTCATCTCTACTCTTTCTGCACACACACATTTCCTCTGTGTGGAAATATTTGCTCTGGATGGGAGAACTTATATGAGAAAGTAACTCCTTATCAATCCGTTCATCCATTTGTGGCATTTAGCCTAGTCAAGAACATATATTATGTATATATAAATACATGGATATATATATAAAACCTCAATTGTTAAGAGCCTCAGGTAGTAAAAAAGAATCAGAACGCTTTTCCTGTGTGTGTGTGTGTGTGTGTGTGTCTAGTTTTATTTGTCACTTTTAAGAAACACATCTTTCATTCCACTAGCAGCTGTACCTGTTAAACACCTTTGATTTTTAACAATGTCACATTCAGGAAGACAAAGTCTTCAAACATATTATATTTGGTTAGCAAACATAAAAAGCTGTGCGATAGGATACAATGCAAACTATTTTCAAATTGGGTCCAGGAATTAGAGTGACAGAGGGAATGAATTCCAGATTTGAAGAGCAAACATGAAATGTGGCGCGCTCATTGTTGGCCAACTTGATTAGATTAAATGCCATATTTTTATGCACAGTTTAAATATTGAGCTTCATCTCTATCCTTTTGATTAAAGTTGTTTGCTTGGCTCTGATGATTAAATAAGGGTTAATAAATATAACCTTTGTTTAATCTATTGTAACCAAATTTCTCGCTCTTCCTGTGTGGGAGAAATAACAGCTGGAGATGGATCTACGAGCCAGGACTATTAGGCCTATCATTTTATAAACCTGAGGATGGGAAACATTTTCCTATGTGGTGTTGCTTATAACAACAAAACATTGAGTGTAACCTAAATTCCCCAGCGATAATACAATCGTGAGAAAGTACCAGATTATTTGAAAAGAGAAAATAATACATTAAATGAGGAAATCAGGTTATAAAAATGATACCATTTTATTTTTGTAAAATTATCTACTCATTTT
Organism: Varecia variegata; assembly: GCA_028533085.1. Classification (NCBI taxonomy): domain Eukaryota; kingdom Metazoa; phylum Chordata; class Mammalia; order Primates; family Lemuridae; genus Varecia; species Varecia variegata. The sequence continues at coordinate 950,088 of CM052453.1, read as the reverse complement.
ACCAAAGAGTAAGTATGAATGATATTGACAGCAAAATGTCAAAATTAGTTATTGTTTTGTCATATGATTTTTTTTTTTACAATTTTATTATTTTAAAAATTTTTACAGGGGCATGGTTTTTAAAATTGGAGAAAAAATCTCCATAAAGGTACTTGCCTAGTGGGTGAAAATAATATTAATAGTTTTAATGAGAAGAATCCTAGCCCAGACTGTTGGTTCTATAACTGACTCCATTTCTTGGTTGTAATAGCCTCACCATTGTAATTTGCACAGATACTCCCACAGCTTTAAATATGTTTGTCTGTGATATTGCCAGGAAAAGGGCACGACAGCCCAACAAAACAGCTCACCCACTGAGAAGGGAGCCTGCTAGAGTCCCGCAGAAGCCCCATCACCAGGACGTCACTACTCATTCCAGGGGCCTTGTTGTTTACAGTATTGGAAAAGCAAACTCGGGGGCTCTAGGTCTGTTTTCCTGTCTGGGAGTGGGGGGTCCAGGTCTCCCTGCGAAGCAACGAGGAACACTCCTGTTGCTGGACACTCAACGTGCAGACCCTCTCTGTGAATGGCCTTGGAAAGGCCCAGCTTCCTCCTGGCTCAATGCCGTTCCCCAGGGAAGCCCTTCCCCACTGTCCTGCACACACACCACCCTTCATTTTCCTCGTAACACTGTGACATCGACCTCTAAATCACCCAGATTGCTTTTCTCTATACTTTTTTATTGCCTGTCTACTCACTGTAGGACATAAGTGCTGTAAGTGTGAGGACCTTGTGTGAGTTGTTTTCTGCCAGGTAGCCAGAGCCCAAAAAAATAACTGGCACAAAGAGATGCTCAAACACCCGCTCTGCATGAATGGAACACATGCACAGAGGAGGTAGGGTTGGCCCTTATGTGGGCATCTTCTCCATGTCATCAGCTTGGGCAATGCCCACTGGCCTTCGTTTGTAGACTTGGTGTGATGAGAGCTGATATGGTTGGTTTCACCTACCATATTAAGGTGCCTAATTTTAGCATTTAACTTTTGTGTAATACTGAATACAAAACATTCTCTTATACCATTTTGTTTTATTCTCCATGTTTTTGAGATAGAATAGACCATTCACTTTTACAAATGCAGAACCTGTATCTCAGAAGCCTTCACAAATTGCTCAGTCCATTTAGTTGGTGTAAGAAGCAAAAACAATGACTGGAGTTGATGTTTTCTGGCACCAAGTCTAGGAATTATCCCACATAGCTCCTGTGTTTAAGCATCACGTACAAAAATTTTCTGGGTCTATAAAATAAAATTATTGATTTTTCAAAAATGAGATAAAATGGGAAAATAATGAAAGTTGAAACAATAGCACCTATCTGGAGAAATCCAATGTTCTCTCATATTTTAGATATTATCTCTTCCACCCTCTGCTTGGTAACTGTGATTGGGTGATTGATGATGGAAGAGATGGATATAGATGAGAAGTTAGTGCAGAAACTTTTCTTCTCTTGCCAGTGCAGAGCAAGGTGTTCTGTGTGTCAGGGGGTGGATGGAGGGGCAGGAAAGCACAGTGTCCTCTTCTGCAGTTCACAGGGCAGTTGTTACAGCATGACATGAAGGAGACAGGGTCTGCCCTGGTTACCCGCACCCCTGGCTGCTGCTTTAGAGCATTTGCGTGGGAAACCGTGCATCCACCCCAGAGCAATGCTTACATGGATGTAGGGAGAAGTGTGCCCATCCTGTCATTGCATGGAAAATACTGTGTGTGTGTGTTTTATTTTTCCCAAGGAGAGAGACCATACGTTTCATCAAATCTATATGGGTCCATGACCCAGTAAAAAAATTAAGATCTACTACGATTTTGATTCTCTCATTCTTTGGGAGTTATTTTAGCACAACAAATAATGAGTAAAGGACTTCTACGTGTGAGGCAAGAACAAGGTGTCTGAGATCACCTGTAGAACAACAGAAAGATCATGATCAAGGAATTTATAATTTGTGAAGAAGAGCACAAAACATGGTACAAGAGAAAAACAACCCTGATGGTGGGTGGGGGTGCAGAAAGCAGGTCAGCAGGGAATGGTGTAGCTGGGCTGTGAGCCATGAGTGCAGTGCAAGTGAGGTGCACTTAGGCAGGTGAAGGTCACAGGCAGAAGCTGGGATGAAGAAAGAAAGCAGTGACGAAAGAAGACTAACAATAGGGAAAACTGGTGCAAAATATCAGAGACAGGTTTAGAAAAGTAGGTGGAAGACAGAGTATATTTTTGAATGCTCTGCTAAGGTAACTCTCTTGACGATGTTGGCAGCAAAGGGACACTAATGTTTTTTGAGCTGCAGAGAAACATGATGACATAATAATGAACATCATGAGCATGAAGATGGGAAATGAGGAAGGAGAAGATTAGACTACAGTAAAAAAGCTAGAAAAGCCACCTGTGAATTACCCAATCAATTGAACTGAATTCACTCATGAATTCAATAGACATCTTTTGACCTCTTCTTTTTGTCAGGCACCGGTTAGACTGGAAGGAACCAGGAAAAGGAAGACACTGTGCCTTTGAAATGCTCACGGGAACTTAGAGAGAGATGCAGGAGGGCCGCAAGATGCTTAGAAGGCGCGTACACAGTGGAACTCCCTGACTCATGTTGTCTTACTGGGGCATTTAAAAAAATGTTTCTTAATTTTTCTCTAGCTTAAAATGATGCCATCACAGGTCTCATAACAGTCTGGTTTTATTTTCCTTATTTCTGCTCTGACCTTTATTGTTTCTTTTCTTCTACTCACTTGGGGTTTGGTTTGCTCTTGTTTTTCTAGTTATTTGAGATGCATCATTATGTTTTTTATTTGAAGTTTTGCTACCTTTTTGATGTAGGCACTTATTGCTATAAACTTTCCCCTTAGTGCTGTTTTTGTCATATCCCATAGGTTTTGGTATGTTGTGTGTTCATTTTCATTTATTTCAATAATTTTTAAAAAATTTCCTTCCTAATCTCTTTATTGACTTATTGGTCATTCAGGATCATATTGTTTAATGTCCATGTGTTTGTATAATTTCCGAAGTTATTGATTTCTAGTTTTGTTCCATTGTGGTCAGAGAAAATACTTAATATAAATTCAATTTTTAAAAAATTTTTCAAGACTTGTTTTGTAACCTAACATATGGTCTGTCTTTGCAAATGAATCATGTACTGAGGAGAAAAATGTGAATTCTGCAGCTGTTGCATAAAATGTTCTGTAAGTAACTATTAAGACCATTTGGTCTTTAGTGAAGATTTAGTCCAATGTTTCTTTGTTGATTTTCTGTCTGGATGATCTGTCCAAGGCTAAAAGTGGGGTATTTAGGTCTCCAACTATTATGGTATTAGGGTTTATCTCTCTCACTAGCTCTGATAATATTTGCTTTCTATATCCAAGTGCTCCAGTGTTGGGTGCGTATATATTTAGAATTGTTATGTTGTCTTACTGAATTGACCCCTTTATCATTATATAATGACCTTCTTTGTCTCTTTTTACAGTTTTTGTCTTGAAATCTATTTTATGCTTGTGGATATTTGTCAATGTCCGGGCGTTGAAGAGTTAGGTATTTATTTTAATATTTACAGTCTAGGATTGTTTGTACCCATCCTTCCTGAGAACAATTTCCAGGTATTAAAGGGAATTGAGTGCTGTTATCTAAGTCTTTGGTCACTGTAGCCATATCAGCCCTGGGGGTGCCCCAAGCCCAGTAATGACTCTTGCAGACTCCTAGTGGTACTGCCTTGGCAAACTTGTATAAGTGACAGGAAGATTCCCTGGATTACCAGGCAAGGTCTCTCACTCTCTTCCCTCACTCTCTGTGCTGGGTTGCTGGGGTTGGGGGAGGAGTGACGGGGGCACTCCCTTATGGCTACTGGTGCCAGGTCACCCTGAAGTCATCCAGTCTCACCCAAAACCCAAGTCAAACATCTTGTATCAGGGGATAGGAACTGAGAGAAATGGGCACTTTGTGAGATGCTGTGAGCTGATGTGGCTGGGAGTGAATTGCAGTCATTGCTGGCTACAGTTGTAGGTGCCAGAGCCTTCATATTCCTCAAGTCCTTTTCCTGCTTCCCCTCTTGAATTTAGGTGTCTCTGAATCTTCCTCCTCAGAGAAAGCCTGTGTCTAGCAGAGCTGTCTGCTGTGAGCACTGCCATTACATGGGGACCCTGATCGTGTGCTGGTCCACTGTCAGGGAGGGGAGCCCTCTATAACTTTCTGATTAAATCTCAATGTTTCATTGGGTCTGTGTCTTGGGGAGGCGATCTCCACGAATGCTTCCCTAGAGGTAGAGACTTCTTCCTTTGCTACCTCCTTCCTTCCTGGCTGCCCTGTTCCTCCTGAGGACAGTGAAGCCCTGGCCCTAATGACCACGGTTTCTGCTTTCTGAGGACAGACAGGGAGGCTAGAGGAGGATGGGAAGTATCCCCTGCTCAGCTGGGACCGGCCTCTGGCAATGTCTTTCCCCTAGAAAGCTGTTATGGAGACGGCTCTGGGCACCTCCACAATGCGAGATCCCTCTCAGATGTTCATCAGAAGAACCTGTGGGACTCATGGAGGTAAATCCCATGAAAGTGGAGCTCCCCTAAGTCAGAAGCAGAGATTCTCATGCTCCTGCTCATCCACATTCAGTCTCCAGCAACGCATCAGAATGACCATGTAAGGGCTGCTACCCACAGTGGCTCCAGCAGCTTCTGCTCTAGGGAAGCAGTTACGGACCATCTCTCTTGATTCCTGGGTGGTGGTTGGCTCTGAGGCCTCAGTTCTCTAGTGGGTACAGGAAAAGTCATTGATTCTTAATGTGTCCAGCTTTCCTCACTGCAAGGACAGCTGTGATGACATCCAAGCTCTTAATACACTGGAGCCAAAGGCAGAATATCCAATTTGGAGACTCTGTGAGATGCAGACTGCTCCAGCCTCATCAGAATTTACTTGGATATCTTGTATGTAGCTTTTACTAGAATTTGAACCCCCCACATCTTTATCTCTTGTTCTTAACTGCTGTTGGCTTCTGCTGTTGGAAATCTGGGGGCTGCCGGATCCATTGGATGTCCATGGCATCCTCTACTTTCTCTATACAGTTGCTGAATCACACAGGGTTTGTCACTGATGCTTTCCCTACCTGCCTGTATTTTGGGTTTTGTGTGGAAATCTTAACATTTAGTTCTGTTGAAGCTACTGTCCATGGATATATGGTTTTGATTTTATAGTTCCTCTCTCATTCTCTGGGGAGAAATGGGTCGATACAAAAACTAAATTGCAGCCGCTGCCCCTATTTTCCTAGACTCTCTTGACTATTTGTATTTTAGTAGTGACTTTGAAGTCCAAAGGACCTTCAAGATTCACAGGAATTGTTTGATTTCATACTGTATGACTGATCATTGGCGAAAAGTATCTCGGGAAGCCCAAGGGATACTCTTCAAACTGCAGTTCATTGCTGCCCATCTACTCAGTCCAGTCCTCGACATAGCCAGTGCTGTGGGGTGGGGCAGAGCTCCTGAAATGGATTCCATCCTATCCTTTCCCATCCAAATGATTTTAGGTCATTCTGACCCAATTTTAAGCACTGGGGTTCTTTTCTGACATGTCTCTAATTTTGATTGTTCATATTGTTCTAAGCCAGAGTAAATGTTCCCCAGAGATGGAAGACTTAAAGCTTGTCACAGAATCTGCGTTTGATTCATCGCCTGACCTTAGTTTCTTTGTGCAGTGCTATGCACCCTAGGGTTCGCAATAAATATTAATTGAATGGAGTTGAATTGAATTTACACTTTGCTCATTTCACAAATAGGTTAAGTGAAGATTAACAACTTCACAGCAGTACTAGCAGACTGAATTAAAGAATATCTGTGTATATCTGTAATGTCTTGAATTGGTGCAATAAAAGTATCTCACTATGGAAAAATCCATATTTATGGGAAAAATTATTCTTTAGACCTTACCTATACTTGCTCATAGAAACAGCTATGAACATGCACATCATGATTCTTCATTTCCCCTTAATAACAAGAGATTGCAAAAAATTCCTTAAGGACTTAACGATTTCTCTATATTATTTCCTAGTTAATTTCTGACAAGAAAACAAGGTGGAAACAGACATGGCATACCACAAATTAGAATGTGAGGCTGTTCCATAAAGCAATCTACTGAACACTCTCCTAGGGCAGGGATTTCTGTGTGAAATTTACGACTCTAGATGTCTGCCTTCCTTCCTTTTTCTTACTTTGATTTATGCCTTTCTACAAATGAAGCAAAAGGTGAAAGACAGGCTACCTCTGACTTTTGCACATCTACATTTTATAAAGACAGTTTTCAATCTGGAGCTACTACAACTTCCTTATTCCCCTGAAAAGAAATTGTCTGGGCTTACAAAAATTTCACACACAGAAAAGCTACAAAAATGTAGTACCAAGAACATTTTTAAAATGTCATTGTATTTTTAAATCTATCATTATTAAATTTCCTACATTTGGTTTCCTCTTATATGCACACAACCTGTAGTCCCAGCTACTCAGGAGGCTGAGGCAGGGAGATAGCTTGAGCCCAGGAGCTTGAGGCTGTAGCATCTGTGAGTAGCCACTGCACTTTAGTCTGGGTGACACAGTGAGATCTTTTCTCTAAATAAATATCAAATGTATACATATATACACACACACATATACATATTAAATATATTTAAAAAAAATAAATTTAAAAAATCAAACATCTTGCTAGTCAAACCCCCAAGCTTCCTATACTGAGTTACGCTTTTCCTCGATTAATTAGTAGACATACATGTGCCTTGTGAAAAGTGGTCTATGATCAAGTAAGAATTGGGAAAAATGTATTATATCATAAATTTGTAGGTTCATAATACATACTGATATTGAGTGTCTCTGGAAAGTTTGACAGAAAAGAAAATGTGAAATGATTTTCCTAACATTTAAATGGTGAACACTTTACCATGAAATATATATTGCTATTTTGGGAAGCTGTCATTTGCCAGTTGGTGAAATGTTTTCTAGGTCCATGAACTCATTAATTCTATATGGAACACTAAGCGGCAATTCACCTGCTCTCTAATTTCAACTGGGAAATTAATGTCTCAAAATTTTGAGATCCAGTGACTTTGCCTGGCCAAATAATATTTATCTTTTTACACTCAATTTGAGTGTCTCCTATACTGTTCCACACGGAAAAGGTGCCTTGAAGAAATATCCTTTCTTTGCTCTTCCTTCCACGGCCTAAACATTTCTAAACAGTAAATTTTTAATTTTTTCATTTTTAATAGCGCACCCTTTCAATGAAAGGTTGACATCACAAAGGGATGTCTTAATGACAGCGACTTTATGTTTTGCTTTCCTCCCTTGGCACATGAAAGAAAGGGCGATTAGCTATAAAAATAACGATTTAGTCCCTTAGAAAGTGGGACTTGGGTTGGACCAACTTCAGGAAGTGTTGGGGATAGAGTTGACCCAGGCCAAATTCTCCGCAGTTGTCCTCCTAAGTGACAAGAATTGGGAAGCACTGCACGGTAGAAGGGTGCTAACCCCCTGCCCTAATAGGGCTACGTTTAAACGTGGGTGTAGACACAGACGATTTACTTCAGAAACAGAGCACAGAGCTCTGAGGTCGCATTTCCTTCTCAGAAGCCTCACAGAAATATATAAAAACGCACAAAACATGCAGTGAGCATAACGACACGCTTCAACATTAATTAAGATGAAACCGCGAATGGAAACGCGTACGGCGGAATGACTTACCGATGCTCCGAGGCCTGTCCCGTGCACGACGACTTCAACTCTTCATTTTGCCAGGAGGCGTGACCAAATGCCCTTGTTTCTGGATCTTTCCTGAGCCTATCCCGAGGCCGTGCGTTTACTGCTCCTGTGGGGACACGCGGCGCTACTTCCGGGTGTGGTTTCGGACCCGCTCGTCCTGCCCGCGGCCCCGGGCGCACCAGGCAACCGAACCGCCGTCCAACCCGCCGTGGCGAGACCGCCGGGCGTCGCAGGGCGCCCGTCTCCAGGCTGTTCCGTTCGCTCAGCACAGATCCGGATATTCCATGCGTTGCCGTCCACATATCACACTGTATGCGGATATTTCTGTCCTCCTGGTCAGGTGAGCGCCGGGGACGCCAGAGCTAAGGGAGCTTTCCCTGAGGGACGCGCCCCCGGGAGACGGTTCTGACAGAAACAAGCGTCGTCGCGCCTCGGCGGCAGAGCGCGGGCGTCCTGCTCAGGTGACTCAGGGCAGACCTCTCAGAGGAGGTGACAATCCATCCAACGTTGACAGACTGCAACTGCGCCAGACCCACCTGGCTCGACTGTCACGTGACGAAGCCGGGAGTTGTTTCGCGTTGCCAGGGATCCCAGGTTGAAGGTCATGTAACCCGAGCGTGCGTGCGCAGGTGCGTCAACCTGCCAATGGGGGGTGGGCCCTACGTGGCCTTCCCTCAGGCCAAGGGAAGAGCGGGAACTGAATTAAGAAGCGGACACTGCCCGGCAGGATCCAGGGTCCAATCAGATGGCGCCCTGGCATCGCCTCAAGGTATGATCCAGACGGCGCCCTGGCATTACCTCACGGCAGGATCCAATCAGACGGCGCCCTGGCATTACCTCATGGCAGGATCCAATCAGACGACGCCCTGGCATTACCTCACGGCAGGATCCAATCAGATGGAGCCCTGGCATCATCCCCCATGGCAGGATCCAATCAGATCGCACCTCATTGCCCTATGCTTATAAAACCTGACCAGTCCCCACCTGGGGGAGATGCGAGCGCGCCTTCAGGTCTCGGCGCTCTGACTGACTGGCGCTGACGCTGTTTCTCAGAGGCCGCTGCCGCGGTGTCCCGTCAGGCGGCGACCCACTGACGGCTCGGCAGCAAGACGAAGGCGCACGTGGGTACAGAGGGGCGAGCGTCCCCCGTGGAGCGCAATATTCTCCAGGACCGGAGATGGGAGCGCGCGCGACTCCTCAGAGAAGCAGAGGCCGGGTGGCAGGCGCTGCCTCACGGAGCAGGGCCCTGGGGACGGCGACTGAGGAGCGGGCCCGGGACCCCGACCCTCCGACTGCGCTCCGGCAAGGGCGCGACCCGCTCAGACCTGCCTGGTGGCGACGAGCCCAGGCTTCCGAATTTGGAACACCTGAGAAGGTGAGCCGCGTGCAAGCAGTTGGGCGGCGTCCTCGCGTCCACTGAGGCGAGAAGGCAAGATAATTAAATTGAGAAGTTACCAGAAGAAGAGAAAGCATCAGTATCCCGGTAAGATTCATCACCTAAATAAAATGGGAATAATATTTGCGTAAAATGATGTCGTTAGGAGCCACCCTGTCACAAGCACAGAACACAAACCAAACGTCTTCAGGTAATGGTGAGAACGGCTGTGAGAGTCTCCCCTTGCTCAGGGCCGGCGTTTGCGAAGCGGGTCGAGCTCTCACCGCGACCCCTGGGCGGGCAGAGGGCTGTCGTCCACCCATCTCCCTGCAGTTCGTCCTGCCTCTCCGGGTGGACGTTCAGAAGCCTCTACCTTGGTGTAAAACAAAAAAAATGTGGAAATCAAATGTCCCTGAGTTCCTTCAGGTGTTAAATGTGGGTGGTTATGTTAGCAATTCTGAGGGTTCCATACGCTAATTTATGCGAGGCGCTGAGAACGCCGCCTGACGTAGCAAAAACTCAAGGAACGTTAGTTATTCTTAGTGGTAGTATCACTATTACCTATGAGTGTAATAAAAAGAAAATAACCTTTTATAAATGAATATTTTGTCTTAAAAGCATAATCAACTGAAACATAATGAACTTTCCATTTGTTCTATTGCCTGGACATTAACTGCTTTTAATCTTTAGAGTTGACGTCTCTGTTGTAATTAAATAACTTCAGGAAAAAGTTTTTTGTAAAGTGGTAGAAGGAAATGAATAAAAGACAAGAATAAGGAGAGAGAGGTCAGCGCTTGATTGAAGGCAACATTTTTCATGTCAAGAATGAATAGTCTAGGGCGTTTAATCCTCTGCCTTAGGAAGTATATTAAAATTCTCAATGAGCTTTTAGCATCTTAAACAACTTCAAATAACTGTAAAAAAAAAAAAATCACCAAGGCAGTTGCATGTTATGCTAGTTTCTGGCTAGGGGGGACAAACTTCAATGTATGCACCCTGATGCGTTAGGAACAGGCTGTCATCTTTAAGGAAAAAGTCTTCTGTGTCACATCATGTGAGTGTCAAAAGATTTTGTTGTTGTTTGTACAGGGGCTGTCAGAAAAACAAACAAGGTATATGTCTCTTTTTTTCTTGATACAATTGATTAAAGAGCACATTGATAGCTTTTTTAAAAAAATTTTTATTGATACATAATTATACATATTCATGGATGATCTGTTTTGAATTTTTTGGTTTGGGTGTTCTTAAAAAATAAAAACAGCAAATTTATGATTAGGATATGTTTTAGAGTCTATAAAAATGTATAGTTAATATTAAAAAAATATGCATCCAAGTTTAGTAGATTATTTTTTTAAAACAATGACTTCTTAATTGCTCTATATGTGTAAATGTAGTTTCCTTAGTAAGAGCTGTTGACATCCTCACGTGTTTTTCATACACATCTGATGACCCAGCTAATGGAAGGGACTTTTGCTGCTATCCTTCCACCGAGCCCTTGTTTTCTCAACACTGTTCTGTGTGCTATCTTTGAAGGACAGCCTTATCTCCACAGGCATCTGGTTTTGGAGGGAACCAAATGTCGTTGGTGCTTTTCTGTGGACTTGACAAACAGTAGTATGACAAACAGCAGTATTAACGCAGACATTTGTATTCCTTCTTTCAGCCCACCAATACTTACTCAACTGCCTATTCTACATCAGGCACTTACTTTCTGACCAATAAATAATCGCAAACAAAATACAAAATAAGAAGAATTGCAATAAATAATACATTGCAAATTATTCCATCCCATATATTTCATAAGGCTATGGAGAGCCTTGTTTTCAAGGCTGATTTCATGACATGCTTGTATAAAGCAAATATAAGCAAAACTTGCATTTGAATTGTTTTGAGTACCTGTAGGATTTTTTAATTAGGCTCAACCAGTTATTTCTGATACAGGTAACCATTTCCACCTTATTAAAAAATCTGAATCTGTAGAACATTTGATAAGCATTTTTAAAAGATTATCAAAGATATGAATGAAAACATTTGGTTCTAGCATTTATTATGAACAATAGTACTTTAAAAATTTGGCAAATTAGACATACCAAGGGAAAGGAGTGATAGAGCCTTTAATGATTTGGTGATTTGTTTCTTAAATTTAATAGGCTTTGAAACATAGTTAAAGGCCTTGGAAAATTCCCTGTGATCCACCAACCTTATTTTAGCCCATGATTAAATCACAGTACTGAAAAGACCTCAGAAAATGCCTTTTGATGGGAAACTATTCAACTAATAATCTGAAGGATGAATCCCACCCTCATGAAAGTATTTCCTTAAAATCCTCAGAAAATATTCACAAGGTAGACATATATTGTAATCATGCTCCTCTTCTCTGATCCAAAATTACAGATAATATGTCAATTTTTTCCTCACATTTTAAGCCAGCTTTATTCTTAATAATGACAATCCTCTGCCAAATATGCTACATAGAAATAGGAAATGTTTAGTAAAAACCTTTTCTATGTATCATCACCACATTATTTTTCTTAATGGAGACCATAGTTAAGAAAATTTTAAAATTATTTGCAGCATTTATTAGTCTAATAATCAGTTTTCAGTATTTTAGAGTGGAAATAGTTATAGGCCAATGTACTAAACAGTAAAGATTCCATAATTTTAATATTCTTTCAGAGCCTTCATTATAATACCATTTTAAGAATTTGAGAGTAACTGACTAGATCTTTGGCAGAACAATTTTCAATACTGAAATTTTAAGGCAAAGTTGTCCTTTTATTGCATTCTTTTTTATACTTGAATCCAACCCATGTCCACACAGAACCATAGACACATGCTTCTTGGCTACATTTACAAAAGGATTAATTTCCTTTCCATTAGGACATTTTCTGGTAAATTGTCCCCATTCCCAGCCTCTTTTGCAGGGGCAGTCCCAAGTGGCCAGGCTGGTGCTACTACTGAGCAGGGTCAGCACAGAAACGAGCCAGTAAATCAAGCAGAACTGGACCCTTCACCCTCTCTTTTGAGAACTGGTCTTTAAATTAAGTATTGAGATGCTTGGAAGAATGAGAGATGATTTTATCCAACAGTTTTTGCCAGTGATTTATCTGGGAATGCATTTTGCAGTTTGCTGTTCCCCTGGGTCTGTGCATACAAAGTTTATCAACATTAAAATTCCACAGAGACTGTTTTGTAAAGCCATACTCAATTGGTGACTTTTGTCCTAGTAGGAGATAAGTCATATATCTTTCAGGAAGAATTCTCAGTGTTAGAGTCACAAAGAAACAGGCATCCTGATATACTTCTGGAGACAATAAAAATTGCTCCTTGTTTTTTTGAAAAAATTTTGCAATATGTATCAGAAGCCTCAGTATCTTCAATACAGTTTGACTCAGAGATTTTACTTATAAGATTCAACACAAAGACATATTTTCTAATTGAGAACATAAATCACTTCCCAAGATGTTTGTTGTGAAATTATTCATAATATAATAAGATGAAAAAACTATCCAGCAGGTAGAGTCATGAAATGTGGTAAATCCACATGATCACATATTATATAACCTGAATGGCTATTTGGAAGAATTTCTAACTGCATGGAATAGTGTTTATAATATATTATTATAAAAATACAGTATTCCATGAGCAATAGCCTTATAATATTTTTAACAGGGGGAGGTTCCCTAGATAGATAACACTGGTTATCTCTGGGGTGCAGGGTTATAGGGTCAATTTATTTTCCTGCACTCACACACATATAGACACAGATATACATTATCCCAAGTCTTGCAAAATAAGCATGTGCTTTACAAATGCAAATATATAGAGACATATCTTTATATGTGTGTGTATGTGTTTGTGTGTATATATGTATGTATGTGTATGTGCGTGTGTGTATATGTATCTTTTTATTTTGTCAGGTTTTCATCATTGTCATGAATGTCACTTGGAACTTCATTCTCTGACCTAATATTTATTCAAGCACAAGAATAGATCCAGAGGTTTTTTCTAATGAAAATTTTGGCTTTGTCTACAGGTTCCCCAGTAGCCAATGTCTACACAGAGACAGCTCAACCCTTTATTTTGGCACAAGAGTCTGGCTTGCCCTGGACAATCAGGACTAGTAACTTACTGTTGACACCAGGGTAGTGGGGAGTGTGGGGAGCACCCAGGCAGGTGGGGACGCTGGGCCAGCTGAGCTGCTGGGGGCGGTGGCCTGTGGCCTGTGGCTGCCCAGCCAGGGCCCCGAGACCCCGGGCCTGGGACGCTGCTCCCCCAGGGACAGCCAGGCCTCCACACGGCTGGGCTTGTTTCTCTTTAACACATGGAAACTCAACTCTAAAATAAAGAGAGAGAGAGAGAGAAATACCAAAAATTTGTAAAATACACTTTCTTCAGTAACTATTTTGCTGACCAATTTCTGTCAAGAGCCAGACAGACTTTCAGTGCTCGAGAGGAAAAACAAGATGTGACCATTGCTCACTTTTCTGGATTCTACAAGTTCTCACCACCTATCATCTCAGAGAAAATTACTAGGAAGTTGGGCTATTATTTTAGCTTCTTAAAGAAATATTCCTTCTCCAAATTATTAGTCCACATAGCTGTTCACAGCTTAGGTAATGATGTTGTATGGACACTTCCTTTTTAGTCTTCCCTAAGGCACAAACAAACAAAAAACAAAAACCATTTACATTGAAAATGCTTCAGAAAATGGGTTTCAGAAGAGAATGGTATTATCCATAAATCACATATATTTGTGCAGTTCAGGAATACTTCCTATTGCTGACAGCATGATTGTAAATGGAGAATTTATCAGTCCATAGGTGATCATCTGTATATGAACTTAATTTATATATTTTATAATTATTCCTCATTTCTATTCATTAGCTGCCATTCTATTTTTAGCCAGTTTAAAGGAATATCATTTGTAGAACTAACACCTAACATTTACAAGAGTAATTTCAAAAATTAGGATGTATTCAGATCAATAACTAAAAAAAAAAAAATCTTGTCATTCGTTTGTATGCCAAAGGGTATTAGATGTGTTATATTATCCTTTTTCCTCCACCTAGCCCCTAATAAATATTCTCCCTAGAAGCAGTGTGCTAAGCCCTCTTTGCATTCATTTTTCATAAACATTTCTCTGCAATGATTGGGTACTTGAATAATGATTAAGCGTCACAACCATTCCCCCTTGTTAGTCTTACGAGCATACTGGGAAATGTGTGAATGTAGAAATAGGACTATAAATTATTTTCATGATTTTTCCAACTTGTGGTCTATCTCTCCAATAGAACATAAACTGTCAAATACTAATTGTTACCTGAAGTCGTTTCTTCCCTTAAAGCTCACAAATATCTTTCTTTCTTTCTCTTTTACATGAAAATGTGTATACACACTCACAGAATAATGGGGCTTTGTCGTCATAGAAAACTATTTAATCACATATGTTTCATTTCTTGGGTTTAAAAAAAGCATAGCCATGTCAGGAGAATTGAATTAAAAACCCTGGAAATATATTGGTTGATTATTGTAAGTCAGAAGCTTCTAAGACATATGTTTTCTTACTGAAAGGTGAGAGACTACTATTCTAAAGAATTTGCATAGCTGTTCCAGGCAGAATTCTTATTTTGCCTGAAGTCTTATGCTTCAAAATGTACTGCAGCATAATGCCATTTACTGCGTATTACTTTATGAGAATACTTTGGAAATATCACTGGAAATCACATGAGACTGTGTGTTCTGAATAAATTACAATCATAATCCTGCCGTGATCTTGAGGAACTTGTACTGTTTTATTAAGTAGCCACTTAGGTATACACCAGGCTAATAATGAACTTCCAATCTCACTGTTCACATAACAGAGATGATAAGTTAAAAATATTTTGAAATTATTTAATGTAGCTATTTTTGAGAACTATTGTGTATGAAAAAGGCACTAGTAGAAACTACTTTTGAGAGCTAGGTATAGTGTAAAAGGCACAGTTAGCTATGCTGAGAGTCATTCCGTGTTCAACAGAAGTAGCTACCCCAGGTGCCTACAGCAGCCTCGAAGGGAATGTGAGAAGAAATCATGTCAGAAATCAGCGCATGTGCAGGTGCCATGTGAGGCTGGCAGCCAAGACGCTGGGAGGGCACATCCCACCTGAACCACGAATCAGCCCCTCAGACTTTAGCCGTGAGGGAATGGGGGTTTCCTGTGGTCACAACTGATTTTTAAAGAGAAGCCATACATTTACATTTTACCTATAAAAATGGAAATTTCTGGCTGTATTTTGTAAAACACATGACACTAAACAAATCTATCTCTAGGTCTTACTTGAATTCTAGATGCCAGTTTGTGGTCTCTAAACAGCACATCTGAATAAAAGTTTGAATAAGAAAAAATATTTTAATTTTGAAATACAAAATAGTAAAAAACTGATCACAGGTGAAAAAAATATTGTCTAAAATATCTCAGAAAGACATGCTCAGTCTTTGCTAGGAAGTATAAACCCCGTCAAGGAAAGTGAGTGTCTTGGAATCACCGATTACTGATGTGTCACCGGCAGGTATTTGCTGAGTACCTGCTGTAAGTGTTGCCTTCCGGGAGGTCAACTCGAGTCGTGTCCTCACCCACATCCCTCCTCTGCCAGCAGTGCCCAGACGGTCCCAGGCCCTCCTGTGGCCTCAGCAAACAGCCTTTCCCTTCTCTGGCTTTAATATTTTACCTTCAAGGATACCTGAGTCTTTCTAAAGGTGCTGGTGCAACTTTCAGCCTGGGCTAGTCATGTGGGATCTTCCCATGTGGGGAAGAGGAGAGGCTACATCAGCCCCTTCTAGAACAGCTTGTGTTTCCATGTTGTGACTTTGTTTAAATGTTTGGCCAGAAAGAAACTGGATTCAGCTGTGTAATTTTAGGTGAATTGTTTCATGTCTCTGATAATTGGCTGCTCTCTCTTCCTATGTACTGTGCAGATAATTCTAAGCATGTTCTTGCATGATTCCATCAGCCCTTCCACATGATGGTGTGTTAGCTAAGGTGCCGTAAAATATTGGTTTCTACCATATAAGGATATGAGAGAAATTTAACAACATGAAATAAAACTATATCACAGAGCTCCAGATCACCTTTTACTTTTTTAATTTTTTGATGAAAAAAGGAAAATGTTCTTTCACCATCCTGTTTTAACATTTTTTGTTTGATTATTTCTCATTAGGGACTACTGCTTTCGGTGACAGAAGAAAACAAATCGCCAAATAGCTCTTCGTTTGACTCAATTGGTGCTCCTAGAATCCCGTTCTAGACCTGCTATTTCTGTGGTCTTCAGAAGTGCTATGTGACCCCAACTTTGGAAAGGTGACCACGCTCAGGAAAAATGCAATCCAACAGGTAAAACATAGACCTACGTTTTCCTTGATAGAACCATTACTGAGAGTTGAGAATTGACAGTACAAATTCTAGAAACAAAAAACTTACAACTTATATTTATTTCTTTATTAGTTGATCTTATAATTTTAACTTCCATAGAACCGTGAATGTAACTAGAGAAAAAAATGCAAACAATTATTATAAAAAAGTAATTTTTATCCATTTCACACTTCTGATGTTACCAAGTTTACCTACCTGGTTTTTATACTTCCAAAATTTTCTCTATCCTCTGTCAAACATAAATATACAAACACACACACACACACGTACACAGAGCTTTTGTTATTTTTTGTTTTGCAAAAGTGAGGCTGTGCACATGACTCTGCACCCTGTTTTTTTTTTTTTCACTTAAGTATGGAATCCTTCCATCCATCCATCCATCCACCCACCCATTCACCTTTCTCCAAGTCAATAATATATAATTCATCTTTGAAATACCTGTATAATATTCTTTATAATATAGAAGTTTTAGTTTATTTCACCACTTTCGTATTGATAGACATTTCTGTTTTTGTTTTGTTTGCCATTCCAAATAATGCTATAATGAGCATCCATATATTCTTATACTTTTAGCCTTTTTTCCTTGTAAAAGAGCTACCAAAAGTGGGATTGTTGGGTCAAGGGATTAATCTACTTCTCCTTATAATAGATGTCCTCACGTGCCTTTCCTAAAGGGTCACACCAATTCTCACTCTTACCACATCAAATATGAGATACAATTTCGTATATGACCTTGTCCTTACTGAATGTTATGACTTTAAAAAAATTTCTGTGACCTTCTTCCATGAAAAATTGTCTGTATTTAATTTTTATTAATTTGATAAACAGTTATCACTACATATTTTCATTTGTTTATTAATCATTTTTTTAATTCTGGCAATTGTTAATGCCTTTTTATTTTCTATTATGTATTTTGGGTTTCTATTGCAAGAAAAAAGTAATTTTGGAATTTTTTTTCCTGGTAAATATTGGGGTTTCAAAGTATAGGCCATATTGGATTTAACAGATAATATGTTTTCTAATATTTATACCATTTCCTACAATTTATTTTTATGATTATTTCATGGACACTAACAGAAAGAGTGTGTTCCCTGGAGCAGCAGTCTCCAGCCTTTTTGGCACCAGGGACCAGTTTCACAGAAGACAAGTTTTCCACAAACAGGGGTGTGTGTGGGGCAGGTGGAGCTCAGGCGGGGATGCCTGGTCAATTTCTAACAGGCGCGGGTACAGGGCTGAGGCCCAGGGGTTGGGTCTGCAGCTCTGGAGGGTTTAACTCTTCTACCCCAATGCCTCACTATTCATTCACACTTTACTGATTTAATTTCTTTTCTTTTCCTTTTTTGTAAATTCCAGGGTCTCCCGTATGACATGTAGCTTTTTGTATTCAAATATATTTGCTTAACACACTACCATTGCTACACTTATTATAAATTCTGAGTCACACTTAGTGGTGTAACTATGTACTGTGTGCATTGGAAGATAAGTGGCTGATCATAGTGTCTCTGTCTTCCTTTACTTCAGATTAGGTTTTCGGGGCTCCCTCAGGCTCCTCTTCCTCCAGTCAGCTGCAGGTGTACTGCAGAGTGCCTCACTAGTGAATTACAGGGAAGAATTCCTGGCCACTCCTTCCCTCAGCCAGGTGTTGCTGGGCAGGCCACAACCTGCTCAACTGTACATGAGCAGCTCTGTAAGTGGTGGACTTCCTGAATCCCTGAATATCAATACAACCATAGACATAGAATCTCTCACCAACTTATGAACTTTGGGCTGGTACAGCAGTTTAGGATTTCAGCCTTTGCTCTCGCTTAGCTTTTCTGTTTGGTTGCTGTATGATTCTAGAGAGGAGAAAGAGGCAGGGAGTTAGAGACGTGCAGCCACGCTGCCGTTTTTGCTCGAGTCCCATGTGACATAGAAGAAACTGTGCAAATAGGGAGGGAGAGTGAACCCCGTACACAACCTGAACGCCACAGCCTTGGCGGTCACCGTGGCTTAGGGCTTCTTTCGTGCAGAAATAACAATAGAAAGCACAGCTGTTCCTTAGTGTGTGTCCAGCTCTGCACTCTACACATGTTCATCGTATGGAGCCACCCCGTCCTCAAATCATCCTCCCAGGGCGGGCACCATTGTTATCTCTGCTCTGTGCATGAGATACGGAGGAACGGAACAATAGTTTGCCCCAAATTTAGGCAGTGGGATTAGGATTCGAACCCAAGCGACCTGGCTCCAGAGTGTGTGTGTGTTGACTCGCTGTGGCTTTTGATTTCAAAATTGTTCTTTTTTAAGCACCAAAAGAGGCAAAAAAAAGCTTCATCTTTCTCTGCTGCGCCTGTTTTAGTAAAAGGGTTTGTTCTGTAAAATTTGATTCAGCTGAAAGGCCACACTGAAGGACCTAGGAGGCCACATT
>CM052453.1:861158-930646 GCA_028533085.1 Varecia variegata | reverse complement strand
AACCCAAGCGACCTGGCTCCAGAGTGTGTGTGTGTTGACTCGCTGTGGCTTTTGATTTCAAAATTGTTCTTTTTTAAGCACCAAAAGAGGCAAAAAAAAGCTTCATCTTTCTCTGCTGCGCCTGTTTTAGTAAAAGGGTTTGTTCTGTAAAATTTGATTCAGCTGAAAGGCCACACTGAAGGACCTAGGAGGCCACATTTCTCCTTAAGGCGGCAGGTTCCCCACCCCTTGGGATGCAAATAAGTGTTGTTTTTATTTTCCATTTGTTATGTGATTCCACAATGAATTATTCTGCTTCACTATGCAAACCTGGGTTTCCAAACAGACCATATGGTTACGTTGATTATTATACACATTGGAGGTCACTTGATGATCTCACAAAGGCAGCATTTGGATGAAGGCATTTGCACGTCATCAGATAATTTTAGGTGATAATAGCTCATGATAACTCCTGTGTACTGAGTCCCTACCCACACAAAGGGATCATGTTGGGTGTTCCATATACATTGTTTTTCAACCTCAGAACACACTGCAAAGAAAATATTATCCTCATTGAGGGAAAACTGAAGCACTGGAGAGCTTTTGAAAGTGATTTTCAGTGTGAACTGTAGTCAGCTAATGGGATAATGTGCGAGGCTTCTGTGACTGTCTATAGGAACAGAAAAGGGAAAACCCTGAAAAAAGAAGAACCCTCCTGAGATGGACTCTAAACCGGGCTTCCCCTGAGGGTATTCATGAGAGAGCACAGGAAAAACGAACAGAAAGAAAGAGAGAGAGAGAGAGACAGGGAAAAAAACAAGGGCAACAGAGAACAATTGTGTTTAGGAGGCAGGCTGTCCTGGGGAAAGGCAAGCTCTGCTATTTTCCGTCAATGCTACAAACAATGACGGATCGAAGACTGTCTAAGAATGTCTGGAGGCTGCCCGTACTAATCAGCAGTTGTGAGCGGAGATAAGATAGCTCGCAGTGAGGAACAAATGAACAGCATGTCATGCACGTGTCTCGAGTAATTAATATCACAGGGGTGCGAGTGCTGGCGCTATCGTCTGCCCTGCTTCCTCTCTCTATTTCCTGACTGCGCTATTAAAAAATGAATCACGCACACCTGCATAGCATTTTGTCAGGATAATGATAAGCCTTTTTAAAATTGCTCACTGTGGCTCTGGGTCAGCCACACGGACTGCCCTAAGTTCCACGGAGGAGGAAGTGTCCCTGTGACAGTGGCGTGGGGCTGAGATGGACAGGGCAGACAGGCGGCTTCGCTTTCTGCAGAAGGGAGTGGTTTCCTGGAAGCGAGCACTGCACCTAACGTGCTAATAGCTCCCATTTTATTTACAGATTCAACACACCTTGAATTTCTGTGTTGATTAAATAATACAGTCCCCATTATACACATCATTTAATGATTTTGGGGGGAGTGTAAGCCATAAGGATTTGCCTAGATGGTTTAATTCAATGACTCATTTTCTAAACGACCTATAACAATAACAGAGCTGTTTTTAACCTTGTCTCTGGCAAAAAGCTATGCAGACAGTCAAGAAAATTTGAAGAAACTATCCATATTACATATATATATAAATAGTATGCAGGATTTTTCAGCATTTGGGTTTTCAGAATATAGATTTTCCATTCTTATTTTAAATTCACAATAGGATTGCAAGCCTGCATTTGTGCACAGTAAAATAATTTTGTAGTGTATGGGAGATAACTCTATTTGCCATGCTTTGTCCTAATTGGAAAATTCCGTTTTTATTCATTGGAACTCCAAACCAAAACATTAGTGACTGTCTGTCCTTCAGGTCTCCCAGGACTGCCAAATGTGATGCGCACCAATAAAACAAGTGGGCAACAACAGTAATTAAGTCACAGATTATATCCATATGAGTATTTATACGAATTATTCATATTATATACGAATGAGTGCATAAAATGAGCGACACCTCACCGGGTTCCTGTAACTGACACCTGTAGGTAGGTGTCTTCAACCGAGGGGCTGAGTTCTGGATTGTCCTCTCTTTGGCTGAAGACTTTCTGCCTGAGCTCAGGAAATTCAACCTGTCAGATGTGCTCTCTTCACCTCATTTCTTACGGGGCGCCATCTGTGCCCATGCTCAGCCGTTGCGGGAGTCAGGAATAGAAATGACAGGCTGAATTGTGACGTCCAACTAGAGGAGGGTATGTGAAAACCGACCAGAATTCCGGGGAAACAAGACAAGTCCTGCCCTGGAGACACTGGCATATAGCGGTGGGAGGAAAACAGTGTACTTAAGTCAGATGGGGAGTCCAGGAAGACCTTATAGAGGAGGGGCAGAAATGGGGATTTCCAATAGTCCAGGAAAAGTCCTAGGATAGTTCTGGAAGCCCACGCATGGGGGCATCCACCTCCCGCAGTGCCTGCCCCAACTCTCAGCACGTCCCCCTGCACAGTGCCCGGTGCAGCCCACGCCACCCGCCGGGGCTGGCACGGGGCCCCCGTGGATTTCACTTGTGCAGGATCCCTCCTGCCTGCAGAATGTGACCCTTGGCACAAACACAGAGGTTATTACCCCGCTGCCTGCGGGAAGGAAACATTTACAGAAGGAAGCTCACACCCTTCCATGCTGGTCACTCCTCTCCCAGGTGTGAATGATGTTCAGGTGCCCCCACTGCACCCTGTAACTCTCCGTCACCCTGTGTGGGTGTGTCTGCCTTTCTCTCCTGGAGTGGCTTTCCTCCGGGGTGAATGTTACTGCCGGCGGCGTGTCACCAGGGAGAGTTTAGTAAGCCAGAAGTCTCCAGAAGGCAGGAGAGGGCACAAGATGGCTCTAGGGAGGGCAGGGGCTGAATTGAAAGATTCCACCCATCTGTGGCCCCCTGGGGCCGTCCTGCCAGGTGCCTTGTCGAGTTCCCAGTGGGCCCTGGTGAAGGCTAACATGACACCCACGCCTAGGAGAAAGGTGTATGGAACACACACGATACATCCCACCCTGTTCTCAAAAGATAGCCTTCCGTCTGTTATGGTCTCTGAACTTAAAATGTGCTTTCATGTAACAGAATTGCTTGGAGATTAGCTGCATCTCTTCCTCGTCTTGATAGCTAGGATGCTTTTGCTCAGCACCCTCTTGAAAGGATTAGGAATTGCCTCCCTCTTCTACTCTGGTCCCTAATTTCACGCTGCCTGGGCTTTTGCTGAATGCCTTCATCCCCCTGCACACTAATTGCTTAGCTCTTAATAATTGATATCTTACAGAGGTGCTGGGCAAATTAATTGGTTAATGTTCATGAAAGGATGCACTCCTCCAGTACAAGGTAGTCTAAAACAGGATTTTCATTTAGTGCTTGCATCGCAACTTGATTTGTGTGTCTCTGTTGCTTTTGTATTTCTACCACCTTCATTGTTTCACGTACACATAAACAGCTTGATTTACAAGCAGGCACAGGGTGCAGTCGGCTTGAGGAGAGGCAGTAGGCCCCCAAATCTGCAACCCCTGCCTGCCATTCCTCCATCAAGGCATCTGTTTTTTGGAGCGTCAGGTTTGTTTGTTTGTTTGTTCTTCATCACAAGTCCACTCTTAGCAGGCAAATATCTCCTAAGAAGGTTTGTGTTTAACATGCTGAAGCTTTCTTCTGCTAACACTCCACTCCTCAGCAGGTTGGCTTAGCAGCCAGCTGGGAGCCAAGAGGAGTGAGGGCGGAAGAGACTTTAGTGCCCACTCAGTGCCCGGTTCCGCCCCAGCACCCACTGCAGTCATCTTGCAATTGGGCAGGACCCTGTGACTAATGCTGGCTGGTGGGCGAAGGCAGACAAGTGTGTGGCACAAACAGTAGAGAAGCTCTCTCTCTCTCTCTCTCTCTCTCTCTCTCTGTTTTTAATTTCAGAATATTGTGGGGCTACAAACATTTGATTACATAATTTGCTTTTGTGCAGTTTGAGTGGAAGTTATGAGTGTGTCAATCACCCAGATAGTGTGCATTGTACCCGTTAGGTGTGAATTTACCCAACCCATCCTCCCCCCACCTGCTTGATTTCCATTAAGTTTTACTTCCATATGTGCAGGTAAGTGTAGATTGATTAGTACCAATTTAATGGTTAGTACATGTGGTGGTTGCTTTTCCATTTTTGCACATAGACGAATGGTCTCCAGTTTCATCCAGGCTGTTACGAAAGGTATCAGTTCACCATTTTTTATGGCTGAATAATACTCCATGGTCCACATATACCACATTTTATTAATCTGCTCATGTATTGATGGGCACTTGGGTTGTTTCCACATATTTGAAATTGGAAGTTGTGCTGCTATAAATATTTGAGTTCAGGTATCTTTTTTATAGAATGTCTTTTTTTTTCCTTTGGGTAAATACCCAGTAGTGGGATTACCGGGTCAAATGGTAGGTCTACTTTTAGTTCTTTGAGGTATCTCCATACTGCTCTCCACAGAGGTTGTGCTAGTTTGCAGTCCCACTTCTCTCTTCCCCTCAGCTGCGATGGGCGGTGGGCGGTGGAGTCTCCATGAGCCTGGGGCCCTGAGAGAGCGCGTGGAGCAGAGCCCTCCCCACGGACTCCTAGTGGAGATGTGCTGAGCAGGAAATAAGCCTTTCTTGTAAATCCCTGAGATTTCAGGGTAAATTTGTTAGCTCCGAAGCAGCAAGCATAACTGGACACATTCTGCATAATATAGGGACGTGTGGGGACATGATGTCCTTGCAAGAAATGTCCAAAGAAAGTGGATGACTTTGTCTAGATTATCTAGGAACGGCTCTGTGGATCACATCATTGTTCTTCCCTCCCTCCTTCCTTCCTAGCATCCATTCTCTCTCTCTCTCATTTAGGAGCCCCGGCCTCGCCCTGTTCCTACTGCTGTTGTGATTTGTTCAGTTATGTTCATATGTGAGATTCAGATCTGAGTAGGTACATGCAACTAGACCAGAGTGGAGCCACTTGATCCACTGCTGGTGGACATTGCATTGTCTCTAATTTTTTTGGTTATTTATTTTAAAAAAATGCCTCCGTAAACATACCTTTGAGCAGAGGTGCATGGCCGTCAGGTAGAGCCACCAGCACAGACTTACACAGGGAGGACGATGCTAACTGCCATTCGCAGAGCCTTCAGCAACACACCGTCCCCGAGTTTCAGCTTCTGCACCACCAGGTCGGCCTTCGGAACTTCTGATATGATAAGCAAAAGGTCTCAATTTTGTTTTATTTTGCAATCAACTTTGTGTTAGTGAAATTGATCATCTTTCATGTGTTTATTGGCCATTTGTATTTCTTCTTTTAATTGCCCCTTTATAGGCTTTGACTATTTTCTTTTTTGCCTTTTTTTCTTCGTTTCTTGGAAGCTCTTTAAATATTCTGATGATTAATTCTTTTTGTATGGATCTGCTGCCAGTAATCCCTCCCAGTCGGTGTTGCTTGCCTCTCGACTTGCTTGTTGTGATTTTTAATGAATTTGTAGCACCTCAGTTGAGTTTCCGAATGGGGGACACACACACACACGCACACACGCGTGCACGCACATTCACACTGCCGTAGACGCAAAACCTTGATGAGTGTGAAGGGCCAATCCGGGCCAGAAGTAGATGTGCAAGGCCCGACTGCAGCCTCTGGGCTCACTGAGCCCTTTCCAGGGACTTGAGGCTGCCAGGGAGAGTGAAGAAACTATTAATAAATGTCTAGTTTTGTTTGTTTGTTTACCATTTTACCAGGGTTTACTATCAGGCTCATATGTCTTTCTGAAATGAGCCATGCAACTTGCTTTTTCTGTTTTCTGGAATATGTCAAAGAGGTCAAGGCAGCAGAAGACATTTTAGTTCTTGCGATCCACGGTGGTTTACAGACTCCTGAGCAGCAGTGCGTGGTGACTGCGTCAGGCCATAACATGGAAAGGTGGTGCGTCGGGCAGCAGCTAAGGGGGGCTGCGGCCTGGGGAGGGAGGGAGGGAGAGAGGAGGAGGTTGGGGTGTCTCTGGTGGGGAGGGCCTTGGAGGGGACCCTGAGCTTCTGGGGACATCATGAGACCCCCAGGATAGTCCAGACCTTGAGGCAAACATGAGCTTGAGAACGTGCCAGAAAAGTCTTTACTCTTCAATTTCACTTAGGGTTAGATTTAACTAGAAATTTGTCTTGGGAAAGAAAATACTGCCCATTAAATGTACGCTAATTTCGTTTCTGACTTTAATGCTACTCTGGAGTGTCTCCTCAGATACTACAAATAACTTTCCAAGTTCCTTTTTTGTGCCCTCAGACTTAACCTGTAGTAATCATCACTTGTTAACTGCAATGGATAGAACAAAACCTCAAGTGTAATTTATTTTAAGACTATAATCACTTATTGATTACTATTTTTCTCAAGGAGATAGAATCAGTGTATAAACTTTTATCCAAGAAAGTCCAGGATGGTTTTTATACTCTGTATTTAGTTCAAATTCATTTGAATCTTCCTTATAAAACTAGCATTTCAGGCATTGTGTTGCAGATAATCATTATTTTTAAAAAGGATTCATCATGCTGCTTATGTGAAAAATTCACAGTAGGCAGACAATATTTAATAAGTAAATCAATAATGTTCATTTCAGGGAAAAATTAGGTATAGAATATAGCTGAAGAAGATAATAAAACAAGATCAAATACTAAATCTCAGGACTGATGAACCATTAGGGATAATGCAATTCACTGCAGTGCCGGGCTGCAGTGTTATTAGGGAGCTTACATCATAAAATGCTGTGTAAATGCAAATTCAACCTAATTTGTCATATGATTAAAACACAAGGAGAAAGAAGTCCTGCTGTAATTGAATGTCATGTTTCCCACTTTGGGAAGCAACACTGAGGAGGGAGCTTCCTCAGCTTGGAAAAGATTTATACTGTCCATGAGTTCCCCTAAATATTTATGACAAAATATAATTAAAAATCTTAAAATTAGGAGGGACCCTCAGTATCTTTTAGTCCCACCTCTTCTCACCTCCTGCCAAGGCCCCACCTAGAACATTGCTGATGAGAGATCAGCTTCCTTCTTCATAAACACGGAGCCTGATCTGTTGTTTCAAAGCTGGTGTTGTCAAAATGCTTTGTACTTTATGGGTCTGAACGTAATTATCTGTAGCTTCCACTTATTAATCTTAGTGCAAATGGCCAGCAGGTGCATGAAAAAGTGCTCAACATCACTAATCATCAGAGAAATGCAAATCTAGATCACAAGGAGATATCACCTCACCCCAGTTAAAATGGCTATTATCCAAAACACAAAAAATAACAAATGCTGGTGAGGATGTAGAGAAAAGGGAACTCTCATACACTGTTGATGGGAATATAAATTAATACAGTCATTATGGAAAACATTATGAATTTTTCTCAAAAAACTAAAAGTTGATCTATATGATCCAACAATCTCACTACTGGGTATTTATCCAAAGGAAAGGAAATGAGTATATCAAAGGTATACCTGCACCCCCGTGTTCATTGCAGCACGATTCACAGTAGCCATGGTATGGAATCAACCTAAGTGTCCATCAGCAGATGAATGAATAAAGAAAATATGGTATATACGCACAATGGAATACTATCCAGCCATAACAAAGAATGAAATCCTGTCATTTGCAGCAACATCGATGGAACTGGAGGTCATTATGTTAAGTGAAATAAGCCAGGTACAGGAAGACTAGTATAACATGTTTCTGCTCATCCATGGGAGCTAAAAAAGCTGACATCATGGAGGTATTGAGTAGAATGAAGGTGACCAGAGGCTGGGAAGGGCAGTGGAGAGGGGATGAATGGAGTTTGGTTACTGGGTACAAACATACAGTTAGAGAGAAGGAGTAAGTTCTAGTGTTCAATAGCACAGTAGGGTGTCTATAGTTAAAAATAATTCGTTGTGTATTTCAAAATTGATAGAAGAGAATATTTGGAATGTCCCCAACACAAAGAAATGATAAATATTTAAGGTGATGGTTATCCTAAATACCCTAATTTGATCATCACACATTTTGTGTATGCATCAAAAAAAATCACATGTGCTCTGTAAATAAGCACAATTATTATATATCAATTTTAAAAAGGACAGAAAAAGTAGGAAGCAGGAAATGGAAAGGTGTCCTCCAAAATCTCTTACACTGTTGATACTCTCTGATTAGAGGACTGGCCTGCCTTGGGCAGAGCTCAAGCTATCTCAAATTAAGTTTCATAGTTTTGCACCCCAGTTCCTGTCAAACCATGACCCTGAGGTCCTCTGGCCTTGTCTGGTCTTTAGGATAGTTAACTTCATTAATAATTGTGTTTATAAAATTACTGTAACATATTTTTTGAAAATGCTTTTGGTGATCTGACCCCTGCCCTTTTCTCTGCAGGACCAAAATCTACACATTGGGCTTTGGGGTCAGAGCAATGCAGTCTAGCTACTCAGAGCAGAGGGTTCTAGACTCAGAACTGCTTTCTCCCAGTAGTGAACTCTAGGTCGTTCCGAGCAATCTCTGCAATCAGATTTCTCTACTTCACATTACTAACAGCTATCACTGCCACTATAAGTAAGACTGGCTTCATTTAGCACTATTTTTAGCAGGTGATGGTTAATCAATCTTACACTTCCTGGATAGTGGGTCAAAGGAGGAAAGCTCTCGTGTCCCTAAAAAAGAGCTTTAATCCATCTCCACTTGCACCCTTCACACTTTTCAGCAGTTTTGCATCTGTTCATTCTTCCTCATAAAGGTAGTCAGGTAGGGCGATCGTGCTTTCTGAACCAAAAACTAAGATGCTGGCCTGACCAGAATAATATTTTCATGCTTATTTTGTGCTAGAAGCAATAATATGGCAGAGAAACATTAAGTATATTCAGTACAGAATACTTGGTGGTTTCAAGGGATAATAGAGCATGTTATTTGAAATCAAGGCTGTTTTGAAACATAAGGCATGCTTAGAACATACACTTTATATGAACATAGAACATACACACACATTCCTTCTATGACCGTGAACAGGGAACATATGCGCACTTGCCCTCTGGGGTAACCAAGGTTACTGAAGATGCTCTAGTCTAGCTGCCCTAGTGGTTTCCGGGGGAATCTGAACCTTGAGACTCACTGAAATGCAAGAATATGATAAACCTGAGTCACTCTCCTGCGTCATGGCCAGTGCCCAGGTTTTACACATGTTGCACGTTACCGTTTCTTCCAGTTCAAGTTGGTCTTTCTTAACACTCTGTGAGAATTAGAATCACCTGGACAACTGAGGCGACTGCTGGTGCCCAACCCTCAACCGGAGTCCATGGAGTTGGATCTGGCTGCCTGGCAATTTCAAAAGCTTTCCGGATGATTCTCATAGATAGCTAAGGCTCAGAATCACTATTCTGTATAAGATAAACGTGCAGTTCTGTCTCCTGAAAATACTCAGCATCATCCTAACAAACATGGCACCATAAATACATAACCAAAAAATTAAATAAAATATATATACAGAGAAGATAGGGTTGACTTAAGTGAAGTTCCTTACGCCCAGAGCAGGGATTCGGTAGGTCCCTGTTGCGCTTTTTGAAGCTGTAAGTCCCTGCTGTGTTTTATAGATGATTTATCTGCTGTACTGTACTGTGGAGATGTTTGGTTGCTTCTGGGTAATTTAACTTTCCATAAGAATTTTAATTGGCCAACTTTTTCTCCATCCTGTGGAAGAATTCCCTTTTTAGCCTATTCAAGTGGAAGCAGAAACATGTCAATTAAGAGGTTGGCCTGATTGCAGCGAGTTTTATAGGAAAGAAGCACTTCATGCTGATGAATATTTCAAAAACAGGCACATCTTAACTGAGTCAGAGCTGTGGTTACCCGGAAAAGTAAACTAAAATTCACACGCATCTCTTCTTCCAGTGCCAAAAACTGTTAGGAAATGAGTTATTCATCTTTGTTTAGGACTTTCTATCAACTCTGTAGAGCACAAGTGTGTAAAGTGTAATAAAATCCCCTAAACTGGAATACTCCCAGTCAGATCCTCTAGGTTATTGGAGCATGTGAAATATAGAAATTTACGTACACATTTGTCTACATAATACACATTCCAACACACTACGTAATTAGGGGAAAGCTACAAATGCCTATGAAAACTATCTCCCTGGGCATTGGTCTCATATGTTTCCTTCAGCGTGTATCACATTTAATATGGTATGTGTATTACTTATCTTACTGGCTTTCCACTTCCCCCGTAAGAATGTGAGCCCTCTGTCTGCTCACAGACAGGGGTTTGTCTGTCTGCTCGTCACTGGACCCTCAGCTCCAGACCACTTACTGGCATAGAGTGTACCCCTCAATAACAGCTGTCAGTGACTGAATATTAGGGAGTCAGAAAAGCAATTTCTGGAGATTTTGTTGGACGCCACACACATCAGTCCAGTCTCACGTGCTTTGTTCACGGTGTGGTAATATAGTGAGTCTGAGTAATTGTGATATTCAGAGTCAGCAAACCTGGTTTTAAGTGCTGGCTCTGCCACGTACTGGGTGAATTTGTGTGATCAATAATCTCATCTAGGAAGTACAGCAAAATGAGCAATCATGACACTTTCTTCTATCTCAAAGGGCAGTTCTATGGGGCAGAGAAACTAGTTTGCTGACAATTACTTCGCAGGTTACCGACGACAGTGGTTTGCTTACTGCTATTGCTTTGGGAATGCTGTCCCCTGAGAGTAATAGTGCACCAGCACGAACAGTAGTCCTCACGGCCAGTAAGAGGAAAAATAAGCTACAAATGTTTAGTCTGGTGCCTCCCAGGCCTCACCTGTCTCTCACTCAGGCTCCATCCTCCACCTGGTGCAGGTGTGGGTGTGTGCGGGTCGGCACCGTGTGCAGGCACCCAACCCGGCACTAGCCGCATTACGTCGACACGTCTGTTAAAGTACCTCTCGTTCCACTGCACTGCCAGCATTTTGGAGAGTGGGAAAAACGAGTTATTTTCTGTCCCCACATCTCATGCAATGCCTGTATGCGAGAATGTGAGAACTCAGTTGCTCTATCCACGTTTGTTGACTCAAACCGAGCCATTCTCCATTTACCATTTTCATTTCTTAATCTCTCCAACAAAGCATTTATTCTGTGTCCAGTTCCACTTGTACTTCCCTGAAGCACTCATACAATGAAATAAAGTGAAATAAAATATCCAACCTTACAGACATGTGCTGAGGGAGCTGAGGGAGCTCCGGGCATGGACTTAATGCAGGGAGCCGTCCTAGCTAACCCGATGGGGCCCGCTTTTCACTTCTAACCTGATTTTCTTCCATGCCTGTTGTTGACGATGATCAGAGGAAATGTGGTCAGAGAAGATGATCTTTCTTTTTCACTCGCAAAGGAGCAGCTTGAGGAGCAGGAAGAGGGGACAAGACAGCAGGTGCTTATTGTGTATTAACTGTACAAATTGACTCTTTAGGTTGGAAAAAGATCTTCAAGCATAAAAAACTCTTTATATACCCTAGTTTTACTGAAAGCTATAATTTCTTGACAGTTTTTAGAAAATTGGTTGATTCTTTGACTGTTCACGCTCACCACTCCCTAGTACACGTGCACCACAATTTCTCAGTCGATGTCACTATCGAATTTGGGAAGTTAAGATTCAGGAGCTGCCTGGCACATATGTGGTGGTTCCATAATACATTTTAGTGTTTTTCTGTCCTCTTCTTCTCATTCACCAGCCTTTGTGCCTGAAATAAGTGTCCCAATGCCTTACATTGACTCCAGGCCAAGATCACTGCGTGTGGGAGGTTGAAGAAGGAGCCTAAGTTTGTATCGGGCTAGAATTTAGGTAGCGTAGTAAAGAATAGTCTAATTTATCAAGGAGGTTCGATGGTGGCTCTCCTGGGAGCACACGCTGTCGGGTGACCTGGGGCTCGTTTGCCCAGATTCCTGGTTCTAATCAGTGCAGTTAAACCAGTCCTCAGAGTCCCCGATTTCATATTAGAGTTACAGCAAAGCACATGTTTATGCAAGGAAGATATAAAACATACGTTATTTCTTAACTTTCTTCTTTTTTTCCCCAACTTTATATCTACTTAGTATCTTCTTGCAGATAAATTTGACCTTGGCAGGAGCAACTTTTTCATCTTCATGTTTTTAATTTGAAAAAAAATTTACTGATCTTACACTTAATAATTCTAATAAAAGATTGTTGTTTCGTCTTTCTAAATTTAGTGTAAATCTGGGATTATAACTTATATATTCAAAATTAATTTTTGAAGTGAAATCATTCATACTTACCATCTTATAATCAGTTCGGTAGAAACTGCCTGGACTATTTTGTTTTAGGCAATGAAAATAAAAGTTCTATTTTTTGGTACATATTTTTCTTTTTCTGTTGTTGCCCTTTTGCTCCCCTGGTGTGTGAAAGCAAGTGCTGTCTGAAAGTATTTCCAGCCAAGCCTGATTTAATGGTGTTCTCAGGGCATAGCTTCCGACTGCACGTTACTCGGGGACGGCCGGGGCAAACGTGCATCGCACTCTCCGGTCCCGTCCTGGGTCTTCCCTGCAGGTCATTTCAGCGCTAATCAAACTGGACTCGTAGCAAAACAAAGTCTTTTGTCTGCAGTTGCTTCTTCAGAAAACTTTGGAGCTTCGATATTTTTTGCCTTCCAGGCAAGCACAGAAGCAGCATAGCCTTTTTCTTTTGTTTTAAACCCAGCTGAAACGTGTGCTTGCTTCTAAATGATTCTGCTCCTGACATGGCAAATGTAACGCTGTTCCAAGAACCTGACCTGGATGATCGCAGGAGTTGCACTTTGGTGGAATAACAGCAGTGGAACAGTAACAGTCTCCACAATAGCAATTAACAGTTATCGAGTGGCTGCAGTACTCCACGTGCCACGTTGATAGGGTGCTGTGAGACGGGGCTGTTCCTTCAAGAATCTCGCTGAGCGCATGAAAACAAGCGCAGACCAGCGTGGTCTGTGAGACGGTAAAGATATTCTTTGCACATTAGGAAAGTACAGGGGTGGAGGTCCCAAGCCCCGTCTACTTTAACTTCAAAGAGAAAAATATTTCTATAATGGTCAAAATCACGAGAAAACATCACACATATATGAAAGAGATTGCGTACGATATGAAAAATGTCATGGTCCTTTTGGTTCCAAGACAACATGAAATGGCAGAACTCCTTTCAAGATAGGACACAGAAACAAAGGTCTTTGAGTTTCCAGGAAAAGCTGAGGTTGAGTTTTCTCTGTGCCAACAGACTTTACCTTCCGAGTCTTTGTCTGCACAGCCCAGTCTCTGAAAATCCATGCTCACTGCGTTTATCACAAGCTAGCTTCATATTGCTACTGTTAATATATTTTTATCCCTAATTGACGTCTTGTGTATGATGTGATCCTTTGCATCTCTTCTGTGTTAGGTAGGACTCAACTGTCTGTTTTCTAAGAGATTTCTATGCACACATTAGGAACCATCCACCCTACGCACTGGACATTTAAAACTGTTTACACATAGAGTTTGACTTCACGTTTGTGTAAAATTCTTTGTTCTTAGGCAGAGAAGTCAGCGAAAACGTTCAGTCAAAAGCTGGATGGTAAATATTTTAGGCCTTGAGGCCCAAGGGGCAAAGCCTAAAGTGCTGTGTAGGAACATATAGAACCATTTAAAATTGTAAAAACCATTTTTTGCCTCTGTGTTTTCAAAGCAGGTGAGAGGCTGGATTGGGCCATGGGTCCAAACCCAAATATTACCTCTCCAGACTATAATCAAATATATTATGCACATGATATTGATACAGTGTTCTTACATGTATCAGCTTTCAACATCAACAATGATATTTAATGGTGATAGTTTTAGGAACTATTTGTTTTCTCCCCTTGGTAGAAAATAAGTTTTTAATGTCTTCCCCAAACATTTAATTCATCCAAAGTGTTTATAAGAAAGGGACACCTCAGGGCAGCGTGTCTGTAACATTTTTATTACACGCTTTAGCATTGCTTACAGCATTGCCTTGGCATTATGCACAGAGTATTTGAAATTGGGAAACTGTGAAGTGGGAGGGTTTGCTGTATTCAACAAAGGGGCAAAATCAATTTGCAGCCTGTCCCCTGCCAAGCCTCCCTGTGACACCTCAGCAGCAGAGCCAGCCGCTGCCCCGCTGAGTCAGCTGGGAGGTTGAAGTCTGCATCTGCAGATGCCAGCATCTTTTAAAAGGGCTAACCTTGTACATGCTAGACACACATGTCTCCTCTCGTTTAGAGGGACAAGGCTGTAAGAACTGCATTCTCCTTTGCCCTCATACGTGTGTGTGAAATCGTCCAAGTGCGGCGGGAGCAAGCTCCCAAATTAAAGAAGAAGGAAGGTCAGGGGATACAAATGGTGTGAGGCTCTGCCTAGTCTCTGCTGAAATTCTTTGCTTTTCCTTTATGCAAATGATTGCCATTCTCTCAGCTATTTGTCAGCACGGGAGGTTGTCATTGTTATGGAGATGATCCCTACCTGTCTTTCCGTCAGTGTAGCTGAAGCTAATTCAGTGCATTGATGTAAGATTATTATCGGGTTGAGCACTTATCTGACAAAATTTATGGTGATGAGTCTGGTACACATTGGATGTGCCGATGCTCCCTGATCATGAGTTTTTATGGCATTCCCATTAGCTGGTGACAGCTGTCAAAAATGCGGTTGTTATCGTTTTATTTACTTCTGACATTTGAAGGTCACTTATAGTTTTAATTAAATTTTTCCTTTGTCAACTCAGAAATACCACTCAATTGAGCTCTCTATTGGTCTTGAAGCTGAAATGGCATTCCAGGATCCGGTCATTTCAAGATTGCATCGCTAAACTACTTATTGCCATGATAATGCTTATTAAATGCCACAAATATATTGGTGACTACCTGCAATAGAGAAATAGAGTAAAGGTCCACCAGGTGGACCTAGCCTCTGTGTGGGAGACACCCTCCTTCCGTTCCCTGCTCCTCCAACCCAGGGGTCGATGGATCTGCCGTGGGACTGAGTTTGCCGCGTCCTCCCCACAAGCACCTCCAGCTTACGTGGTGCCCTCTGTGCTGGGAGGACATGACTTCTTCCCCACTCCTGATATTGTTTTCCTTATACGTTGGCTGAGAACGTTAGGAAGCACTGAGAAGTACAAGTTCTGAAACAAATTAAAACCAGGAGATTAAAGCTTTATTGGGGCCAGAGAACTTTGACCTTGTGGTTCACAGCGACTGGCATGTCCGAGTAGCTGACCATCAGCGGTGGTGTTGGGGCACAGCGGCTGGCTAAGAACTCAGACCTTGGGCAACATTGCAGTTCGTGGCGACTTTGACCAGGTATGAGTGACCCCCAGTAGCCTTACGCCAACGTGGGGGTGGGGCTGGTGAGAGTGCTGACGTTGGATCACACAGGCTCACCTTCTCCAAGCAGGGTAACTCAGGCAGGGATCTGACTGCAGGAAAATAAAAAGTCTTTCCAATCATAGGGCTTTTAGATTTCAGGAACGAAACAATAGTTGCTAGTTTTAAACTGAGACAGTCACAGTGTTCCCTGTGTTAGTGAATGTTACCTTCGATGGTTAAAACCAGGTCTAGCTGGTCAGGGACAGACGTGCGACCCCAAATGCCATCCCACTTGGAACCAGGGAAGAAAGTGTGGGTCTCTGCCCTGTGGGCCCCGGTTGACTCGGGACTAGTTAGTTACGATGAAGGACAGCCCTGCCCTAGGAAGCAGCTCTCCTCGTCCTGAGCAATTCCACGCGGGAGGTGGTGGAAACCACAGCAACACAAAACCGCAGGTGCCGCCTGCGAGGGGGAGGACCCTTGTCACTTGGCAGCACCCACTGTCAACCACACGTGCCCCCCAGACATGATGACATAGTGCCCAGCCAACCTCTTGGTAGGACTTTCCCAATTTACTCTATGGTCACAATCTGGAGACTTCAGACAACTGGGTTCCAGGAGCTAAGACCAGAACGATTTGCTGTATACATTCTTTCACGGATCCACTTACTGGCTAAGAGAAAGGAATTAAGTGAACCAACAGGAACGTTGGGGAGCTGTTCTCCCTACTCCTGAGAGTCCCGCAAAACCTCAAGGCTAACGTTCCGGGCTTTTCTCCACCCTCTTTCTCACTTCCTTCCGGGCGAGCAGCATCCACTAGGTGAGTGTGGAAGGAATGTGCAGGTGGATGTGGCCCTTTCCTCTCTTCCAGGAAGGAGCCGCAGTGGGAGCAGCTCCCACAGCTGCCTACCTGGGCGCTGGGGCCTGAGGTGGGTTGAACAGGACTGTCCGTCCGTGGATTCATCATTCGAGAGTGCGCTCGCTACAGAGAGGAGACGTGTTTTCCACGTCGATTTATCAGTGTCAGACTCTCAGCTGCTGTTTTGCTTGTTGAACAACAGGCTCCAAACAAGGGCAGAGAAAGGTTATTTGGGGCCCTCTTGAACCCTACACTGTCCCCTGATGACACGGCACTTGGTTTCTCCTTTTGAAGCCTTCATTACATTCATAATTATTTGGTTAATGCCCATAGTCTACTTTATGAAAGTTCATGAGGGCAGAAACCTCATCTTGGTAAGAGTAACAGCTACATTTATTGACTCTTACGTAGGCCAAGTGCAGGGAAACCTGGTTTTTAGTGCACTTCACTGTAATGAAGCCACAGATCCTGTGCTTTTTACAAATTGAAAGTTTGTAGCAACTCCGTGTCCAGCAAGTCTGTTGGTGCCATTTTTCCAACAGCATGTGCTCACTGTGTCAGCCTTTTTTTTTTTATCAATAAAGTATTTTTAAATTAAGGTATGTACATTTTTTAAATGTAATGCTAGTTCACACTTTGTTGACTATAGTGCAGTATAAACATAATTTTTATATGTAGCAGGAAGCCAGTGTCAGACAAAAGAGACTTTAAGTCAAAATTCATACAAGGGACAAAGAAGGACATTATATATTAATAAAAGTTTCAGTACAGCAATAAGATAATTATAAATCTATATGCACCACATGTCAGAGATTCAAGGTATATAAAGCAGACATTAACATAATCGTAAAGGAGAGATAGACAACTCTACAATAATAGGAGAACTTAAAAACGCACGTGGGTTCAGCAATGAATAAGACAACTGAACAGGAGATAAACAGAAAGTAGAGGAGCAACCCGATGGGCACTTGGTTCTGGCAGACACACTAGAAAAAGCCACCTTGCGACAGGAGAATAAATGTTTTTCTCAAGTGCACCTGGGAACTTTTCAAGGATGTACCGTATTTAGGTTCTAGACAAGTCTTAATAAATTTAGAAAGATTAATATATAAAGCATTATGTTGATCAATAGCAGAAAGAAAAAACTGGATTATTCAAAAATATGTGACAGTAAACAAGACAGTCTTCTAAAAAGTGGACCAAAGGAGAAATCACAAGGAAAATTAGAAAATACCTTGAGACAAACAAAATGAAAGCACAACCTACTGAATTATACAGGATACTGTGAGAGAAGTGTCAACAAGGAAGTTTATAGCAGTAAATGTACAGTGAAAAAGAAGAAAAGTCTCAAATCAACAACTTAACTTTATACAGTAAAGAGACAAAGAAAGAATAACAACCTAAGTCCAAAGGTAGCAGAAGAAAGGAAATAACAAAAATTAGAGCAGGGTTAAATAAAAAATACAGAAAATCTATGAGGCCAACAAGTTCATTCTTGGAAAAGATCAACAAATTTGACAATTAAATAGATCGTTAAGCAAAAATAAAAGAAGACTCAAGTAACTAAAGTCAGAAATGAAAGCGTGGACATTACTCCTGATTCTACAAGAATATAAAGGATTTTACAAAGTCCTATGAACATTTGTGCACCAATAAGTTGGATAACCTCAATGAAAGGGACAGATTGTTAGGACACACAGTCTACCGAGACGGAATCGTGAAGACACAGAAAATCTGAATAGACCTAAAAGTAGTAAGGATATTGAATCAATAATCAAAAGCTTCCCAAAAAAGAAAAGCTCATGATTTGATGGCTTCACTGGTGAATTCTACCAAACATTTAAAAAAGAATTAGCATCAATCCTCCCCAAACTACTCTAAAAATTTGAATAGAAAGGAATACTCTGTGACTCATTCGATGAGGCCAGCATTACTCTGACACCAAAGCCAGAAAAAGACCCTGCAGGAAGAGGAAACTACAGGCCAATATGTTATAAATTTGATGCAGAAATCTACCACATAAAACAAATAACCTGATTTTAAATTTGGTGAAATACTTGAATAGATATTTCTCCAATAAAGACACACGTATGGGAAATAAACACATGAAAAGATGCTCAACATCACTAATCATTAGGCAAGTGCAAACCAAAACCATGATGAGATACCACGTCACACCCATCGGGTTGGCTATTATTAATATTAAAAGAAACGTTGGTGAGGATGTGACAAGATTGAAACCCTGTGCGTTGCTGGTGGGAATGCACAGTAGTGTATCCACTGTGTAAGACAGCGTGGCCACTTCTCAACAGAGTAAACCTAGAGTTGCTATATAATCCAGCAATTCTGTTTCATGGTGTATTGCCAAAGAATTGAAGGCAGTGACTCAAAAAGACATTGCCCACCCATGTTCAAAACCGCATTATTCACCGTAGCCAAAGTGTTGAAGCAACCTGTATCCATGGACAGACAAATGAATAAACAAAATGTCCATCCACACAGTAGAACATAATTCAGCCTCCAGAGAGGAGGAAATTTTGACACATTCTACAACATGGATGAAACTCGAAGTGAAATAAATCAACCAAATATCTTATGATTCCGCTTCTGTGAGGTACATAGAGTGGTGAAATTCATAAGGACAGAAAATGGAATGCTGGTTGCCAGCAGCTGGGGAGAGTGAATGTGGGAAGTTAGTGTCTAATGGGGACAGAGTTTTAGTTTTCCAATCTAAGAAGTTCTGTGAATAGATGATGGTGATGGTTGTACAACATTGCAAATATACTGAATGTCACTGAATCATACACTTAAAAATAGCTAAAAATGGTAAATTTTATATTATGCATATTTTATGATGAAACAAATCAACTAAATGAAATGACCTCAGGAAGAAAAAAGTGCCCATTTTCATTCATGAGTACCCCGCACGTTGGGTTGTTCTCCTGGTCCGAGCCTGGCTTTGATGATTTTAGCTGGGCTCGCTCCTCCAAGGAGCTGGCTTCATTGGCATGGATGTGAGCGTGCTCAGAAGGCCCCCTTGTCTGTCTTTTGTCACTGTCTTGAAGTTCTTAATAATTTTTAGGTTAGAGGCCTCACGTTTTCATTCTGCACTGGGCTCTGTGTCTGCAGTGCACCATGGGGTCAGCGACAGCATGCCCCACTCGTGGGTGGGGTTGGGTGTCTGGGGGCTGGAGCAACGGGGCAAAGCCATCACCATCATCACCTACAAGTGTAGCCCAGGATTGTTCAGACTGTGGGTTCAGAGTTTAGAGGTGGGGAGTGTGTGGTGAGAGAAGAGATGCTCTTTCCTTTGCAGGAGTATATGCTTCGGAGAGGCTGTCTGTAGTTACAGAGATGGGGACTGTGTCAAGGGTACTTAAGGGAACGTAGGACGCGACTGGATTCAGGAGAACCCCTCAAAAGGAGGCACATACTGTGAATAACGCTAAGCCGGGGTGTGGTCGATGCTTTCCATATTTCAGAGTCTCTCATCTCCCTCAGGTCATACTATCCTTGCAGTCGCTTAAAACCCCTAAGACTACTTGACACCAAACACGTTCAAGCAACTCTTCCTTATGCCACATATGAAATTGATTTTCTGAATGAGAATGCAAGATTTTTTTGAAATTTATATATCTTCCAGTTTTTACATTCTTATTTTCAGTTGAAAAGTTTTAAAATAAGATTCCTATTTATTAACTATCTCATGTTTGCATCACTGAGTCTGAAAATAAATGATATTGGAGTTATTAATGTGAAAGAAGTATAGTCCATCAGCATTTACTTTAAATGGAAAATCAGCCCATATTACCAAGAAAATAGGGAGAAGGAAGGTGCTCACAGGAGAGCCAGTGGCTGGCCTATGACCTGGCGGAACGCTTGACTTTGAGCGTCAGCTACCGAGCGCAGCTGTGCATTGGCGAAGTCACCTTCCCTCAGTTATCTTCCAGGTGAACTCTGCAAGTAAGTGAGCCGCGGTCTATGGAGGCCTCAGGGATGTGTGTGCCTCCACCCCCACGAGCTTCCTGCCCCAGTCATCTGCAGTCAGTTCCATCGACTCCGGCCTGACTGACTGCCTCCTAAATGCTATGCTATGCTTCAGTGCTTAAAGCAATCTTTCCAATATTGCTTACATTTAAATATTTGTTTATCTGACAGAGACTCAAACAGATGCAGTCTTCTCTCAGAATATGCAAGACCCTTAGGAGCTCAGATTTGGAAGAAAGTAACCCCTGTTTCCTTAATATGGGGCACAGGTATGCATGTTACATGCCACACATGCATGGACACACACACACCTGTGCATGCACACGCACACACACATACACACATAAAACTAAATGCACAGCAAAAGAGCACCTTCTCTTTTTGTTATGCACTATAGGTCTGTTCTGGTATTTTCCCTAACTGTTCATTATCATAATAATTACTCACCTGTGGAAGTCGGGTGGTGTTGGACAACCCATAGTTATACTGTACTGTGCAGACAGGGAAAGGTGAAGGGATTAATTACCCCAGGTTAGGTAGGCAGTGACGTCTTTGTCTGGTTGAAGCTGTGAGTATTTGGAGTTGGAGCTTTGTGTTTGAATTGTAACGTTAAGGCTTTCTAAAAGTGGGTTACAAAGAGCAGAGATTTTCCCCAAAATTGTGTAAGAGACAGACAATACTGTAATGGATCCCCAACTATTAATTGAACAGCTAAAATGCAAAATTTTGAGTGTGTTGACACCCCAAATTAGTTCAATTTTAGGAACGTTCACAGACAGTTCTTATGGTGGGTGGCCCTTTTGTGTTCTGAGTTATCCCTCGTCCTAACCTCTTTGCTCTTTCCAATTCCATTCTCGCCACTCTGTGCACGTTAACACTTCTTTAAGGTAGCTATTTTTTAAGCAAATATTAACATCACTGTGTGTGCCTTGTGGTGGTCTGGAAGCATTTGGAGCAGCTCATGCAGTGAGTTGGGGGAGAACAACCGCAGGAGGAGAGATGACCAGTTAGAAGAAAGGAGATATGTGACGTCTGTGGATCCTCACTGCACCTTTTACACTCCCATGGAAGTTGCTGGAAAAAACCTGGAAAGATGGATGCTCACCTTGGCTAGAGTTCACAGAAATTCTGTCTCCAATTCTCCTTTTGACAATGTGGAGATATTTTTTTTTCAACTCCTGCTGATGCAAAGAGAATTTGAGAATCTCTCTCTTTTGCCCTTAGTTTAATTTGTCATCGTCTCTCTCCACCCTAAAGGATGACTAGAAATTGGCGCTCGGAGCAGTGATGTTTGCTGACATTTTAAAAAGAATAGCTGTCAAAACAGCCCGGATTTTTTTTTCATATTTAAAATATTCTCTAGATGATTCTGAACTTGCCTTTCATGGTTTTTTTTTTTAACTGATACAGTGTTGGAGGCCAACTGAAGATCATTTTCAAGTGACAGGGTGGTCTCTAAATGAGGAGCTCATCACGCGAAGTCTCCCCTTGCTCTTGTCACCTTGACGGTTGATGAGTATCTCCTGTAAGAAGATTTTTAGGTACTGGTGATAATTTTCTTAGCACCTGCTTGGAGGTCTTAGAGATAGATTTGTTTTAAAAATGAGCCAGAAGCAATGGCTTCTGTTTCCTGGGTGCGTCTATTTCAGGCTCATTCTGTACCTGTCACATGCATGATGTCTGGCATTTGAACACTTGGGAAATAGGGTGGGTGACAGTCCTCAAGCAAAGCCATAAGGAGACGCAGACAGGGATGCGCTGAGGTTCCGCGTCAGAGAAATAGGAGGCTAAGTAGTTGCAAGTCATCGCGTCACTTGCTGTCAGGGATCCCCGTGAGGCCCCAGATACAAGCTGGGGGAGCAGAGCGCCCGGGACAGTGCCCTGGAGTTGTCCTGGCAGGTGGCCTGGAGTCTGCCCGGCCTAGGTGTGCCCTGGCACGGGCCCAGACACACTGCGTGGGCCCAGGAGGGCCGGTTGCAGGGCACAGCGCACCCCAGCTCACAATGAGCAGTGTAGGTCGTCGGGTCATGGCCACCGCGGGCTCCGTCTCTCCTGGGGCTGGTTGTGTTCCATGCATTCGTCTGCAAGAGGTTGTGGTTCTCTGATCTCCATGGCTTTGCTCCAGGATTCTAGGACTCTGCGTTGTGATCCTGCCACTGAGCTCCTCCCCAAACTCCCCAGGACGACTCTTGCCACCACTGATACCACGGGGCCTCTAGGTCACCACAGCCTGCACCTGCTGCAGAGCCTGTTCCTGCTCTGAGCCCCACTCAGAGGTGACAACAGCCCTTCAAGTCTCCCAATGTATGTTTTGAATTGTGCTCCCAGGTGTGGAACTTTTGGAATCCAAAGAGACCTGCGGGCACCGTGCTTCCTTCTGGGATGTGAGGGGTGCACGATGCCACAGTTTCCCTTTACTGAGACAGGGCACCCCCATGTGCCCTGACCACTGGCCTTCCAGGGACCTGGCTGAGGTGGCAGTCCCTGGGTCTGTGCAGGGCTGAGTTGTCACCTTCCGTAGCTCATGTGTCCTGTTGAGGGCTCTGAGGTGTTCGCAGCTTCCCGTCTGCCCTGCTCAACGTCATCCCTACAGTGGCTTGATGTGCTGTGCCAAGGGACGTCCAGGTGGCCCAGGTCTCTTTGGACAATATTATGAAAGGGGGCAAGGATGTCACCATAACCATGAGACATATAACATAACATACATCTTATTCTATGTTCTACTTGACTGTTCCATGTAAATTGTTTCTGACCCTCTTAGCGAAATGGAAACCAAGATTGCCACCCAATCTGCAGCCACATGCCGGGTAACAGGGCCGTGATCATTAGTTCTAGCACAAATGGTGGAATCTGGCATGGTGGCAGCAGTCGGGGCACCCGCTGCTCAAGTGTGTGGCAGTCTGCCGTCTCCTTGCAGGGTCCCTGTGACTTCTGTGGGGTCCCACTCCTCCTCCACTGGGGTTTCCAGGTCTCGGAACTGACTCAGGTCAGGAAACTGGTGGAGCAATGGTGCTATTGGGGCGACTGCTCTCCTTTTCCCGCTCATCTTCCACTCAGTGTCTTCTGCTGGTGCAGACTGAGAGGTAGCTCGTCAGCGCCCGTCTGTTTCCCC
Organism: Varecia variegata; assembly: GCA_028533085.1. Classification (NCBI taxonomy): domain Eukaryota; kingdom Metazoa; phylum Chordata; class Mammalia; order Primates; family Lemuridae; genus Varecia; species Varecia variegata. The sequence continues at coordinate 907,442 of CM052453.1, read as the reverse complement.
CCCGAAACGCCATGTTCAGTTACCTGGCCCCAGAACTCTCTGTGGATCAGCCCCCTTCCCGCCCTGCCATTGTGAAGTTACCACGCCCACCTGGCGTCTAGCTGCTAAGTGCCACCACCCGGCCATTTCACACTTCTGTTGGCAGTCTTTTTTCCTGTTGATAATAATGCACCTGAGTTTCATTGAAATCCAAGGTACGATTCCTGCTTTTTCAGGTTGGTTCAGGAAACAAATTTCAGTTTTGTCATCATAGTGCCCTGGGCTATGTCAGCTCCTCCCTGTTACTGGTCAGGATTGCCCTGAAGAAGAGACATTCGCTTTCATGTATCTGCCTGGAGTTCTCCAAACAATATATTTTGTATAATTATACTATATACCTTTTAATAGGAATTATAAATATATTTTAGGTAACATTATAATGTATTCATCTCCTAGTTTATTTATTGTGTTACATTGCCAAAGTTTTCCTGATGTCCAATGCAATGACAATATTATTAATACCATTAGCGATAACAGTAGTTAATATTTACTTGTGCCAGATACTCTTTTAACCACTCGATCCTGATACACAGATACAATCACTCCGTCTCCCATTTGTAGCTGTACAGATGAGGCACAGACAGATTTTAAGTTGCCCAAAGACTGTAGATTACCTGTGTGTTTGGAGATATCCTAGCTTTTGAGGATCGTTGTCCTGCATCCTCTATATGCCGTATGTATTGTAAAGAAACTATGTCGAGTTTTTTTCCTGTTGAAGTTACTGCAGAAGGCAAGATCCAAGCGCCAGTCAAATAATTGGCCTTATATTAAGTAACCTTCACTGTTATTCTTTCCAGACGTATAGTCTTTTCACAGCTCATTATGCCCTGTCTTTTTTCTCTTTTTAAATTAATATCTTTCTGAGCCCAGTGCTGAACTCACTCAAGTCAGAAGTTATGAAAAAGCAGAATGGGGTTTCATTAAAAGACTTGTTTCTAGCAAGTCACTTAAATGAAACAGCTGATCGTCTAAAACATAGGAAAGAATAGATCATTTTGAATAAAAAAGAGTAAGTTGCATTCAAATGTTTCCCTTGATCTCAATATTCCTTTGAACCTGGGCAATGTGGTGGTGGCCTGTCACCAAAATAGAGAGCTGTCGCTTTCCAGGGACACTGCCCACCCTGCCACAGACTCGCGATGGGGGTGCGCCAACCCGTGGCTCCTCTGGAAACTGATGCTTCCTGTTGTCTTTTGATTATTAAAACACCTCCTGCTAATTGAGGGCCACTTGGAAAAACAAAGAAAATTAAAATCACTCTTAAGGCTAATATTCCGAGGTAAACATTCAAGACAGCTGCTTTCCTGTCTCTCCCGATGTCTTCCCGTCAAAGTCACGACTTAAGCCAGCAGCCCCGCTGTTGCAAGTAGAAAATGACGCGGGAGCTGCACACCGGCATCTCACACGCACAGGCACGGAGCATCTCCCTTCCCCAACCTTCTCCCTCTCCCACGGCTGCTGACACACGCAGACACACACACACGCACGCACACAGCCGGCGTGTACACACACATGCCCCCCATACATGCACAGACATACACACATGCACATGGAGGCACACACACACAATGTATACGTATTTCAAAACATTGTGTTGCACGCGATTAAAATAATTAATTAAAAAAGAACCTTGGCTCTCACCAGGTGCCATCTGTTTACTTAACTGTTCACTTCCCGTGTCCACGTGGAGCAGCATCTGCATCGTTAGCCTGTACCCCGTGGGAACAACTTTATCCACTAAAGGACGACATTAAGTGCGACCCCCTTTTCCTTTCGTCCTAGTCACAGTGCTCGTTTTCAAATCTGCTGAGGTCGGACCTGTCCCCAGCCCTTCAGGGAGGGTGTTTCATACGTCCGTAACGCAGTTAAGGTCTCTGTTACTGTCTGTGTTTTTTCCTGGGATCCTCCAAATACACTTTTCATTTAATATTCACTGTAATAACCCTATGAGGTTTATAATATTTCATCGACTTTATCCAGATAAAATTATTAACTTTTAAACTTGCATTTTGTAAGTTCCTTGTGAATGTCACCCTTTCTTCACCTGCTGCACATTTCCTCCTTTAGCAATTTTCTCTTCACGAACTTTGCTGATTCTTTTTGTTATGAGGTTATTTTTTTTGATTTGTAAGAACTATCTAGTTATTACTATGTTAATTTTCAGATATATTGCAAATAATTCTCCTATTTTATTGTTATTATTCTTTAAACTGGTATTTGATAGTAGGTTTAAAGTTTTCTGTCATTTACTAATAATATGATACCAAGTTTCTACAGCTATACAGTTTTCTCCTAAAATATACAAAATGTACTTTGAGGTCATTCAAGTCCTTAATTCTTATAGGTCAAAATCCCTGTGAAAATATTGTGCAAGCTGTGACCGTCTTTCTAGAAAAAATATGCATGCTCACATATGCACCTATACAAAGTTTTACACAAAATTATCTGAGTCTGTGGACACCAGATTTAGAACTCAAATCTAGTCCATTCTTTTTACTTCACTGTTAAGAAATACTTTAAAATGCAGAGCAATTGACTGACTTTCCCAGCATTCTGTAACAAGTAAGTGGGTTAATCCTAGAACCCAGGCAGGTTCTCTGAGTTCCAGTCAAGGGTCTTTTCTGTCCACATGGTGCTTCCTAATTATTTGGGCAGTCTGGTGACACAGTGACTAACTAAGAATAGTTCAATAATGATTTCACTATTTGAAACTTCCTTATAACTATCATAGAAAACATCCACTGAAGTCTAGCAATAGGAACGTTCAATATGAAGCGTGAGCACAAAGGTGAATGAAAATTTACACACACGGTTTCATTTCTTCCCAGCAAAATGACACCTCTCATCTCCCCAGCCATCACTTTCCTTGGTTAGAATGGACTTCTCACTGCTTACAGTGGCTTTATTCATTTATTAATACTATTTTTGTTTACTTGGCTTTTATCAGGGCTAACACTTTCAGTTGAAAGGATTAAGTCCTAAGGGTGGGATTATAAAGAACAGGGAGCAGAGAACATGCTTCCCTGTGAACCCGGAGCTCCCCAGGCTGTGTGTGGGGTGGCAGAGGCGGGGCGGGGGGCCTGGCTCAAGCTCGGCCTCGATTCCCAGTCCCGTGTGGACTTTTACATGCCTGGGAAGACTATGGATATGGGAGCCAGTAGCCAACTGAATTTCAAAAAAACGATAATAGAAAGTTTAAAAAAGTTTTTGATCCTACCCAATATTATATAAGTGACAAACACGTAAAATGTACAATAAGTGAGGAAGAAATGAAGATATGGCAGAAAGTAGAGATATATATTTATACACTCTTTATACAAAATGCTTGTATGTTAGTTGCATACATATGTGTACATATGTACAGTATCCCTGATGGTGTCATCAATAACACATCTTGAGAAGTGATGTGAAAAGATATAGTGCAAAGTGGAAAAGACTAAAAAAATGCATATATTATCATTAATTTTGATTCAAAATGCAAAGAATCAAAATGCTTTATTAAAGTTACTTGGTAACTCTCATGCTCCCATATTTAATAAGGTTTTAGTCCTCCAATAATCTTGTGTTTATTTTATGGCAGTGAAATTTTTATTATATTCTTGGAACAATATCTAGGAAACTGTAGATTTCCTTTTTTAAAAAGAGGTTAAAACCATTTTCACAATGTTATGTTCTATTATAAAAGAATACACACAATTTTGAATAAATTTATAAATTCATTCTTCAGAAAGGTGAGGAACTTTTTATTTTTGATGTTTAGCATTATTAAATATTCCAAATTATATTATTCTTATTTATTGTGTCAAATAATTTTGTGTTATAAGCAGACCATAGCTTCTTAGAAGAATGTATTCCCAGAGAATATATGCATTAATGGAGAGGAGGAGAAATTGAAGAAAAACATATATATATTTAAAAGTCATTCTATCTAAAAGGTTGTACAGTCCCAGTTAAGTTCTCCTGCAGAGCTTGGGGGGTCGTGCTCCAGTGTGTCGGTGTGGTAGTCGGAGCAGACGCAGGCCCGAGGTTGTGAGGAATGGCTCTCACTCTCTTTTCTCCTTTTTAACCTAATTCTATCTCTGGAGTCAAGTATATTTATTTATTAGGATTTATTGAAACACAGCGATGATGCCACATTTGAGAAGTATACCTGTCAGCAGGTGGTCTCATGAATCAAGGGTTAAAGGTGAATTTGAAAACGAGGGTGCGAAGTGAAACCAAACTTTCAGAGTCAGGAGACCTCAGTGTTACCAGCTGCTCCACACACCTGCCATCGTCCGACCTTCACAGAAAACTACAGAAAAATAAGTTGATCTGCAGAAATCAAGTAACATTCGCCGTGTCACATGCGGAGATAGAGGCAGAGCTAGGACTCAGCTCTACAGCGCCTGCCTCTGACTCTGCAGTGTTAAACCTGTTAACTCATTCAACAAAGGTTTGGTTTATTGATCGCCCACCAAGCAGCTTGCTGTGCTCTGTGGAAGTGCAGGTGGATGCCAGGGCTGGGTGGAGAAATTCTGCTTCCCTTCGGGTTCAATCCCATCCTCCATGCTGTCTCTGGAATTCTTTCACAAGGAGAAAATAAACTTTTGTCCTTTTAAGGTTCCTTGTTCCAAGTTCCTTTTATTGACAACCAAATGTAACAGTGATTAGAGGTTTCACCAACGCACTGACACATTTGAAGCCATGGGGTTGAGTGAGAGCACCTGCTGAGAGAATGTTTTTGGCAAGTGGGGCCACAATTCACTCACGTTCTCAGCCCCCAAACAGAGCAGCTCCCACCTCCATGGTATGGGAGTTGGGAGGCAGGTCCTTAAGGAGACTCAGATTGCCCTGGAAACAGGCGCCTGCCCTTCCAGCCACGTGCTCTGCTCTCCCCTCAGTGGACACTTGGGGAGAGCCTGCTGCCTCCTGGCATCAAGTCCCTGCCTGTCCTGGGAGCTGGAGCCCCACCCTGCCCATCCATCCTGTTGCTGACACGGAAATGAGCCCAGAGCGTGTGAATCCCACTGCATCCTGTGGATATTAAAGCCAAACAAAACAAAACAGAAAAAACAAGCACCACATGGACTCGCCATCTAACTGGTACTGACTGAACAACACTCAGGTGCTCACATGGAGGTAATATTCACTGGGTGCCAGGCAGGAGGGAGGGGGTGGAGGGGATGGATAAACTCATAACAAAGGGGTGCAAGCGCACTGTCTGGGGGAAGGGCACGCTTGTAGCTCTGGCTTGGGTGATGCAAAGGCAATATATGTAACCAAAATGTTTATACCCCCATAACATTCTTAAATGTAAAAAAAAGAAAGAAAGAAATTGGGAAAAAAGCCAGAAAACAGAAACCTCTTTGTACTTGTTTCTTAGTTCAAAATTTGCAGTAGGCTGACAGAAACTTTATATTCAGTTACTTGGGGAAAATAGTCAAATTTTGGAGTCAAAGATTCTTCAAAGAAACAAAATTAAACCATCTGAGTGGAATTTTTCTCTGCTTCTTAGTAATATATTTTCCTATAAACTACACAGAATTTGATTTAAAGAAAACGAATGGTTATATACAAAGATGAGATCAATATGTTGTTTTTATCCATTTGGAAGATAACTTGATGAATTCTAATAGTCACAATTTTAAGACATTGGAAGAAAAGCCTTAGCTATGTGTTTTGTACAAAGTAAAATCATTTATGCATTAGTTTGTGTGCATGGGTGGCAATGTGGAGACCTGCGGGGCTCGTAGGGCATGCGCACTTGGCAAATACTCCCAGATAAAACCTAGAAAAGGAGCTGCACTCGGATTGTTTTTCAAAACTGACTCATGTTAACACAAGATCAGAAATTCATACCAAGAAGATAAGCACCATAGACATTCAAAGAAGAAAGACAAAAAAAGAGAGACGGCAAGATAATTTTCTAAAGCAGGTATTCTGAAATGCAGATCTTAAACAGGAATACGTATTTTACTGAAGACGACATATTGATTTTATACTGGTTTTGCCTAAGACGAGCCCCAGGCATTTTCACTAATTCCAAACCACAAGACCTTGGTGATCATCAGACACATGTCAGTTCAGATTGTAACTGTATACAGTTCTCAGCATAAAATTTGTTTTCTCCACTTACCTCTTCAACAGCATTAAGTTCTGCAGAGTAGAGAACATACATCTCCCATCATACCTACTTGTATGTAGTTTAGTTTAGTTTTTGCAAAAATGTACAGTGCAATAAACTATAGCTTGATTAAATTCTTCAGCATGTCTACAGGACAAGACTTACATGTAAATATTAAGTGACAACAACACTGACAAATTGAATAATCAAAATTAATCAAACTTTTCTAATTTAAATGTCAGCTGACTTTGTATAGACAAAAGTCAAGCATCAGTAGAGTAAGAAAGAAGCTAAAGAGAAACTAGTTGGTAAAATGTCGTCTACAGATAATTCTGGATCATCCTAGTAAAATACAACAATATTTGCATATTATATGGAGAAACGCCTTACTTTACTGCCTGTTAACAAGCTATATGTTGAGTTCTTCAATAAGATATGTTACTAAACAGTTTTAATTCAGATAAAATAAAATGATCTTTATCTTTGTTGAAAAAATAAATCATCTCTTAGTTCATGTAATTTATTTTTGCTTAGAACAAGACATTTAAAACATTTTCAAGGACACTGTGTCTTCAGGCTTTAAAATATCAAGTAATTATTAAATCAATGATCATTTTGGGGGAAGTAATGAAGTATGGAAAATAACCACTTCAAATTATATAAATCATTAAAACTGATGCCACTGGGAAAGCACTTTAAAAGTGAGGATATTAAATGTCTTCAAGTTTGATAAAAATTGAACTTGTATTCTAAGTAATTTTTAAGAAATATCTCTAAGTTTTTATACTTTATTGATTCAATTTCATTTTCTAGAAAATTCCTTCATTAAATAATCCTTATAAAGTACACATACATTTCATCTCTATTATTTTTGCTTTGCAAATCTATATTTCAAATATTATGGGGAAGAAATTATTTTTGGCATATGATTAATGAAATTTAAAATAAAATTTTTTTTTACTTTTATTTTTTTCCTCATTCCTCTTAGAACTAGCTGAGGAGGATTATAGATGTCACTTGATAGAACGAGATTCTCTTGCTCTTTCAGGAAGCTTTTCCTGTTAACCAGGTACAATTTTGCATATTTTTACCTGATATTTTTATAGCACATGTATTTCCAAGTTTGATCTGTAAACGTTCTACTCTTGTTTGCAGTTTCTTTTTGTAATTTTCTTCAGTAATTTCCCACCTTGCTCACATGTGTGTCTAGGCTGGGACGTCTCTGTTATTTGTGTCTCTGACCTGTGATCTGCCCTGGTGGCCACTGGCCCCGTGAGGACCCGGGGGACGGAGCCCTGCTGGTTCTGGACGGTGGCCACCTGCTCCAAATGTGGGTTCCCACAGCGCTTAAGGGGGCACAGGACCAGCCCAGGCTTGTTTGGTGTCTGAATCGGGGGAGAGGCCTGAGTACAGCAGAAGATCTCTCGAGGGGCTTCTAGATTCACAGCTCGTCTCCACTGGAAAAGCCACGAGGGCTCAGGCTCTTCAATCCTCTGTTCTAAAGAAAGCGCAGGGTCGGCCAAGACAAGCCAAGCGTCCTGTGCAACTCAGACAAGAGCCGCACAGTCCAGGCTTGGTTTAGGATCCCGGGGAGGACGGGTTTTGGAAATATTTTATACACGTCCCATGTAAGGATGTATGTGTGTATTCCCTTACTAGTATATATGTGTGGGATGTGTGCATGTGTGTCTGCATGTGTAACATATTGCTACACTGGGGTGTGCGTGTGTGTGTGTGTGTGTGTGTGTGTAACATATTCCTACACTGGGGTATGTGCATGTGTGTGTTTGTGTGTAACATATTCCTACACTGGGATATGTGCGTGTGTGTGTGTGTGTGTGTGTGTGTATGTATGTATATACTACTAATACTGATACTGAACAAATATGCTGATTTAAAGGATGAAACATTCACTACTGGTAGCCAAGCACAAATTTTAGTTGTTTCATTCCAAGCATACACTGCATTATTCAAGTATAATCATTTCTATGCAAAACACATTTTATAATTATTGCTGATTTAAATTAGATGAGCAACTTGAACCTCATATTTTCAGAAATGAAGGAAACTCCGCCTTGCCGTCCTTTGGCCCACCATGCACTGGGAGGCCATCGCGTGGGGACTGGAGGAACGAGCCTCCATGTTTCTTTCCAACTCTCCCTTCCCCAGGTGACATTTGGACACTTGCACAAGAAAACATGAAGTACTATTTAATACCTAATAGTTGGATTTAATATTATATCGTCAATCTTTAAACATACTTTAAAAATTCAGGTAAAACTATCTCTTTACAAACCCAAAGCAAGGGCATCAGAACGTCCGTGTACGTGAAGTTCTGTTTTAGTGTCTGAGCCGCTGAGAGAACATGGTACAGTGTCAACTGTCAGCCTTCAGCGAGTCACTATGCTTGCTAGGTTGGGGGCGGAATTCACAGAGATTTAGTTTTTCTAAAATGTGATTCTTTAAATAAGTAATATTTATTACAAAACACGAGATTTCATCTACTACTTCTTCTTAATCTTGAGTGTGGTTGTTACATTGACTGCAGGGTGTTCGCCCAACCCAGTGGATCCGTATTTACCGAGACATTAATTTATTTGACATCTATTACTTGAACACATGGCTACTGGATCTGACTTTTTTCCCATATGGTGATCCTTCTGTTTTCAACATGAAAATATGAGTCACCATGACTTTCCTTTTTCTGGAAAAAGCTCATTTTGTACTTTTATTGGAAAGTAGCATGATCTAATTGCTTTGTTTAAGTATAACTGATCATCTGTAGATGTGTGACTTATGTGTCCCCAGTCCCGGCTTGTTGTTATTTTTATTTGGCAACCGGAAGGATCGGCATCCTAGCTGTTCAGCCTCTGCTGACGCGGGTGGAGAGCAGATGGCCGGGGCCACGCCGGTGTCTCTTTGGTGTCAGGTGGAGGTGGAGACAGACATCCCAGGGGACCCAGGTGCGCGGCCGGGCAGTGGTGGCGGGGACCCAGGGCCTGCCCCACCCCTGTGAAGAATCCTGCACAAAGTCGGTTTGTAAGCAGCCACCGTAACCTAGCCAAGGACAACTTACTCTGAGCTCCAAAGACCAATGATAAGGAGCAATGGAACCTAACAGAATTCTGTCTGATCATCTACTTGAAGGGAGCGCCAGGACCTTTTGGACATGGGAGAAAGAGGCATTAAGGCCACCGCTGCTGTAGACACAGCAGGTCTGGCTGCTCCGGCTGAATTTACCAGGTTCCAAGCACACCCCCAGAGGGATATAAGAAAATCAGCCCTGAAGCTCCCCTGCCTGGGGTTCTCCAGGTTCCCATGCCCATGCTGGCCTGGCTTACACCCTACACCCTGGCCCTGCCCAGCTGTCTTTCCCGTCCCACACCTGGCAGCCCACCCTGGCCCCATCAAGTCACCTGCTGGGGTCTGTGCTGTTTCCAGTAGCTTCCCTCAACGTGGTCGCTCTCCTGCATGGGGACGCATCTCTCTCCACCCACCCTCCCAAACAAAGCACCTACGACCCCACTACAAGCACCCTCTGGGGTCAGTGGCTGGGCCAGCGTTCACGTCTAAGGGAAGACAAGGAAGTGCACTGAGCCCTTGGGATGCAGGAGGGAGCGGAGGAGTGGACACAGGTCAGCGAACAGGTGTGCATGGCAGCCCCGCACCAAGATGAGTTACTCGCACGGATGTATCTCTGTTGTTCTTCTGTGAGTAACAACCCTGAAGCTGTCAGCGGTGATGTGGCCAGCCAGTGCTTGGTGTCAGGAATGGCTTTCTTGGTTTCTGCCTCAGAGCGAGGCAGGGTCTGTTAACCCCCTTTTCATCATTGTGAGGGAGCAATTGCCCCAACCCTAACCCTAACCCTAACCTTAACCCTGACCCTGTAGTCTGTTCTGGGGCCAGCACTGACTCATGTGACTTCCCCACTCTGCCCGGGTCTTATGTATTAGAGTGTTATTTTAAAACCATAACAAATTTCAGTCCTTTTCCCAAAAGCCGTCACTCTGAACATGTTTCTCTTTCAAAAGGAATAAACTCTACTTCTCTCCATGCTCAAAGTAATTTCACCTTGTGGTAGAGAGACATGGTGATACACATATATTCTGTGTTCAGATGAGGCTTTTTTCCTGAATTCTCTAGACTACACATAAATTTTTCTATTGCTGTTAAACTCCCTGAATTTGATTGAAATAATAGGAAAATAAAAAATATATACATCATTGTAACTGGATGGATGGATGGATGGATGGGTGGATGGATGAGTGGATGGGGTGGGTGGATGGGAGGATGGGAGGATGGGAGGATGGATGAGTGGATGGGTAGAAGATGGGTGGGCAGGAGAGCTGACTTAGAGTCTTGTCTTTAGTGGCACTCAAATAGCCATTTAATATTGCTTAGTCATGATTTCATCATGATTTCCCTCATTCTTAGGAAGAACACTTTATAAAACCTTGAGAAATAGGCAAGTAATGGAAATATGAAATTGCTTTGAGAAATAAAAGGTAATGTTAAGAAGCAGCCAGATCTTTTATTGGTAAACTCTGGAACTTCAGAATGCAAGGCAGTGTCACTTCATACCTCCTGTCATATAGGAGAGTTATTTTCCAGATACAAAATTCCCAAACTTGGTCTTGCAGACTGTTCTTTCTGCAGTTGTGAAGTTTGGAAGCTTCTTTATCTATTTTCCATACACTCCACTGTGGGCAGTTGTTCAGCTGGTAATGGAAAGGCAAGCAGTTCATTGCGGATGGCAGTTAGCAAGCAGTCAGGTAGCTTGAAGCTTGTCCTCATGAGGGAACATGAGTAGTGACCCTGCGGATGTCCTGACGGATTTCGGAGGAGCCATTTCAGGGATCAATGGCAGTTCCATTACCGTTTTCATGGTTAATCAATGGAGCACACACTGTGACGTGCCACGGTTCCCAGACACAGGGCTGCGTCCGGCTGCAGAAGGGGTGGGTGCTCGAGGGAAGGTGGGTCTGAAACCGGCAGGAAAGGGAGCAGCAGTGCTTAGTAAATTTTCTCCTGCCACAGCAGAGGAAATCTACAGCTCAGCATGTTTTACTCCAGTACCCAGGGAAGATTAAAACAGAATTGATGACACGGTCGGCAACAAATTGTCCTGCTCTTTGGTGTGGCTGAACAATGCACATGTCATATTTGAAAATAAAAAAGTCTTGTTTTAAAGAACAAAAAAAATCAATGAAACCCCAAACAAGGCACATTTTAAACCTTACTAAATTTTTTTTTAATATTCTTTGTCTTTTTATCCTCTTTTATTGTCTTGGAATGTAAATCTTCAGTGTATATTTCAACAAGGAAAAAATGTTACTACTCTATGGAGTATCAAAATGAAATATATTTATATTTTAACTCTTTTCCATTGCAGTTACTGTATTATCTGCTGTGAAGAATAATATCCAATTGTCCATTGGGTAGAGAATGCCAGGTTACTATAAAATAGTGAGACTTTCTATAAAATTTGCTACTTTAAATTCTTAACTATGTTTTTAGAATCTAATGTAGAATAATACTAGACAGTAATGTTTTCTCTCTAGTGTTTACATATTTTTCCACAGTAATTTCAGTTTGTTTTTATTTTTTTATTTTTACTTCTTGATTTCTTTTACACTGAAACTTATCTGACTCATGGATGAGACTCTCACGTCTAAGAGTGTGAATTTGTTGTGTTAATGTCATAACCCTCCGTAAAAGGGAGATCGTGTCCTTTCCATTTAAATAGGTGATATGTGCATTTGGGTGTGTGTTTGTAATAAACCCTGGGGCAGGGTTTTTCTTAGGAGCATTTCCTGGAAGTGTAGCTACACATTCGAACCTCACTGGATCCTAAACCAAAACCTTGTGGTGGTGTTTGGGGCATTTCCCCCGCCGTCCTGAGCACGGCTGGTTCCAGTCACCTTGGACACTGTCCTCCAGCCAACCTTCCCCGACCTTGGAGTCACTTAGCTGGGTCACTGGTTCCCTCAGCTGCCATATTTCTCATGTCTACATGATGAAATTGAGAAGGTTATTGCTGGGGGAGGGTGTTTTTCTCCCACTCATGGTTTCCAACGGGAAGAATTCCCCTAAACCTGTTCCCTAGGAGAAAGGAAGTCCCCTCTGTTTGGACTTACCTGCTGGTAAACTTGGAAGGAGTGACTGGTGTGTCTTGTCTCGTGCTGCTTCCTGGTGCAGAGCCGCAGTTCTTCCTCCGGGAGGAGCCTGCTCCACCGGGTCCTGGGAGCCGCCCTCCCTCCCTCCCTCCCGACTCCCGGGGCCTCCCGGGGCCTCCCGGGGCCTCGGGGCCGAATGGCCTCCATGTTACCAGCCCTGGTTTTCTGACCCATCTCTACTGTATTTTCCTAAACTTGCCCAATTTTTGTAAATATTCACCTTATTAATCATCCTTTGTTTTTCAGCTACAGTTTTCCCTGCCATGACCTTCTGTTCTACCTACTGTCTCTGTGTAAAATCAATTTGCAAACCCAAAGTCATTTGAAAAGACCAGGAGACAGCGTTAGTGATGCCCTGAAATTAGCAGTCACCTGGTAACCATGCACTTGGTTAAGCCACGTCCAGTAGAAGAAAACATAGTAAATTGGCTTTCTGTCTTTTATGTTTCAAAATGACTTCTTGGCTAAATGACAGGTGTTTTTCCTCTCATTGTAGGATGGGGACCATTAAACATATTCCATATAACAAAATTACATTATGTTGTTCAGAGAGAATATGAATATAGCTGTATGTGGGAGTCCTGTTTTTATTAATCTGGTATTTTGTTCTCTCATTGAAAAAAAACTTTCTTGTTCACTTAAACTGTTTAAGATTGATAAAACCTAAAAGTTATTTATTTGAACTGCTGGATTCTTGGATGTGAGTAGGAGTCTCACTAGTCAGTGTTTCTCAGTCTGTGTTAATAGGAAAGAAAATCAAATTTATTTCGAGAGTAGTTTAAATATAACTTGCATTGACATCTTTTAGTAGTATTTTTTACATATTAAGTGGTTAAGAAAACTGCATCCAACTAAGAAAATAAAATAGTATTGCTGTAACAAGTTGTCGTCTTATCTCTGACACAGGAGTTTCCTGTCTTCTGCCAGCATCTGGGAAGCTGCAACCGCTGATGTGTTGGCGTCACGTGGGGTAAGTCTCGGGCCACTCTCAGTTCCTGTCACACCACAGTTGGAAAAGCGCACCGTAAGTTCCACTTATGGTGGGAAAATATGTAAAACATTTTACATATTTATATGTGTGTGCATATATACATTTAAAATTGTGTATGCAGTTCATATTCAGTACCTGGTAATTTTATGATTCCTGCTGGTCCTCAAGTCTTACTAAGCTCTGGCCACAAGATTGATGGCTCATCTTTCCTTATGACTGTGGCTGGGGTCCAGAGTCTTGGTTTCATTTCCAGCCTGGGATGTCCATTTCTTACAGCAGACAAGCTTGCAACAAGCCAGCCCTGCCAGCAACAAGGCAGGAAGCTCGGGCATGCAGACACATCCTTAGCACACCTGTCTGCAGGTCTGTGACTCAGCTGGAGCTGCCGTAACAAGGTGCCATACTGTGGGGGCTTGAATGACAGAGATTGTTTCTCGCAGCTCTGGAGTCTGAGATCAGGTCCGCGTGGCTGGGTCCAGGGCAGGCTCTGCTCCTGGTGTGCAGATTTCTGTCCTTCTCATGAGGCTGTAGTCCTGTTGAATTAGGGCCCCAATCCCATGAACCCGTTTAAACTCTATTACCTCTTACAGACCCTATTTCCAAATATAGTAATATTGGAGGTTAGGACTTCAACGTATGAGTTTTTGGGGAACACACGTTCGTTCATGCAAGAAGGCATCAGAAAGCTATTAACTATGGGGATTTGAGGAATAAAGGTCTCAGAAAAAAAGGCATATACTTGTAGGGCTAACATGGAGTGTCACATGTTTGCCTTGAAGATTTCCTAATTTGAAAGGAGAAGGAGCTGAAAATCTTATCGGCAGAGAAGCCAATGGCAGGAAAGCTGCGATTGGTAGGTACCCAGATGTTCAGGTAGCCTCTGGAGCTAGGAGGGGAAACGGAGTCAGAACCTGTGAAAATGCAGGGGGGCAACGCCCAGGACCACAAACAAACTGGCTTTGTGGGGATTTAAGGTCACGTTTGGACCAGTCCAAGCCGGGACTTGATTAAGGTGATCGGTGCCGACCTTAGCTGGTGCCAGAAGCAAACTAAAGTCCTGTCTGGAGAAAGACAATACAGTGTGTGTGTCAGATCAGCTCTAAACTTTTCACACAGTGTCTGGAATTTAATTTTAAAAATACTTAGCGTGCTGGAGCCAAAAGCAAATGCCAGAAAACTAAGAGAAAGCAAACATAATAGAAAAGATATTCAGGAATTTGAGTCTTTGGACAGGGACTTAAAAAGGAACTAGATGGAGAATTTTAGCATACAATTATAATATTTAAGAAAGAATTCAATTTCCCGATAAACACACGGGCTCAACGACAGCTGGTCAAACAACCGTCTTTTCAGAGTTCAACTGGATTGTTAATATAGTCTATATTATTAATATTGCAAGTAATTTCAGTTTAGACTGTGTGGCTAAGTGTCAGATTCAGATAAATTTAAATTCTTAAACAATTTAGGATGAGTTAAAATTATGTCCTTACTGGGGAAAGAAAAACTTGTAACACAGGGCTTCACTTAGTTAAGATTGGTTTCAGCTTAAATGCATTTACCTGTGAAGCAGGCCCGTGTTATTAGGAAACTCAGTTACATCACTCATAGTATAGTTAAAATTTTAGAATGGGTGCAAATGTTATTTCCAGTATTTTTTTGCTGAAAATATGAACAAAAGAAAATAAAGTAATATGTTTGCCCTAATGATTTGAATACAAGTTATTGAAACAGAAAATTCATTTTAAGAAAAAATAAGAATCATTTTCCCTTCTCTGCTAGATGCCACATATTTTGCTGGAGGCGATGTTGTGTGGTTCCACACGCTTGCTGAAATCAGCAAGATAAAAAATTCTAATAATTTTACATGCATGATTAAGGAAATTGAGTTCTACAAACCTATAGATTCTAAAAATTAAAGAACTGCAGTAAAAGTATGCTTTGCAAGAATGAATAATTTAAAGTAGAGAAGGAGTAAAACAGAAATAGGCTTTTTCTAATAAGGCTATTTTCTGAGAATTCCTAGACGATTTTAAGATGCTATTCAATAATGCTATAGAAAAATAAGTGATACCTTTTAATCGAGATTTTCAATTATGGCCTCACATGTTAGCAGAAAATGTCTTATAACTGATTTTCATTCTTACAACTATTATTGAAAATAAAGTGAATATCTTATTTTCAAAATACTTATCTAATTTAAGGAGAATCAAATATAAACATGTAACTGTTAACAATATATTTTCATAGAAAATATCGTTTTTTTCTTTTGATCAGTTTTACCAAAGCCAGGTTTATTTACATATTTTCTTCTATTATTTTCTCTTCATATATCTCTAGAGCAATAAGGGCAAATAAACCATAGGTTGCTGTCAGGATCTGGCTACTTAAACAAAA
The DNA here is from genome assembly GCA_028533085.1 of Varecia variegata. Taxonomy (NCBI): domain Eukaryota; kingdom Metazoa; phylum Chordata; class Mammalia; order Primates; family Lemuridae; genus Varecia; species Varecia variegata. The sequence continues at coordinate 891,736 of CM052453.1, read as the reverse complement.
ACCTTTGAACCCTATTGCTGATTTTGAAACCAAGTAACCAGCATTAAAATGAGTAATTTACACTGATTATGTGCGTTAGCCAGTTGCTTAGTTCTTAACTTGTTACGTGAACCCTTTCCTGGGACCTGTCCCATCTGTGACAGCCAGGTAGACTTGATTGCTACGTCCTTCTGCCTTATGTTCCGTTATAAAAGACCAAAACCAACTCTGAATCCTGTAAGCAGAAAAGGAATTTATTGGCAAGGCCAGCTGGGGTCCTGTTGTCGCTCACTCTCATGCTGTTCTCTGGTTCACTCTGGACCTCACCGCCGTGGGTCTCAGCCCCATGGGGAGCATCGCAAGTTGTCTGTGTCCCTACATCTTCAGAATCCTTCAAATGCAGATTCCCAGAAGGCAAGATCTGGTTGGCTTACTTAGCTGTGAGCACCTGCAGCAGCTGCCAAGGTAGAGGGAGCAGGAAGGTCCCCCCAGGCTGTGGGTCCTGTCTCCTCCCCTGCCCTAAGTGGTCTCTTCAACAGGCAGGTACCTGCACCTAGGTGCCCCACAGCCAACGTGATACAGATTCAGCTGCTGCCCAGCACCCCACACCCCCTTTCTAAACTCGAGGTTCACAGCAGTTGCTTACACCTAGACTGAAGCTGTTCTCTCTTGGCCACCCCTCTTGCCCCACACAAGGAGAGACAGCCAGTATTTTATGAGTTGACACATACGGTAGTGCCAAGTCTCCAGGGGACAGCTATTCTTCCTTGAGTTCTATCAGAATCTTTCTTTTTTTGAGACAGAGTCTCACTCTGTTGCCCGGGCTAGAGTGAGTGCCGTGGCGTCAGCCTAGCTCACAGCAACCTCAAACTCCTGGGCTCAAGCGATCCTACTGCCTCAGCCTCCCGAGTAGCTGGGACTACAGGCATGCGCCACCATGCCCGGCTAATTTTTTCTGTATATAGTTTTAGTTGTCCAGCTAATTTCTTTCTATTTTTAGTAGAGACGGGGTCTCACTCTTGCTCAGGCTGGTCTCGAACTCCTGAGCTCAAATGATCCGCCCACCTCAGCCTTCCAGAGTGCTAGGATTACAGGCGTGAGCCACCGCGCCCGCCAGAATCTTTTTTTGATATTACTAAATCATAAATTAAATTTTAAACTTAATTAACATCTAATCACTAACATGCCCTATATAAAATAGTAGCAAAGTGACAGAAATAAGTATAGCAAATTAGTTTAAAATATATGCATTCACACACACGCACGTGCACACACACACACACACACATACACACACTGCGATGCTTGAAAGTAATGAGTAATGTTAAAATCACAGTTTTTATAACTCATCCTCAGGTCATGGCAAATCTTCATAACATTCCTTTCTTTTCTAATATGAGTCCAAGTTCTCTGCTTTCTGCTAGCTGTTTAGATTGTCAGGTTTCTGGATCCATCGAGGCACACAAATCTGTATTTCTAAGGGCTCTGGGATTGGTGTTCCTGCCAGTCCAAAGCTGCGTGGTCTTCTGTTAACTGTTGAGACACCAGGTATGGTCATATAAGAACCCTTCCAGGATATTTCTTTGGCTCCACCATCCTTCTTCCGTCTTTCTTGTGTGGTGGCACCAACATGCTTACTCTCACCGTGGGTGGGTGGAAAACGCTCTGAGGTAGAGGGCAGCCTGGAATGTTCATCTCAGCTCTGCTCTTGTTCCTTCAGAAACAATCTGCCTGCAGAGAAGGAAGGGTTTTCCAGCTGCCCACGTGGCCAGCGTCCTTTCGGGCCTGCTGCGGCTGTCTGCAGAAATCTGAATCTGGGACTCAGCCAGGTCCTGAGGCTGTCACACCCAGGTGCTGACTCAGGCGGCCTGCGTCATTGTGAAGGGGACATGTCAGTCTCCATTCACACTTGTTTTCCAAATCCTTCAGAACCCAGGGGAAGGCTGGTTTCACATATGGCCCCACCCCAAGCTAGATGTGTCATGACAATGGCAAGTGGTGGTGCCAGCTCAGCGGCTGTGGGGATTGTGGATGAAGTGGGGCCTCCTGCAGAGACTCTGCTTGCACAGGGTTGGGGACATGGCCTGTCTCACCGTGGTCACTGCTGCAGCTCAGAGTACAGATGGGTGAGCAAATGTCTGCAGCTCGTCTCCTAACCAGGGAGAGAAGATCCTGATGTCCTTATTTTGAATCACGCCGTGGCAGAGAAAGTGGTGAGGAGGGGCTTCCTCGGGACTTGGAAATAAGACGGGTGTGTTGGGCACTAAGAGACGTGCGGAGTTATTGTGAGTAGCTGTCCAGGGTCCTGAACACAGCGGGGCAAGGAGGAGCATCGCTTAGCCTCTAAGCTGTCCACGCCCCTCCTCAGTAGCACCCTCAGCGGCAGTGTCCCAGAGCACGTGTCCCCAGTGCCCCATGGGGACAGCACAGGGACAGGGGTGACCCCACTCCCAGCCCTGGGAGAGGATTCATTCCAGCTGCAGCAAGCAAGAGGGAGACATGGAATGGGGATGGGGAAGGCGTGCTGTGCTGCATGTGCACTTGTGTGTGAACATACATGCAGGTTAAATGCATGTCTTGGGAGCCAGGTCTACAGCCCATGGGGTGAAGGAAGGTGGTTTTCTGTTCCCCCTTTGTGATATCTGCTTAGTCACTGTGGCAGACAGAGACAGTGCGTGCACAACCGCAAGTGTGGCAGAGCCAGCACGGCCAGATGTCGAGGCGCGTGTGGGGAGAGAGCGGACTTTCTCCAGGGTGCGTGAGCACTCGCACACTAGCCACCCCCAGGCGACAGAGTCTGACTTTCTTGCAATAGTCCAATGAGTACTAGAGTTCTTTAATTTAATCTCAAATTTTATTTGACCTCATTTTAAACATTTCAAATTGGTAGAATAGGAAATGTCAAGTATTCTCTACCATCCTGCAAAGACTGATAGTGGTGATTGCTCGAGTCTGGGAATGTCAGAACAGGTGTGGGAAAGGCTGTAATTATGATGCCTAATTGTCAAGGAAAAGGAACTTACCCTAAGTCTGAAGAGGGCGAAGGAAGATTCTTCACAGCTTCTCCTTCTCGTGTGTGAAAAATTGAAAAGACAAAGTTAATAACAGGCTCCCTCTCAACCCACCGTGCAATGCTTGCTCTGGATACTAAAATTAAAATTTCGCCGATTCCCCTTGGGTCTGTTTGAGAATTACCTCAGTTGCATTCATGTGCATTTTCTACTATGCAATGCTAATGTGTTTATTTCCTTATTTGTTTTTAAACTGTGAAGAATGCATAATTCGAGCCTGGCAAAGTGCTTAGCATGCATATGTATTTTGTTGAGACCTTTCTCCTATTTGTGACTGTGATTATATGGCTATCAAAAGTAAAAGGTACAGGCAATGAAAATATAATTGAAGGTCTTAGAACACCTCTATCAGCAAGTCAACGAGCATTCCTGAGCAAGCGCAGTTATTCTGAATGCATTAAAGTATAAGTGCATCAAAGCTTGGAAACACTTTTTTTTTTTGGCTCATCTGAAGATCTGAGATGTTTTTCCCCCAAAAGCATTGTGTCCTCACCCTGGAAATCACCTCATTTGCACTCCCTGCAAATCCCAGGATGGCTGGGTTTTGCTGCTGATAGAGCTTTGCTTTCATTCCCGAGTCCTGGGCCAGTGACTGCGGGTGCTTTCACAGCAGCACTGCTCCGCCCTGCACGACAAAGAGCTGATTGTGTCAGGGAGACAGTTTCATCAATTGCAGCCTACGCCGTTTTTACTGGGGAGAAAACTGATGAGCTGAAGATGGAAATTTTGAAACTTAGGCAAGCACATGTTAAGTTTCTTGCTATTGTTTTTCTTTTCTTTTCTTTCTTTCTTTATTGAAGTGAAAATCTCCCCTTTATTGTCTAACCCAGCCATTATTTTCCCTCTTCTTAGTTGAAGAAAGAAAGGATTTTTTGGGTCGGTGGCAGTGCAGCAACAGAAGGAGGGATTGGGGTGAAAACCTGCAGGGAGGACTCTGCTCCTCTCAGTCTCCTCCTCAGATATGTCCTCCCTCTGGACGGACCACAGCGTGACTGAAAGACATGAGCACAGATGCAAGGGGCGTTGGCTCTCTATGGAAGAATCCCAATTCTCAGTTATTTCCCTTTAATATGTAGGAAAGTAGATTCCTCAAGTAGAAATAAAATTTTGCTTCATTTTCTCTCTGCATAAAGCAGAGAGAAATGCCGTGCACTTTACTGTAGAAGTGACTCATTCTCCAACCCCTTTTAGCATCTTCGCACGTCCTTGAGTGAAAATAGAGATGGAGACGTGCGCAGTGCGTCCCCGCCGGGTAGAGCGCTGCACACACTCCGAGGCCGAGGACAGGATTTCCTGGGCCCTGTCTGTCCCCATGAGATGGCAGGCTGAGGCCAGGAAAAGTAGCTCTCCTTGCCTACCCTTTGCTAATCTAAGCTCATTCTTGGAGTGAAGAGTGAGTTTGGGAGGAAAAAAATCTTTAAATACATTTACATAAATATAATTGAAAGTCTCCAGACTGGGCACATCACTCCGCCCTTAAACGAGTTGCTCTTACGTTGCCCATCATAAATGCCGCACACGCTGAGTGCCAAGCACTAAGGGAAATGCTGGTCTAAACAGACACGGTCTCTCCTTCCAGCCGATTTATGATCTCACAGGGATTAGAAAATGCCATTACGGGGAGCTGCCTGTAACAGAAGGATGCGACGCCACTCCCCACCCCCACCATGGACAAGTCTGGAAGGTGCTCTCACGTGGGGCCTCTGTACAGCATCCTGTAGGAAGTAACAAACTTCCCATATGGAAGTTAAAAAAAATGAAGATTTTAAAACATATTTATTGAGCAATAACTATCTCCTAGGGTTGTGGCTCACATATATAAAAGAGCACATCAAACTGACATATTAATATTTGCTCAAGGTATAGAACATTATGATTTGATATAGATACACAGTAGTATTAATCTCATAGTAGAGTTAATGAGTAAACTGACTTAAAAATGCCAACATGAACGTGAAATATTCCTAAAATTTGAAATATTTTTAAAACTTTTTAGGTTTATTGTTGTTTTACAAAGTAGTCAACATCTCATGCAGGTAAGGTGGAGGAATAAGACAAATTGAGGGAAGAAAGGTTTTATTTTTGTTATGTTCTTGGTGTTGGTGATGGAAACAAGTCTATGGTTGACTAATATAATGATTTATAGTCTGTTTTCTGTTGGACCACATAATCTATTCCTATTTTTCAAGAGAATCTTGATTTTCTGAATGAAAGTCATACTAAAAAAATTTGGATGGTATTCTGTAGGATCATCTTTTCCTATTTTACTATACTACAAAGGTATGGTGCCTTAAAAAAGCAAGGCGTCTTAAAAATAAGAGAAAAAACAATGAAAGACTGATTTTATACATAAAAGAGAAATCTTCTGTATTAGCATGAAAATATGTTGATGGCAATGAGCAACAAAAATTAAACCTGAAATATAATGCAATGTGTTTCATCTGTAGAAGGTTTTCTTTTTCTGAAGTCTCAGAAATGTTCCCAAATGTTGGCTCCCAGAAATATCATATATGACATTTGGCATAGGAAGAATGGGAATAAAAGTACATGCAAAATTATAGTTGATAATTTTAAATCAAGCCCATGAAAAACATTTCTTTCACACATCCTAGATAAGTGGCAAAATCTAATGACTTTATATTGATAAATAAAACAACTTAATTTTCAAGTTAGCCATATAATATAATCTATTTTTGCTGGGGGATATTGATTGTTCTATTCCACGTATAGAATACTTTGAGCATTTCCTGCAGGGCAGGTCTAGTGGTGACAAATTCCCTCAGTGTTTTCTTGTTTGGGAAAGACTTTCTTTCTCCTTCGTTTATGAAACTTAGTTTTGTAGGATACACAATTCTTGGTGGACAGTTATTCTGTTTCAGAAGACTAAAGGTGGGACCCCAGTCCCTTCTGGCTTGTAAGGACTCTACTGAGAAATTTGCTGTTAGCCTGATGGGTTTTCCATTGTAAGTGAGTTGTTGCTCTTGTCCTGATGACTATGTGCCTTGGTGATGTCCCCTTTGCTTTGAATCTTCCGTGACCATCTCATATCTGGATGTCTAAATCTCTAGCAATACTAGGGAAATTTTCCTTCATTATTCCCTCAAATAGGTTTTCCACACTTTTTGCTTTTCCTTCTCCTCCCTCAGGGATACCTATAATTCTTATAGTGGCTTGTTTTACATAGTCTGATATTTCTCTGAATGATTGTACATTCTTCTTAAACCTTTTGTCTCCATTTTTGACTGACCGGGTTAATTCAAAAGCCATGTCTTCAAGCTCTGAAATTCTTTCTTTTGGCTTGATCTAGCCTGTTGTTAAAGCTTTTTGCTGATTTTGAAATTCCCTGAATGATGTTTTTATTTCTTTAAGTTCTGTCATATCTTATGTTTGTTATCTATCTCTTTAGAGAATTTTGCATTGATGTGCTAATTTTTTTTTTTTTGTTTTTGTTTTTTTTTTTTTTTTTTGTGTATGTTTGTTTCGGATTTGGACTTTCTCATCAATCCCACCCATCATATTTGCCATTCACATTCTGAATTCTATATCTGAGATTTTGACAATTTCCTTTTGGTTGGGGTCCATTTGTAGATCTATTGTGATCCTTTGGGGGTGTCAAAATGGCTTGTTTTCTCATGTTGCCAGAGTTCTTATGCTGGTTCCTTTTTATCTGAAACCTCTTTTCTCAGCTCAGGGCAGATAAGTTTGAGGTACACCTGTTCTCCTTTGCTGGGAAGTCTCCTACTTAGTGAAAAGAAGGAGAGGTGCACTCATGTCCTACTCCAGCCGGAGAGGGGCAGGTGCACCGAGAATCTGTAATGCAGCTGTTCTCCTGCTCATCCTGTACCCCTGTGGTTGTCACAGTCTGAGCCAGTGCTGCGTGGTGGGTTGGTCCCCAGCCCACTGCTGGAAGCTCAGGCAGGGAGCTGGGCTAGTCCCTCTCCACAGAGGTGGGTGGCATGGGAGTTTGCTCTGCCTGGGCCTCCCGCAGTGCTGGCAGTGGCAGCTGGGCAAAGGGTATTTAGACAGTGGCCCCAGATGTCAGGGTTTGGGGTATTTGCTCCACCCATGTCCAGGGGCCATGATGGCATGTGGCAGGGGGCAGTGCCCAGCATGCAGGTCTGTGGCAGTGTGCAGGGGGCAGTGCAGTGGTGGCCAGGTGGCACACAGCATGGGTGGGGTCACCGAGGTGCACGGCACACAGTGTGGGCAGGGCTGCTGACGTGCATGGAATGCAGCACTGCTAGGCCAGGTCATACAGCCTGGGGCCCGTGGGGCATGCAGGGCATCTGGCTGTAGCAGCTGTTGCAGTGCTATGCAGGTGGCAGTGGCAGGCTATGCAGACGTGGCAGCGGATGCTGGGCCTTGAGCACCTGCTCTGCTCAATCCCTCGTTGGCACAGGGGGTGCATAGCACCCAGTCATAGTGTCCGTGAGAGCTCCTGCCTTCCTCCCCCCAGCCTGGCAGCAGCAATGGGGAGGTGGCTGCAGTGAGTGACTCCTGTGTAGACCTGCACTCTGGGGCTGAGAGCTGTGAATGGCATCAGTTGCAGCAACCTGGGAGCTGAGGCCAGCGCCCCGCTGTGCCTGCTGTCCCGTGCAAAGCTGCTGTGTGTTCTCCAAGCAGCTCCCTGGTCACTGCGGAGGCCTGCCATGCCCGGGGCCCTCTCAGCTCAGGCTGCAGTGTCTGCAGGGAGAATGTGGAGCCACGGGATTCTGTCCCCTGACCTTCCGACCTTGCCCAGCAGATCACCCCACCTCCCTCTCCTTCACTGGGTGTCTCCAGTCGCTTCTCCAATGACTCACAATGCCCCCTCCAAGATGGTCCATCCACAGGTGAACTTGCACCTGCAGCTTTCCATCCTCTCCTTGGGAGCCGCGAGTTCTGGCTTCTAAATCTATTTCTATTTTTCTGTGTCACATATTTAACATTTGCCAATGTCTTTGTTCTGTTTTTTGTACAAAAGTTTCCAGATATTTATTTATTACACCATGAAAATAGAGGACTAGTATCTATTCATGTGTTCACCAAGCCTGTGATTATCATTTTATGATATTCTGCAGAATTTACTTTGCTGTGTTACATAATTGCTCTGCTTTGATGAAATGTAACAGACATAAGTAAAAATGATACGAATCAGATGAAATGAACACCTGCTGGAGGCCACAAAGTAATATAATATTCAAGGTGACCCAGTGCAATTACTCTGCCCACATGAAGATTTTTATTAGCTCCCATGTTATTAGCAAAGGTGTAAATAATTATATGGTAAATATTGGCTCATCAGGGATGACAATAGACTAATAAAGCACTTTCATGATTCATATGTCTTTTCAAAGTGCCCATATTATGGGAACAACTTCAGAAATTCTGAAGTACAGTCTCAAATACACCATTTAACAAATAAGTAAGTTTAGGGTAATTTTATATAATTTTCCAAAAGACCCTAGCTGTGTTCTTTTTGTTAATTTTGCATGAGTTGTATTTCTTATTGGAGAGCTTGTTTCGTGTAAAGTAAAGGAAACAGAAGCTAGGGGATTATGTATATATAATACTTACTGAAGAGGGATTTAAAATGTGAAGAACTGAAAAGAAAGATAAATATTACCAGAAATGTATGAAAGGGTTTGCTCACTTCTTTCTTCTCGCGTGAGATGGTCCTTTCGTTCTAACATGAGAAGCAGTTCTTTTACAATAAAACGTATGTATCTACAGATGGAATTAAATTTGAAAAAGGTATTTTGGATACATCCCTAACACATGTGGCGACTGTTTCAGGGGCTCCAACTAATAGCATCTCCTTCCAGGCCTTAGAACCACTTGTTAGATATTAAGAAGAGGCTGGTGGAGGAGGAGCCGTCACTCTCCTTGCAGGTGCTGCAGGGATAGAGCAGGTGACTGCGGCCTGTTGGCCCAGTGGTTTGCTCCTGCACAGGACAGTGAGGATAAGGTGTCCCGCCAGTCACAGGGAGAGCTGGACATTGCAGTCCTCCCCGGCAGGCTGTGCCTCTAACTGTAATAAAAGTGGATCGGAACAATATTCCTAGTATGACAGCCGGCTCCAAACAGGGGAAAGGACAGGGGACCACACTCACTCTCTCCTCCTAAATCATGGACAGATGAGTCCCAACCTCCCTGGTTAGGGTAAGTCCAGGGGGACAGAATCTGAGGGCATCACACTAAGAGGTGTCGCTTATGGGTGTGAGACTCAGACATGGGCTGCATTGGGCAGTAGCACAGGGGTGGGGTAACGCTGGTGCGTGTGTTTAAAGAATGAAAAATGAAACTCTAAAGTCTCCATCATTCAAGACTTTATATCCATAAACCAAGTCTCACAACAGACTGCTTGTGCCATCAGCCTTGGAGTTCGGTGGAGGTCCCTTTATTCCTCTAGCTGTACGTAAATGACAGACACCCCTGGAATGTACTGCTTTGGTGTGATAACCATGAAATATAATTCTCCAAACTGTCCACTATGAGAGCATTTGTAGGACTTTGTGGGCCTTTTCAGAAAACTGATGTTATCAATTCCTGATCAATCTATAATAACACGTGGGATGTCCATTCACCTCTGTGGCCAAGGTTGTCCAAGGTCGTATTCTTGGGCAATGACAGTGGTTTGCGTGTGCAAGGGGCCCAGCCAGCCACACCCTGCTCAGACTTCCCCAGGGAAACAACCCTCTTCTGTGGAGACACATGGACAAGGGGCTTATGCCATGCTGCTGACGGGGGTGGTAGCCAGGGTCCTCAGTTTCCCTTCTGTAAAGCCAGAAGTAAAGCACAACATATGGGGATCAAAAACAAGAACGTTTTTTTGTTGTCTGTTTTTCCTATTTGCAGACGATCTTTTCCCTGCCCCTCCACGGACTTAAACGGATGCCCATATATTTTTGTTCTCTGGTAAGACCTAAGTTTCAAAGTGCTCTTGGAGAGTTTGGCATCATGCGTCGTTGTGCTCTATGGAAACTTTCTTTATCTTATCCACTTATGTGTGACACACGTCTGTGGGAGGGACTGGCTGTATTCATGACATGCAGGTGTTGCTGCCCTTTGGGATCAAAGTGTAAAGTCCTTGTGTCCCACGGTGGGTCTGTTCTTACTGTATAAACTTTTTCAAACTTGATTTGGGTTTTGCTATCTTCTGCCCGTGTGTTCTTTGGAGTGGCAGGTGGAGGGTGCCAGACGAATTGGACTTTGTCCTTTCCATTACGACCTCTGTCCTTGCTTCTCACCATGACAGCTGGATGTCACCCTTCTTATCACCTGAAATGTCCCCTTCATGATTCTCAATCTTCCTGTCTGCGGGGGACCCCCGTTTGTGTATTTAGAAAGCGGAGGTTTGCTTTGTATGGGATTATCCAGGCACTGTCTCTGTGCATGTAAACGTTGGTTTTGACAAGAGTAAAGTTGCAGTCACCATGGAAGTCATCTCTTCCAATAGAAATGGGAAGAGTCTTTTCACTGTTTATGTGCAGTTTAAGAAAGAATCCAGCCTTTGTGTTTATAACTAATTAGGAATTATCAGGGGACTTTGAAAGCTCAGGAAATAGCCTTTAATATAATAAGATAACTAAAGAAATGTAAAACGATAAATACATACAAGTTTGGGCAACAACTTTCAATATAGTCATACTGGGAACATACACTTTTGATCGCTACTATTTTTTAAAAATTATCCTTTGCAATTTCTTTTGGAGTTGCCTTCAAAACTTTATCTTGAGGAGAATCCATGCCTGCCTGTGTATACAAAGCAGATGACATGTGTATGCCCAGGTTTGGCAAAGAAAGCACGCCAAGTTGGTTGGTGTCATTTCTACAGTAGTGATAACTCCCTTTTCTCAGAAGCTTCACATGTGTCAGGCACTATGTTAGCAACATGCGTGCTTTACCACATTTAACCCTCAGCACAGTCCTAGTTGCTATTACTATCCCTGTTTTACAGGTAGGAAACTGAAGATTGGGGAATTTGGCCAAAGAGATGTAGCCTGCACTTGAGCCCCAGGAGTCCAGCTTTCGAGTCTGCGTTCTTAAGCTCTACAACACACTACCTCTCTGAACCATAGTGACATGATGCGCTAAATGACTGAGTTGAGTTTCCTCATGTTGTTTATGAGTTGATTTATAAACTGGGACAGAAAGACAGTATCCAAGGAGAATATTTATGGGAATACACAGCCCAACTCTATGCTTGTAATTTCTGTAAAATGTATGCTTTTTGTAGAACACATACAAATAGTGAAATTATCTCTAATAGAAAATCTGAAAATGTACAAATGATGAAAAAAATTTAAATGTCAAAAATTACTTCTATAACTGGTTCTGCACTTGAACTGTTTTTTATGTTGCTGCAACAGGTTTATTTTTTCAATCTTTCTAAGATATTGTAATTTTCATATGATACAAACTGCAACAGATCATTGGAAAAGTGAGGAGGAAGATTTCCAATTTATTTTGTGCAATTAGTTGAATCCTGATATCAGAATCTCCCAAAGTAGTAAACAGAAAAGTACAGCACAATTTAATTACATAGATGGGTGAGAAATCACTAAAGAAAATAACAACCAACCAGTCCTGCAGCATGTTCAAGGTGGTGTTTACAAGCATGCTCTGTGAAGTGTTATTTAGCAAATAAAAATGTATAATTAGGAAAAAAAACACAGAACTTTGGAAAAAGTGAATTTATCAAATTATCACATGCAATAGAATATAATTTCAGCTATTAAAATACTGCTGAAAAATAGCTCTAAAATTCAGCAGCAAAACTTTTTTCTCCAAAGTTATTGTAATAAACAATCTAACAAGGAAAGTAGACAGGTGAGTTTTTCTCCTGCCTCACTCCAGGAGCCTCAGGGCACCAGAGAAACAACATTAGAAGCAAATAAGTTCTTAGCAACATGAAAAAACATTATGTAATATTGCTAAATGAATAAAGAAGGCTCCACAAAAGCTAGCACATCATGATCCCATTTGTGAAGCAGAATATATATTTAATCCCACAAACACTGAATTTCAGTTATGTGGCAGGAAATACATTTGTGCTGATAATTTTTGCTTTCTTTGTCTTTTCTTTACCTCAACTGGCAATCAGTATAGACACTTTTTCAGACAGAGTAAATGTGCTTTTTCAAGAGGCATTTCAAGGAGTCAAATGTCCCAATTTTATTTACCCTCCTTTCCCTGTGTTGGTCCTGCTCAGCCTCCCACCCCTAACCTTCGCCCCCCGTTTCATGTTTGTATTTTCAAGGTCACAAATAGCCTTCGTGTTGCTAGGTCTCACACATGCTTTCCGGTGCTCGTTTGTATTGACCCATCTGCAGCATTTGCTGAATCTTCTGCCTCTTCCTAGTCTTTAATCGTCCTGCCTGGATGTTGCTCTTGGTCTTCTCTGACTGTTCCTCCCAGAAAGCCTTTCCATGCAAGGACTTCAGTTGCTGTGTATGTGAGCATTGTTTCTGAATTAGTGTCTTCAGCTCAAACCTCTCCATAGAGCTGATAAACTTGACTTGGTGTCTTCTCTTGAAGGTCCCACGAGTCCTCCATAGTAAGCAGCTTCTGCAATGAGCACAACTTCTCCATAAAAGGTCTCTGTGCTTGTCTTTTCCAAGCTTTATAAAGGAACCTTTTGTCACCCATTTTCTAAGCCAGGATGTGCTCAAAGCCACTGATTCTCAAGTTGTATCCTTTCTAACTTATGTATCTTTTGGATTCCCCTCTTGAATTCTCCTCCCGTTACAAATTAGTGAATAAAGGAGAAATGAACATAGTTACAAAGAAAAGAATGAAAAAGAGGAGTGCATTTGCCCAAAAAGTAAAAATATAAAATTTTTGGTTACTATAATTTTCAAAACTTATTTTGCGCTTTGAACTCAATGCATTTCTTGTGTTTATTTGAGCTCGCATCCGGTCAGATTGCTCTAGAACGAACGTGTTGGCCTTCTTCACTCTCCCTACTGAGAGCGCATCAATTACAGTGAGAACTTAACAGACATAATGGGCGTTTGGTGGATAAACAGAGAGAGAGAGAGAGAGAGAGAGACTGGGTTGCAGAGAGTGATGATACAGTAAGATTAAGATAAAGGACGAAATCAGACCAAGAAAGAAAATCATAAAAATAAGTGAAGGACAATGATTTTTATTGACATCAAACGTCAAGTATATGAAGAGACAGTCAGTATTCACGACTGTTCCAACTACTACCAAATATTTGTTCACCCTAACTTTTTGGTGCAAGTTAATGAAGTAAAAAAAAAAAAAGTATACTCCCCCAGGATTATTTGTTATAGAGAAGATTCAGAAGGAATGATTTGTTTCTTCTAAAGTATAACACTTGTGCTGAATGAATCAGGACAGCTAAGCTTCACTTCTGAGAGGGTTGAATCATATTCCTGTAGTTAGTTTTATGGGCCATGTCTACAGAGTAAACCATTTGACCTGTGCTTTGGGATGTGTGACTCAGCTGGTCAAGCATTTGCGCTGGGCCGGTCTACCTGCCAGGAGATCGCTACCAGGACCCCAGAAAGGGCCACAGAGCTTTGGAACGTCCCCAACAGTAGCACAAGGGCGGCAAAGTTCCCCAGCGTTCCAGACTGGCTTGACACGTTCTTCATGCTTCAGATACAAAAACAGCCTCTCCCGTCTGGACCTTCTGATCTTAGCAATTATTTCCTCACAAATGAGACATCGACTTAGGAAATGTATTTCTATCCTTTTAGTTTGTTGAAATTTCATTTAAACGTTTTCCAACTATCAGTTCTAAAGCAGCATGAGCATAATTGTGTTTTTGGATTGCTAGAAGGAAGGAGGCATGGCGTACCACCATCACTGCAGCCCAGGTCCCCAGGCCGGCCACTGTAATTTCTCTACATTGTGTCTGTTTTTAGAAACCACTGCCACAGTTCACCAAGTTAAGCATTCTATCATCATTCTCTGTTCTTATTATTTATAATAGTAATTTACATAAATATAATTTCTCTTCTTCACTGTGGTGGCCTCAAATAGCCTTTGTGGCATGGCGCCACAGGCCTCCACTGCTTCGATAACCTAAACTGATGAGGTCAACCTGAAATCTCTGTTAAAAAGGGGGAAGGGGAGAGGAGAGGGCTTATTTGAAATATGATGCCTTACAAATTAGTTTTCTTTCTTTCTTTTTTTTTTTTTTTTAATTGTATCATAGCCAACCTGGAAGAAACTCACAGTGAATGAAACTACGAGTTATGGTTGAAAGTGTCTTTTTCCCCTGTATTTTATGTGCCATTTATTCCTTTTTCTCACCATGTGATATAAGACGTTCAAGTATTTATGTGGTTCACATTCTTTGGAAAAGTGGAACTCAGGCAGGTTTCAGATCTAGACTTGCTGTGAAACGCCATGGAAAGGTAAACCTTAATTCCACCTGGCCCTGCCGTGAATATTCAGTGGCATGCTGGGGTAGTTTGGGCTGGATGTTGGCTTGCTATACATTGGCAAGTCTGCAGCCTGAGTCGTGGACACTGAGAGGAGAGGGTGGCCAGCAGTGTGTGAAAACCCTCAGACACTGGCAAAAGGATAGTTCCTCTCAGGAGCCGTGGGAGACCTGGACAGGTAAACCTCCACCTGGGAGCGTGGCAGGTGTCTACCACTGTGTGGCCTTCTTCCTGAGGCCCCATAGTCTTTGACATTAAAGAAACTTTAAAATCTTTCAAAGGTGGCACTTTGTGCATTTCTTTCAATCACGTTGCTCTGAGATCCTTGATACAAAGTTAGGCCTTAAGGGACAGGTGATGGTTTATCAAGATTTATTTGAAAGTAGCATCTGCTGTTGTTAAAACAGAACTGCATCTGGAAGCAAATTATTATATCAAGAAGTGAATGGTTTAAATAAATGTTTTTATTGCAGTGACATTCAACTGAGAATGGTGTCATTTATAGAACATAGCTTCACAATTTGCTGCTCCATGGAAGAATGTCACTGTCTGGGAAAAAATCTAGGTGGCAGGAAAAGGAAGCAAACGTATTTATGGAAAACAAAGGAGATGGCAGGTTTTCAGGGGTTTTCTAACGACGGGTAAATGTCGCTGATTAACTGCAAATTTGATCATTGGGGGTTAACTTGGTTGTATTCCTGTCGATTTTCCAAACTGTCGTCTTTCATATTTTTCCTCTTCAAATACCTTGCCAGTTATTGCCCAGCAACTGTGCTCGTTTCAGAGCGGACTGCAGGTGATGAGATGCTGATTGGGATTCTAGAATTCACTTGCCGATGATTATGTGTTATTTTAACAGGAGAATGACAATAATTTCCTGTAATGCCACTTGTTAAGGTAATTATGCCATAATTGCCTTATCAAGGTGTCATGGAGGAGAGGGAGAAATTCCAGGACTGCGCAGCTGCTGTCTTGCTCCTTGAAGTGTCGTCTTGAGGCTGCATTGTCAGCCGCTGGGATAAATCCCTAGTAATTGTTTTAAGCCTGAGCATTGTTGTCTCGAATAGGTTACGTGACCTTAAAATGAGATTTTTGGGGAATTGATTTTTTTTAAATCTTAATATTACAGCTATGTGGTGAATTAAATGCACAAATATAAAAATGTATTTAAACATGTTTCAATTGCAATAGAATCTAAGGAGTTAGTTTGTAGAAAATGTAGATTTAAAAATAAGTTAAATATTAATAAATGCAATAGCATGTAATAGAGGGCATGTGTATTTAAAATAGGAGTCAAAAATATGTTTTCCAGTTAAAATCTCATTGACGATAATGTCCATCGCAGAGAAGACAAATTAGCACTATCTCTGTTTGACTTTGTAGTGCCATAGTGAAGGTTAATTGTTCATTTAAATACGACTTTATGTCTTTACTAAAAAGATCAATGACACAAACATATTCGGTGAATATGGGACCTTGTTCTAACATATTAAGCAAAGTACTTCTAAATTTAGGAGATTCAGATATGCTTTCTCTGTACACATGGAGCCTGCATTCTGTTTGGAGGGTGGACGGCAGGAAAGGTAAACAAGGGAAACAGAGTGGGAGACAGCGGCACAGGGCAGAGCAGGCACGCTGGACGTCAGGAAGGCTGGCGTTCTGCACAGGGGCAGGTGAGGGAGGCAGGTGAGGGAGGCAGCTTCTGAAGGAGTCAGCTACGGTGGGACCCGGTGGAGAGCTGTCACAGAGAGCACAGCACACGGGGGCGTAGCGGAGGGTCACAGCAGAGAAATTGTGGCAGGGTGGGGAGGACGCGGTGAGAGTGGTGGCCTTGAGGTCAGAGAGAAGGTGGAGCCCAGGTGTCTGCTGTGGAGAGCTGGCTTTTACTCTGAGTGGGATGGGAGGCCCCCAGGGGGTTAGGGAGACACCATAGGGCCTACGGTTTTATAGGATGGTTCTGACTGCTGTGCTGAGCCCAGGCCACATCCAGGGAAACACAGGCAGAGAGGGACACTGGCCAGGGAAGGCCTGGGACGGGGCATGACTGGAGAAGTGACGTGGAGGCCTGGAGCAAGGAAGTGGCACAGGATGGACGTGACCCCAGGCGCTGTCCTGACAGACCAGACACAGGGCAGGCTGGGGTCGAGGACCACGTGAGGGCTCTTGGCCTGTTTGCCCAGAAAAATAGAACTGCCAGCATCTGAGCAGAGGAGCCTGAAGGAAGACTGTGTTTGGGTGGAAGATATCAGAAGCTAAGGTTTTGACATGTCTAAGTTTGAGAGGTTATTAACAAAAAACTAAATGAAAATATCAAAGAGGCAGATTCAATGAGTCTGATTTTTCGGGGGAGAGGCAGCAGGAATTGTGTACTTTCATGTTTTAGAAAGAGCTTTTTTCAAGCCTGTGTATGCTATGAGACTGATTCAGTAGACAGAGGGCAGAGTAGGAAAGATGGAATCACCCAAAACAAAGCAGTGAAGGGTGGAGGAAGGGCCGGGATCAAAGACACGCTCCTGCGATTTCACAGGAGGAAGATGCCTCTTCCTCTCCCAAGATGCAGGGAAGAGACGGCGGGTCCAGAAGCAGATGGGAGAACGCAGGGCTTGTTCCGCCTGACACACTTGTGTGGGGCAGTGTTTTGAAAGAACGCCCGCCATATGTTCACTCCTCTCTGCATTTTAAGTCCTACATCCTCCCCTCCTTTCCTTCTACATGATAAAGCTAAGCTCTATTGCCTTAGGTAAAAGAGAACACAGGAACCTAACAAATGTTAACCTCTTGATTTTTGAGCTCCTAATTAGACATTTTAAAAAACCAAAGCTGAACAATCATGTGCAAGTCAAAGCACTTTTGATTTCTAAGGGCCCGACTTTGTTGAGATGGAATTTTTATGTCTTCAAATTAAAAACGGCTTAGCTAAAAATACCAGTACTAAACACAGGAGATTCGGAGCATGGGCTGTGACCACACTCCATCGAGTGCAGCATATTCTGAGCAGAAGGAAGGTTGTTCCCCTCCCAGAGCCTGAAGCATCCAACGTCAGGCAGCCGGGGATGCTGGGGTGTCCCGTGAGCTCAGGGGCTGCCTGGGCGTCTGCAGAGGGCTCCAGTGTCGCAGCACCTTGGGGCAAAGCCAGGTGGGAGAGGTGCTGATAGAATCCCTGGCAGTGTCAAGGTCAGCAAACCACCTCATTTTTCCGCTGTAGCCCAGGGGAAAGCAGGTCTCATTCCTGGCTCCTGGGCAGTAGGAGATGGATGTCTGGAATATCCAGCAGAGGGGACTGGGGTCTTTTCACTCCAGTGTACTCGGGGAAGATTGGACAACTGTGACTTGAAGGATGAGAATGTCAGTGAGAAGGCCCTGGAGCCCGGCAGAGACCCAGTGGCCGTGCCAGAGGGGTTGGAGTTCGTGAACCAAGTGCAAAGAGGGAGAAGGCTGAGGAGGAAAGAAGGGAACACGGGCCACACGGAGTCTTCCCTCATCAAGTGTGATTTTCACAAAGCTAAACTCATTGCTCCCATGCAGATAAAAAATGAACACATTTCAGCAGTTTTATTCAACTTGCTAATTAATAAGGGATCAGTAAGGTTAACACTGGTTTAAAGGCGAATATGAAAGATAGAAAGACAGATGGGTAGATGAATGGATGGGCGGATGGATGGATGGAGTGATAGATGAATAGATGGGAGATGGATGGATGGATGACGGATGGATGGGTGGATGGATGATCGATGGATGGGTGGAGTGATAGATGAATAGATGGGAGATGGATGGATGGATGGATGGAGTAATAGATAAATACATGGAAGGTAGATAGATAGATGGTTGGTTGGATGGATGGATGGTGGTAGGACACCTTTTTCCTTGTTTTCACTGGGCTGTTTGAACACTATTAAGACTCAACATCTCCTTCCCAAGAGGAAACAGAAACATACCTCTCAATTCCAACAGCTCATTTCTACGATCAATCCCCCAATTTTTTCATTGCCCAAAGTTTTGGGAATTCTTTTCTGTTTCTGAACCTTTCATCTTAACTTTGGGGTGGCCATCCTGCCACACCCCTCTCAGATTCCCACCGCCACCTGACACAGACACAGAGTCCTGCTCAAGTGGGGTTTTTGCAAACCAGGGAGAGCTACTCCCAGTCTGCTGTGACTGTGGTGAGGCCTGGCAATGAGCACAAAGCCACTGGGAGGGCAGGGCCAGAGGTGTTAAAGACTCTAGCTGGGAGTGGTGGGGAGCACCTGTAGCCCCAGAGACTTGGGAGGCTGAGGCAAGAGGATCCCTTGAGGCCAGGAGTTTGACACCAGCCTGGGCAACATAGCAAGACCCCCACACCCTCAAAGAAGAAAAACCTCATCTCAAAAAAAAAAAAAAAAGTCTTAGCGGTCAGAGCCATCTTCTGGGCTTAAGTTCCCCTCAGCCACCGGAGAGCCCTGGGACCTGTTGCAGGTGGCGTAATAACTCTCTACTCACTGTGCTCAACTGTAAAGGTGGTAAAAATAGAATTTCCCTCACAAGTTTATGAAATTGGAAATTTGCGGACATCATCTGTGAAATACACAAAATGAAGCAGAAGCAGAAATAAAGTCTAAAAGAATCTCGATGCTGCCTGTGGTTCATTGAAACTGCAGTGACGAGGAGGGGGAGGGGGAGGAGGAGGAGGAGGAGGGGGAGGAGGAGGAGGAGGAGGGGGAGGAAAGATACCTCCACTTAGGTCATGGGCTTATTTCCTCCTGGCCAATAACAAAAAGATTCTAGAGCTTTGAGAGGGACGTTTTTGCTGCTAATAACTTTTATCCCCCTCCTATTTTTGTTTCAAGTTATATATAAAAAGGAATTAGAATGAAACTGTTAGTGAATTTTTCCTTATTCTTGAAACAAAATCAATTGGGTTTTTCACTTTTGCTTATTTGTTTATAATCTGGTACTGTCAGGCTTTATAGGTTGGAAAATTATGGAGGGAAATCTTTTATCTTAAAAATTAATATTCTAATGCTATCTTTTCACTTTTATTTATGCCTATATCTGTTAGAAAAAAACAGAGAACAGTCTATTTAGCATTAAAACATTATGACTTAAAGCATAGCAAGGAGCACGACCTGCCCTGCAAATCAGACAGCAAGGACGCCTTTGCGGGAAGGTCTTGTTAAAAGATGCTGCCAGTCAGATGAGCCTTTCTCCTTTCCTTTTCCAGCTCCTCAGCTAAATAGACGCCTTGTTCTCCTCGCATGATACATGCCTTGCTTCTCGAATTTTCTTTACAAATATGGAAGGTTCAAACATTTGGGATCCTGTGGCCCTTATAAAAGCAAATAGTAGGATTTAAGATATGAATAAAACTAAAATCAAGTAGAGTCGCTGCCAATAAGCATAAAAGCAAACATAGCTGCTGCCCCTTGAGCCAACCCACACATAAGACATTGTGATAAAATGCCAGTCAGATATTGCCGGAGAGTAGAAAACTGCCAGCGCATTTCCTTGTCATTGCACTGGCTTTGGCTCGTAGTTTTGTTTTTTAAAAAAGAGCGGTTTTCTGTCTAGATATGAAATTTATACTTCGCTGCAAAGAATGAGTTCAGGAGTAACACATATCAGAAGGGTGTAATTATGTCTCTTTTTTTCCTGGTTAATCTTGCTTTAAATTATCCAGCATACCTATCTCTTAATGCTCACCTTTCTGTAGTTGGAAATTAATACTTCACTTTTTTTCACCAAATGAGTAAAGCAGGATTAATATATTTTTAAAGTAAAAACACTCTGTCTAGATCATTCTATTTTGACATGGTATGTTTTTAAATAACCAAGACAGAAGAGAAACAGGATACTAAAAAGGTGTTTTATAATTTATTTGGATATTTTTCAGTGGTTCCATACACAATTAGAGATCGCTGATGCAATGTTATTAAGAAACAAAGGTGCCTGATTATTGCACAATTTCCCAGTGAATGAGGGAAAATTAATTCATCAGCATTGCATTTAGTAATAAATATTTCGTGGCATATTCTTTTCAAACACATTTAATCCACATACTTTTCAAAGGTATTTTTGTCATTTACATAGCATTAACAACATTTTATTCATCATCTAGAGCAGGAGGTCATTTTTCCTTGCTAAGATCTGACTAAATAAAGATATTTTTTATGCTAATACATATGTTTTAGGTTTGGTGAATTTGAATTCTGCATCATTTTACTTTCCTTTCCTTTTAAAAATTATTAGACACAATACATTTGAAATAATAGGGGAGGAATTATGTGATATCTGTTTCAAAACCCAGTATCTTCTTACATTATCCTGACAAATATTTTAAAGTATATTTTATCTTCTAAAATATTGTGTGAATATATGGTATTTTATAGCTATCTCTTGGAGAAAGTTTGTCTTTTTTCATTTGAAATGAAGTTTGAGCCATTTTTCTCAGATGTGAATAATATCTTAGAAATAATTTATGATAGGATTCTAATCTTTGTTCTCTGAATTTATGCTATAGCACCGATTCGGGTGGGCTCTTTATATACTGCATAATAATGTTCCTAGAAAATGTCCATTGGACAACAGGTTTCAAATATCCATATTTCATTGAATCTGAGATGCCATTGATTGAAAGGCATACCATCATTTTATGTCACATTTAGAAAGAGAAAATACTGCTAATTAAATTGTCACCTAGAATTTCTAATTGAACTTACCAGAAAAAAAAATTTTAAGTATATACTTAGACAAATGCTTTTATCATACATCTCCCCTTTGCATACATAAAACACAGTATAAGTGAAATCAAATTGCTGTCTTAAATCTTTTCTCAAACTCTGATTTTTCTGAACACGTTTTTCATTGCATTCTGTGTCCACGTGCTCCCCAATGGCATTGGCATCGTCCTTAGCACCGTCAACATTGTGGACGATGAAGGATTTTCCGTGTGTTCCGCTAATGTCCAGAATTTTCTCCCACCCCCCTGCCACCCGCACAGTGTGATGCACGTGCACAGGTAATGACGATAGGGTCACAGCAACTGTGAGGCGCAGCCCTTCTCAGATGTGAAAACATGCAAAAGAAAGGCAGGGGTGGGGAGGAGCTTAGAATCAGTGAAATGCGGTCATTGTGATGTTGGTGTGCTCGTCGCTTCTTTGAAATGAAGAGAGGAGCTTGTGCAAAGGCCCCATGGAAGGGGGGTGGAGGAATCGTGAGTCCAGGGAATGCTGGTAGGAGATGAAGTTAGGGGGTGGACAGGGAACAAATCGGTGAGGCTTTCTGCGTCACGGCAGGGGGTTTGAATTTCAAGTTCGGTGCGATGAAAAGATGTGCATTGATTTTCTGCAGTTGTGGTCGGCCTACCCTTTAATTTTTCCTGTGATCCTAAGTAGAAAAGTGAATCACTGGCTAAGGCAGACTTGGGGCCAAAGGTGGGATTTTAAGATGAGAGATGTTAGAACCCATTTGTGTGTTCTTTCCTGAAATGATCTAAGAAAAGGGGAAACTGAGGCTGGAGAGAGAGAAATGAATCTCTTGATAAATTCATAATGCACAGACTCTAGAGAACAAACCTAAACACACAGACATTTCGGTAAGACGTAAAAAAACGGTATCATCCCTGGTATTGAACTAACTACTCGTATTGCTGTTGTTATGTTTGAATCTTATGCTTTATTTCAATTGCTACAATTTTGACATCTTTTTGAGTTTTAATTTTTAATTGATTTTAATTTATGTAATTTTTTTCATATTTATTAAATTTAAACTTTTTTAAATTTTTTATTTTTTTGAGACAGAGTCTCACTCGGTCACCTGGGCTGGAGTGTCATGGGGTCAGCCTAGCTCATAGCAACCTCAGACTCCTGGGCTCAAGTGATCCTCCCACCTCAGCCTCCCAGAGTGCTGGGACTACAGGCGTGCACCACCACGCCCAGCTCAACTTTTAAATATTTATTTTAATTATATATATATTTTTATTTTACCTAAAAATGATGGTCTAGAAGTGTGCTATTTAGTTTTCAAGGATGCTGAGATTTGAGAAACACAGCTTTGAAATACATGATACACTTCTCAAATTTCTGTGAAATATGGTTCTTTCTTTCCATATCTGGATTAGATCTCACCTTTTCTTTCCCTTCTACTTTCAATTCAGTAGCCATCCAACTACCTTCCTTCCTTCAATACCTTTGCCTTTGATCCAATGTTCACATTGACCACATAAATATTTAATCTGTAGGAATAAACTTCTTAATCCCTCCTTAAAATCTGCCACAGTTGTTCCCAATCCACAGTTAGTGAAAACAGAGCCCAAGGGCCATCCTAGTAGGGTTCTTTGGTAAATTTGAGGGGATTGGCATATTGTGTCAGCTTGATAAAAATGCTTATTAATACCTGTTTTTATTTAGATGAAAATACTTTAGTTATAAAGGCAAAACTTCTCTTTGTAGGGGTAATTTAATTTTTAAAAGAAGAAGAAAACTTTTTCTTTTTAAATATATTTGTGTTACTCAAATCTCTTGACTACGGATTGACTTGCTGGTGTCAACAGGAATCTTCTCTTCAAAAAGAGAAAGGCTGTTCATGTCATTACATTTGAGAAAAATTAATCTCATGTCATGCGGAGGCTGCCATGATCCCATCCTGACTTTCTTCCTGTCTGTCCCTATACGGACCCCACTCTAGCAACACTAAATACGGTCACTGTGATCCCCACAAACTCTTTCCTCTCTTTCCAACACATTTCCTCTGCCTGGAGACTGTTCCCCTGGGTTCTTTCTGAGGAAAGCCCCCCTCTCCATCAGACGTGAGAAGGTCCGGCTGCCTGGTTTCCCACCCATGAGATCTAGAAGAGACTCCTCTGGTCTGCCCTCCGCCTGCCTGGCCTGCTGCTTCCCTATGGCATCTGCTGCACACGAGTGAGCCTCTCACCTCCACATGCAGTGGTGGGTGGGTTCTGCCGTCCAGCTTGGGTAAAGAATGTTCCAGTGGCTCTACTGCCCTGTTTTGTGTGAGGCCCTGCGATAGCAAGTACCTGCTTTCCTCATTTTCTGTAGTGCTGGTACATTGCTGGTAGAACACTCTGCCTTATCATACTTAGCTGAACTTTTATCTTTGTAAATCAGCCCTCCCCTTAGCTGACTATTTAGAGAGAAAACCGGTATCATTTATTTCTATTTTTTATAAAGTAAATACTATCTGACATGTAACACCTCTAATTGGCAGTTCAAAATGCAGTCTATTCCATCTTCC
The DNA here is from genome assembly GCA_028533085.1 of Varecia variegata. Taxonomy (NCBI): domain Eukaryota; kingdom Metazoa; phylum Chordata; class Mammalia; order Primates; family Lemuridae; genus Varecia; species Varecia variegata. Next base: position 868,062 of record CM052453.1, on the reverse strand, counting down.
CTAAGTATTCAGAAAAATATAGAAAAATGAGGATTGTGAATAATATAAATTCAAACTAATTTCATACAAGAAGGAAATGATATTAATTAAGGGGAAGAAAGTATATTTTATATATATAATTGCGTATATATGTAATGTACATATGCATATATAATGTGTATATATGTATATATGATGAGTGAGCTTCAGAGAGGAAATGCCAAACTACACAAATCTCTGTCCAGCCCTGCAATATGCATGTCTAAAGTTTTGCTCAAATAGCTCACCTATAGCTAAAAAGATAGAGCTGAGATTTCAATGTATAGACATAGAAATTAGTAAAGCACGCAGCCCTACTAAAAAGAAAAGAAAAAGCAAGATTTAACAGTCTTTACAATGTATTTTTAATCTCCAGGATATAATCAAAATTTCTGGACATTACTAAAATTGCTAAAACAAATGGGTGGCAAGTAACATTGTCAAAAAAAAGGAAGAAAAAAGAAAAGGTAAAATTTTATGCATACTCCTGGCAATTGACAGAGGGGAACCCCAAAATTATTCAGACAAGGATTTAAAAACAGTGTTTTAACTTTGTTCCAAGAGGCTAAAAAACATATGTAAAATAATTGGAAGTTTAGGTATTCCCAGTAAAGACATACAAATTATAAATAGGACCACATTTTCTCTAATTGAAAATTCATTATCTCAAATAAAAATAAATCATCAGATGAGTTCAATACTAGATTGGAGGTAGATAAAAAAGCCAATGAACTTGAATATTTATCAGTAATATTATGTGATTTGATGAATACAAAGAAATAAAGTGTTTAAAGAAAATGAGCAGTGTCTCAAGGGCCTATAGGGACACCATCAATAGATCTAACAGACATGTAACTTTGCAGAATAAAAGAAGAGAGAAAATAGGTAAAAAATATTTTTTTAAAAAGCTGAAAATTCTCAAATTCAGTGAAAGACAATAATTTACAGATTCAATACTCTCATTAAAATCTAGAGGATAAATGTGAAAAAATAACCCCCTAGCCATATCATAGTAGACTACTTTTAAGATGGGGAACCACATCTTAAAAATGCTGAAATAAGCTCAGCAAAAGTTAAACTCATAGCCTACAGTCAGCAAAAATATTCTCCGATAACTAGTACTAATAAAGCCATTATTCTGATAAAAGAAAAAGTAGAGAGTTCCTCACCAGTATATCTGCACTAGCTGTAGTATTAGAGGATGTTATTTAGGCGAATGAAAAATGATGCTAAATCCCAACTTGGATCTTCAGGAAAGTCTAAAGACCAGTATCAACTATGGCCTCAACATAATCCAAATCTTGATTGCACCAGCATTTTTGTAGAAATTGACAAGCTGATTCTATAATGTATACAGAGTTTCAAAAACCTAGAATTTCCAAAGCCATTTTGAAAAGGAAGAAGAAAATAGTAATCAAGATAGGGTGGTCTTGGCACAAGGATACTCAGATTGAGTGCTGTAACAAAACTAGAGAGCCCTCAAACATGTCCATGCTTATGTAATCATTTGATTTTTCCACAGCTTCCAAAGCAATCCAGCAGGGACAAAAAAAAAAAAAAAAACTTTTTAAAGAAATGGTGATGGAATTGACTATTTTCATGGAAATAAAAACCCAGATCCCTACCTCCCACAATAACTCAAAAGTCATTCAAGATAGCATATACCTAAACCTGAAAATTTAATCTGTGAATCTTATAGAAGAAAGCATAGGAGGATACCTTTGGCATTTAGTGGTAGACAAGGTCATTTCAGACAAGATTCAGAAAGAACAAGCATAAGAAAAAAATAAATTAGCCTTGATAAACATTAAAAACTTCTGCTGATTAGAATTTACAGTTACAAAATAGAACAGGTAGGCCACGTGGCAGGAGGAGCTATTTGTACTGTGAACATGTGGCAGCAGTGAGGAAGAGGATGTCTAGGCAAGTGGTGAGTCTGGGAACATGCTGGGGACTTCTGTGCTTAGAAAACTTGTAATCAGGAGCCTGAAAGCTAATAATTAAAAAGAAACACCACTTGCAATATCATATAACATATCTGTTTCATCTTGCTATTCAAGTGAACATGACTTTAAAATAATACTTTGAGGTAGTAATTTCTCTTTCAGGGTAAGCAATTATAAGGCTTAATGAAGTAACAGCAACAAGGGAATTTTCTGGCTGTGGAAAACAGACCAGATATTCAAGTTTTCTCCCACCATATTTTATGTAAATGTGTTTCTTAATACTACATTTTTAGAGGAATATCTAAATGAATATCTTTATGCTCAGTGAATCAGAAAACTTGACCAAATGATTCTTAGAGACAAGTTATTTCAGATGTCTTCAAAGGATTACCATGGCGATATGATGTAATAATGGCACGATAATTTACAGTTTGAATATGTTCAACTTCCACGTGGATCCTGCAGTCTGAGGAGACCTAGCACAGGCTCTGTTCATCAGAGCAGCCACTGGGGCTGGGTGCTTAACAGTTTGGGGCTCTAGTCTGCCTGCCCTATTTTTCTGTTTTTCAACCAAATTAGTATAATGTTGTACGGAAAGGTGTTTTCTACTGTCTCAGACCATCTGGGCTGCCATACCAAATTACCTACGAGAGCCTGGGCAGCTTACACAACAACTGTTTATTTCTCACAGTTCTGGAGGCTGGAAGTCTAAGATCAAGGTGTGGGCAGACCTGACATCTGGGAGATCTACCCAGATTGCAGAATAGGCACTTTCTCCTCTGTCCCCACATAGTGGAGAGAGGGGACGTGGGCTTTCTCTCTGGTGTCTCCTCTTAGAAGGGCACTAATCCCATCCTGGGGGCTGCACCCTCAGGAAGACCCCACCTCCTAATACCATCCCATCGGAGGTTAGGTTTCAGCATATAAATCTGGGGGGGGGGCACTCACCTCTCTACTCCCATGTGACATCTCTGCCCACTCACCTCTGTGCTCTTGGGTGACATCTCCACACACTCACCTCTGTGTTCTTGGGTGACATCTCCACATACTCACCTCTGTACTCCCAGGTGACATCTCTGCACACTCGGTGATTTTGAACAATTTTGATCTGATCCAAGTAACAATTTTACTAAGCCCGGAGAATGTCACCCATGCAACCTCTTGGAAAATAGCTTTGATTTAAACAGGCAATGACTGGAACTGTCCAACATGAAACCTCGTTCTCTTGAATGACTTTCTAAGTATATTCTTTTTCTGTGTTTGAAATTTCAGCCAAACACTATCAAATGCATAAAACTTCATGAACAATTTTTTATGTCATTATTTGTTGGATTGAATTTTGAGTACTAGAGATATACTATTCTGTGAAACAGCAGAGAGTTTTAATATCTTGGATTTTGCTATTTTTTAAGCACATGCTAGCACTTATATTCAAAGTTTTCCATCAAATAAATCCATTTAAAAGATTTTGCTGGTAGTGTAGTAATATTTACCCACCCATCTGAAACTCCATGAAAACTATGTGGTGTACGGAGCCTAAAAAGTTGAACTGCACCCTAGCCATTTGGTCCTTCAAGTTTACTGCTGTGAGGGACACCGTTTTATTGTCATCATTCCATCTTCAACTATTTTATCATTTTAATTACTGTCCAAATAACCCAAGGAGCACAGGCAGGGAGTAGCCTATATAAAGGGGAAACGGATGTAATCTCACTCTCCTATTCTTATTTTAGCACTACTTGCATTTTACTCTAAAAACCATAAATAGCTTTATTTCCTGTTAATGGAGTAATTTATATGGTACCCAGTATCTTCATCGACAGTGCTTTTTATCCGGTAGCAAATGTGCAGCATTTACCAAATCAATTACGTGAGTTATGAAGAGGACCACAGAGCGTCACCTTGCTCCACTCTTCTCCCTAACAAAGGAGAAAACACATTAAAATCTAGCATTGATGGGCTGTTGTGAGATTCGGTCAATGCGCTCTCCCAGAATTGAAATTAAAAGGCAGTTAGGAGAAAATTGTTTTCTCTGGTCATCAGTCACAATGTGAAAGGCCTTTTTCACAATGATTAATTAAAAGCCAAAAAGAGGGAGCGGGAGGAGTGAACTTTAATAAAGTACCTCGCTGGTTCCCAGTACCATCTTGAGTTAATAGACAGTGGTTTGCCTTGACTAAGTGTTACTGCTCCAGTCCATAATTTCATCTTGAAAATGGGCAAGGGAGTGAATCTTCCTCTTCGTAATTGAGTATTGATTTGAAAATAAACGGCAGTGAAACTCCCCCTGAGCTGTCAGGACGTATTCTGATGGCACTGACAATAAATGATTTCTGGTTCTTGTGAAAGTTATGGATCAGCCTGGTACTTAAACACACAGAGGACCAGGGCAATCTGTCTTCCGCTTCATCTCGTTTCTGAGGGCAACGGATGACACAACATGGGATGTGGCGTCCACGTCCCCGGGGCCCAGCTCAGACTCCATTATGAACCTCTTTTGTAAAATGTTTCCTTGAATTTGGAAAGCAATTTTAAAACAGCAGGTTCAGACATTTGCCTCCTCTCCCAAATAATAGCTTCCTTCTAAATACCGCACTTACAGAATACTTTTCAATGCATTTTCAATGGAAGGGAGTTAAAATGTCATTATAAATGTTTCAATGGGTTTGATAGATTTCCTTTACAAGTGGTAAGTAGCAAAAATTGGGTGTGATCTAACCAGGCACAAAAACCACAAAGGACACTTTTCAACCTGCAGTTTAGTCTCATTCAAAGTGTTTATAGATTGCCCAACTTTGTCAACCGGAGACTGTAGTCAGTAGTAAAAGGTGATTTCTTGGGGGAAAAAGTGCCGAAGGAGATTTAGAAGGGTGTGATGTGTGAGTTTAAAACAAGAGATATGTTTCTTTTACAAAACACTTTTTGGCAAATCCCCGGGATAATAGATCAGTGCTCACAATACATTTAAAAAGTTATTACCTTCGTTTTTTCGTGATAGTTAAGGCTTTTAAAACTAAAACCTCACATTTTTTGTTCATTTATACAGGATTCCTGAATTGATGTTTACCATTTCACATTAGCAAGTCTATATTATACTAAAATAAGTACAAAATGCTCTCATGGGGAAAATGTCTGTCTGTCTCCTTTCTGACTGATGACCAAGCTGTGCGTGGCTGTAGCTGAGCATGTTTTGTTAATGGCACAGGAAGGCCATCTACTGTATTTTCTGATTGTTTAAAAAAAGAAAAAGAAAATGCATTCTTACGTTATTTTCCTTATTGCGATGGAAGAGTTCTTATATTTATTTGACTTCTGAAAAATTTTTCAGAGGGAGTAATAGTTCTTTGGATGTCCTAGGAAAGATCACTTGAGATGAATAGAAACACGGCACTTTGTATAAATTCTGTGGCCCCCACCCTCCCTCTCCTCATTGATATATAGAATTTATTGACCAGGAATATTTCTGGTTGATGCCAATAGGAACAATTGAATGGAATTTTATAAATTGCATTGAATGAATATAGGCAAGTTGTGCATGGCTGGAGAAGAGCCTCAGGGTAGTTTCCCTGACGCTACATTCCCACCCGAATCACCCCAGCCCGCCCACCTGGGGACAGAGCAGCAGCTGCACGCTGCCTTGTTAAGCGCCTACTGTATAGAACTGCTCCTGGAGAAAGTAGTCAAAGTTGCTAATGATTCTGAAAAACTTCTACTGCAGTATGAAATGTGGATTTTTAATGAAGCATTATATCATAAGGTTACAAGCAATTTTACATACTAGGTGCGTATCTGCAAAGGTACATTTAATCCATGAGTGGAAAATCATATTTTTCTAATAAAAATGTTAACAGAAGTATGGTGAGGAATATGCACAACTGGAAATAATTATACTATAGTTTTACTGATTGCATTTTTGAATTGTCATGTGTACACTTTTAAAATATTTCTGAAAATTGCATATCTGTACAAGACTCCCGGATGTTTATGAGAGCCAGTGCTCAAAAATAGCTCTTTGAGGAAGAATAACTGGGAACTTTTTTGTGTGTTTTCAGTTACAACAGTAGTTAATGTCAAGCAGATGCAACTACAACTGGAAAATGAACACTGCTGAATATTCATGATTTGTGTGGAAACACTCTAAGCTCTTGACTCTCCTTTCATCTTTGCAAAACACTGTCAGGTGCATAGTATCATCCTCTCCTTTATGCTGAGAAGAAAACCCATGCACAGAGTCATGCAGACGGTGTACAGTAGACAAGAGTCAAACCCAGACCCGAGGTCACAGTTCAACTCTGAACAGACTTTCATGCTGCAAATGGAAATTGTGCATTCCTAAGTCCTGAATAGGACATCATGATTCTGTCTGGTATTTTTTGTTATTCCCACCTGAAATCCAGCCGGGCTGAGAACAGCAGTGGCTGCATTCAAATGACACCTGCCCTTGCTGTCACCCCGCTGTGCGGGGTCAGTGTCTCTCTGGCTGTAATTCCAGGGCACCGCGATTCTATGAGTCTCAGATGCTCTTTTGTAGGAGGTCGGCTTCTCCACCTCGCATATCATGCCAATAATTCACTTGCTTTATGTAGAGACTGACATGGGTGGGAAATTCACATGTAAATGATAAAATATCTATTATTCTCATAGTTAAGAAACTGTTTACACCTATAATACTTTAAAACACAAGATATCACATAAACTAAATAATGTAGAAAATGTAGTTTTGTGTTAAAATAGCTTGTTATTGCTGGATTAGAAAAAAAAATTTTTTTCTAATCCAAAAATTTTTTGAGCTGAGGTCTTCCTTTTTTGAAAAATAAAATGAAATCTCCAGAACACTGGTCAACTCTGTCAGCTGTTGGCTCTGCTTTCTGAGTAGCCCGGCGGAAATTCTGTGTCCGCGGCAGAGTCTGCTTTGTGGCCCATGGCTGGGATGGATGGGC
>CM052453.1:688964-860658 GCA_028533085.1 Varecia variegata | reverse complement strand
CTGGCTGCCAGGACGTCGCTGGAGAGGACGCTGAGGTCAGTTTCTTTGCTCAGGAGGAAACTGTGCCACGTGAGATTAATGGTGTCTGCAAGAGACTTCGGAGGGAATAAAGCACAGTGCCCTCATCTTGTCCGCATCTTGTCCAGGTGGGAACCTGGCTGGGAAGGAGCACACCTGGAGCACACCTGCTCTGCGACTGGACCACCCCAGCTCGTGCTGTGCTTTCCTGCTGCCACAGCTCCAGCCCAACTGAACCAACCAGGCAGCTCCTCAGTTAGAATCTGAGCCTCAGTTCAGGTCTGCAACCCCCTTGCTCTTTGCTGCGTGCCGCTCAGATGTATTATTAACAGAGAGGAACCCCGAACCCTGCTAATGCTTAGCATATTTTGAATATTTCAGTTTGAGGTTTCAGATACTCAGGTCTTCCAAGTCAGGGCCTTGGTTGTAACTCACAATTTCTTCTCTTTCTTGTTTCCTGATTCTCTCATATTGTTAGTTTTTAAAAGTCAAGAGCAGACAGAAAAAAAAGTCTCTTGTTACCTATTTGAGTTTGGCAAAAGAATGTGTTTACCAGGAAAATAGATGTGCCAGTGAACAGACCACAGGCTTCTCCCCTTTCCAGTTGATGGGCAGCTAGTTATTAATAGCTGCTAGTGGACAGGTACACAGCTAGTTAGCTGCAAGTGGACAGGTACACAGCTAGTTAGCTGCTAGTGGACAGGTACACAGCTAGTTAGCTGCAAGTGGACAGGTACACAGCTAGTTATTAGTAGCTGCTAGTGGACAGGTACACAGCCAGTTAGCTGCCAGTGGACAGGTACACAGCCAGTTAGCTGCCAGTGGACAGGTACGCAGCCAGTTAGCTGCCAGTGGACAGGTACGCAGCCAGTTAGCTGCAAGTGGACAGGTACGCAGCCAGTTAGCTGCAAGTGGACAGGTACGCAGCCAGTTAGCTGCTAGTGGACAGGTACGCAGCCAGTTAGCTGCTAGTGGACAGGTACGCAGCCAGTTAGCTGTAAGCGGACAGGTACGCAGCCAGTTAGCTGCAAGCGGACAGGTACGCAGCCAGTTAGCTGCAAGTGGACAGGTACGCAGCCAGTTAGCTGCAAGTGGACAGGCACAGAGCTAGTTAGCTGCTAGCAGACAGGTGCACATATAATAATAGTCAGGGAAGTCATTCCAGATGACAGATAAAGTAGTACAGTATCTATTGGTTTTCATAAAACTCCAAACAGTAAATGATTTCTAATATATAGTTGCCTTTACTAATTGTTAGTATTTTTTTCACAAATGCATTTAATTACATAATTTTTATGACTATAAATTTGAAGAAGGGTTCACCTGCTTAAGGATAATCAGTAGTTGACTGAATATTTTAGTAATGTTAGAGAAGGAGACTAGGAGACTGGGCTGAGACTGGATACAGGAGCTTGCAGATGGGTGCAGGTGTTGAAGTGAACAGCCCTCGGGCAGAAGCTAACTAGAGGGGCTGATACCCACAGGCAAGAACCTGCTTCCACCAGCTTGTCAGCTGTCTCTGCCACCTTGCGTGAACTTTGGCTAATTACAATGTCAGGGACATTGCGGTTTTGAAATTTCTCCACCCTTGAAATCACCATGACAGTTCCGAAACCACCAGATAAAGTATAAAAATGGGAGGGAACCCAATTCTAGGAATTACCACCCAAATTCTTAGGGAAAGCCAAGCCCTTAGCCTTGACTATTCCTCCCCCAATTAGTGAGACTTGGAAAGACCAGACCCCCCTCCTCCCAGGGCAGCTGCTCTCTGTGCAGCCTCCCAGCTCTCTCTCCCTCTCCTTGCTGGGAAGGTGAACATGAAATAAAATAAAAGGTGTTGCTTGCTTCACTTATGTGGTGCGTCCTGAAATTCTTTTTCCGAAGAACGCCAAGAACTTGGAAAAACCTCCATTCAGAGGCCAGTAATCATTTAACATTATTTTTCTCATTATCGTTATAAAATGATCCATTAAAAAAACTCTGGTTAGTCCTCCTTTTAGACTAAAGATCGTTTGAGGCAAAACGGTTCTCCCATTTAGACAAGAGCGAGAATATGTACACGGCCACGGTGTGCACTTGAGATCTAACAACAAAATTCTGAAGATCCCAGAGTCTACTTCCATTTCTTTTTCCTAATAGGTCTCCCCTCCATAAGCTTGTATTTTAATGCAAGTTTTCCAAGGACAAAACTCGTGGAGTGGTGCTGTCAAAGGAGACTGGGAAGCTAAAGAAAGCCATGTTTTCCTTCCCAACCGGCCACCGCTCCTGATGTTAAACGTGCATTCATTGAAAACACTCTTCCTGGTTCGATTCGCTGTGGCATTCGCATGTGGTCGCCTACTCAGGGCCCGTGGCCGTGGCGACTGCTGGCCCTCTCAGCACGTGTGCTGCTTCAGTGTGGGGTTGACCTACACGCCAGGCAAATGTCTTTGACCAGAATAATGAAATTTGAAGTGTGCAGTGCTGCGTTGCTCACGGGAGGAAACTGAGGCCTCCACTCACATATTCCAAGGAGGTTTCCCAGCCGTTACCTCCAGTGGCCACTCCTCACTGGCCACGCATTAGAAGCTCCGGTTTTGACTTCGATTCTCCACACGCTCTGAGACAGCATGGGGGACTCAAAGGCAGGGGGCCTTGGATCCGGAGCTCCGGGCTGTGGTGGGTGGGAAACGGGACGGTTAACGCACAGGAAGCGGTTCCTGAGGAAAGCATTCTGCAGCTGCTGCGAGCACGGATGACCACAACGGCGTCTGGACTCATTACTGGGCGCTCACATCTGCATGGCCTGAAAGTTGCTCGGGAAGAATTTCCAAATGCCAGCTCCTGGGGATTGGACTCTGTCGACAGGGCATGAACTCAGGATGCTCCCTTTTAAACATCAGTTCAGGTGACTCTGAGGCAGGTGGCTGGAGGACATGGCATTGTCGGAAAACCCCTGTGGTGACAAGGAGGTGGCGGCCGCTACCCAGGACACAAAACAGGGTGGCAGAGACTTCCCTGACCACCCACATGTCAGAGGGTCAACAGCGCTTCTGCGAACTTTCTTACTGTTTCATCTTCCAGGCTGATTTCATGGTTTGTATTAGTAAACTTTCCACTGACAAAAATGTTAAGGAGCAGGGACACCAAGGAACTTACTCTCCTGCCACCATTGCTTCCAGCAGGGTGGCCCCACGGATGTCACAGAGGAACTGCTTAGAGAGCAGGACAGTGTGGCAAGAGGCTGGGAAGTGGTCTCAGGCATTTTCTGGGAGCACTTGCATTTCAGCCTTTATCATCTTGGTTGCAATTCGGATTGTAGTTTTCCCTGCTCTGCCATTCCTGTGCTCATAATCGAGAGAAATTGTTAGATGTTTAAGAGGGGACTCAACCTTAGAGTTACCCATTTGTCCTCCTTGGCCGTTTCATGAATGAACAGAAGGGTAAGTAGGAACTTGATGCCTTTTTGTGGTCTGGGGAGCTTTCCCAGATTTCAAAAGTGCATTTAGAACAAGTATTGAAGTTTATTCGGTTAATGTATTTTGTTAATCTCCTGCCTTTACCGGCAATATGCTAAATCCCCATGGTACCTGGTGCCTTAACTATGGTTCTGCTTTAAAGAATCACAGTTTAACTAGTGAGTTAAACAAACATGCAATTTTAATGCAAGGTGGTGAGTGTGTTAACAGAACTTGGAGCGCAGCCATGATAATGATGATGCGCATCTTTCCCCACTCGTAGCTTGATTTGCTTCTCACAAAAACTGCGTGTTAGGAAGAGTCAGCGCTTTAGTCCTATTCTAACTGAGAAAGGACTAAAATTCAGGGTCTAAATTACCCACTTTGGGTCATGCGCAATTAAGTGATGCGTCTGGGATTATCTTTGGCCTGATGCCTCCAAACATAACGTGTATCCCACTGGTGTTTCAGGAATCCGAAGGTGTGGGTGAGCTTCATGGCAATTTCGGGTCTGGCCTTCTCTCCGCTGGGCGGAGGTTCTGCTTGGCAGGCCCTGCTGAGGCTGGCTCTCTGCACGCTGGCAGGCCTATTTAGGGCGTTAGTATTTATGCAAAGATAAAACAGAGCTGCAATTACCTGTTCATCTGTTCCCCAGTCTGATTGTCAATCACCGCGCTGCCATGGTTTAAAAGCCTTGTCAATCAGAGAGTTCATCTCACTCCCAGCTCTGCCTCGCCAGGCACGGGGCTGCACCCGTATCTCTTAAACAAATTGCCCACTTCTGAGCATTTCCTGCTCCGTCTTGACCCGCACGCTCAAATTAGCTTTATTCCCTGTTTTAAAAGGTGGAAACTGTGTGATTTATCCATTTGCTAGGCATCCGGTCCTAATAGCTAGACACGGAAAAGCGTTCCTGAGGCGGGGGTGGCGTCTCTGTAATGTGCCTGTCCGGCATGTCTAATAGGCTGGGAACAAGCACATTTTATTCCTCACCTGGTTTCTCAGAGAAGCAAAATTCGCCTCCACCTCCGTGCATATCTACATTCTGTTCCTGAGCAATTGGTCTCAGCTTTGTCATTGGCCAAAAAAAGAAATTCTTTGCCCCTCACGCCGCCTGCTCCTTAACAAAACGAAACCTGTGCATTGCAGTCGGGGCTTCAGGTCAACGGTTAAATTGTTCTTGCTTCAGAAGACGGGTTTTCATGTGCTGAATCCCATCCATGAGATTAGCACCATTTGTACCTGTAATAAGGGTACAGGTGGGACAAGGGAAGGAATCCAGGAGAATATGCTCAAATTCTCCGTTTTCTGCCTAGAATTCACTGCTGTAAATTATCTAATTCTCATTTATTTGGAGACGTTTGTTAACCAAAGTGATTTAACATTTTCTGATGCCTCCTTCTTTGAGGACATAGAAGGAGACTGTGGACTGGCTGGGGCGGCAGCCACAGCAGCTGTGAGCTCAGAGTGTCCCCGGGAGCCGGAGCCTGGGACTTTCCCATCTGAAGCTCGGGGACTCGGGCACCCCGTTTGTACAAGGAGCATACACAGGAGGCTTCTGCGGTGCCCCGTGTCTACCAAAGCTGAGCTCTCTGCTAGACACATGGGGCAGAGCATATTGCAGAGGAGCTGAGCTCTCTGCTAGACACACGGGGCAGAGCATATTGCAGAGGAGTTTACGTGTCCTTCTACAGGGGCCACCCTCAGAGAACTCGGAGGTTCTTATTGAGGCAGAACTACCATTACTGCTGGCCCACACCACACCCCAAAGGTAAACAACTGAGAAGAGGCTTTGGAGGGAAAAGACCAAACCCAAAACTTAAAAAAAAAAAAAAAAAGAAAGAAAGAACAGGAATGGGAGAGCCCCCTGAGGTGAGAGACACGGAAGAAGAGAGAGGACGATGCTTTGTAGGGCGCAGCCCCCAAGGCTGTGAAGAAGGCAGCACCCCAACCCGCACCGTCTGGGGGAATGTGCTGCCCCTCCTTTGCGCAAACACTGCGCTCTGCCCCAGCGTCCACAGGGTCAGGGTAGCAGATACAACCTGTGCTTGTGTAGAGCAGACAAAAACAGATGGTCCCCACACCCAACCCAGGTGTGGGGAAGGGACTACCTGGCAACTCAGGCACAGGTGTGGGGAAGGGACTACCCGGCAACCCCAGGCACAGGTGTGGGGAAGGGACTACCTGGCAACTCAGGCACAGGTGTGGGGAAGGGACTACCCGGCAACCCCAGGCACAGGTGTGGGGAAGGGACTACCCGACAACTCCAGGCACAGGTGTGGGGAAGGGACTACCTGGCAACTCAGGCACAGGTGTGGGGAAGGGACTACCTATCACTGTGTTTGCACCAGGGCTGTTTCCTCAGGCTGTTCCCCCCATGACTCAGGACTCTGGGTACCACTTGTCCCCTAGTCCTGTGGTCCCTGGATTAGTCCTAAATTAAAGGGTGGTTTAGCTCAAAGATCCCTCTCAGTGAGCCCTATGTTCTCAGGATGTGGTGCAATTTGAGGCTCTCCCTCCCCTGTCCTTCTCCTGCCCTCAGGTGGTCAGACCTGCGTCCTGTTTGAAGGTGCCCTCTGCCAACTCCCGATACTCCAGTTTATCCTTCCTGGGCATTTCCCACACTAAACCTCTTGCATGTTAGTCTTGTCTTGACGTCTGTTTCTTTGACCTGAGCTAGCCCAGGTGGTGCTGGGGCGCTGTGGGAAAACACCTGCTGAGAGGGGCTTTGGGGCTTCCCCCCCGCCACCCACCGTTGAGCAGGCCCCTAGGGCAGCCTTGCTCATCTTGTATGCCCACACCTAGAGCACGGCCCAGGACACGGTGGGCTCTCAACACGTGGTTGCGAAGAGATGGTTGAAGGAATTAATCAACCCAAGTGAACTAAACCAAACAAAATCAGCCCGCACTAGTTTCAAAGCCACCATTCAAAGCCCAGGGAGTAGGGAAGGACTTCTGCATTGACTCTTCTTGTGCCACCCCTGTCCTCAGTGTGGATGTTTGGGATCCAGAGACAGAACAGTTGTGTGGTGTGTGTGGTTTGAAGCCTTTGATCCCTTTCGTCCAAAGGTGTTCTGTTTGCACGTTAAATAATAAGCCTGTTGGTGTCCATGCCACATATACTAAACATTCTGCACAGGATCATGGAGTAAGAAAGAGAAGTAGGTCATGCGGTTCCTGCTTCGGGGGTATTCACGCTGCTGGCTAAGTGCCAAACAATTGCCAATGGAAGAAAGCCTATTATCAAATAATTTTTGAGAAATATAGTTATTAACTGCCTTAGAAAAGGAAATAATCAGCTCACACAGGGAAGGCATTATAGAGGGGTGACCTCAAACTGGAGGTGTGAAGTGCAAGAGTGCTTTTTTCTCTGCATGTAAATATACTTGCATATATTTGTTTGAAAGTAGTCTATGGAAAAAACAACAAAAAAAAATGCAGTCACACAGAAAGATTTACACTGAAAAGTAACATTTCTTTTGCCATTCATCCCTCACTCCATCCACCCTTCCCAAAGGTGATAACTGAGATGATTCTTAAATGTTTCTTCTGAAAGATTTTCTTGTATATAAATCAGCCAGATGTCTTTCTTTCTAACACAAATAGGATCAAACTGCATGTGTGGTTTTGTATATGTTCCAACAATACACTGATAAGAACCTTTCTTATCAGTACAAATATAACTATCTCATTCTGTTTGAAGGGTGACTGTATTTCATTGTATTGACATATGCAATTTCATGATTTAGGAAATAAATATTTAATCGGTTTTAATCAAAATTTATTTTAATGATTTTCCACTAATTATGTATTTATTTATACATTTTAGAGGGTTTCTTATTACTAACAATGTGGCATTCTTTCTATTTCTCTCTGTGTGTAAATATGTGTGGATGTGTGTGCATGTGTGTGTGTGTATGAATATGTATTTGTGTGGGTTTATATATGGGTTATGGGTATGGGCATGTGTGTGTGTGTGTGTGTGTGATTGTATTATCTAGATGTTTGTGAATATGTGTTTGTATGAGTATAATGTAATTTTAATTTTGAAAGATATTGGCAAATTTACCTCCAAATGGTGGTACGTGTTCACGCTCATTTGGGTATATTAAATTTTTGGAAAGAAGTGGGAACTTTTACTGAAAACAGCTCTCCTGGGTAATTGTCCAGTCACTGCTATGGCTGTGGCCACCCTGTTGTTGACATTCAATGCTGGGCTGAGAGTGGACCTCAGGGCAGAGGCGTCCCCTTTATCCATTTTGCTTTCCGTGGTTGCAGTTACCCAGAATCGACCACAGCCTGAAAACATAAATGGAAACATTTCAGAAATAAACAATTCATAGGTTTTAAATTGAGCACCAGTTTTGTAGCACGATAAAATCTCTCACTGTCTTGCTCCGCCCCTGCAGGGACATGAGTCTCCCTTTGTGTGGCGTCTCTGTGCTGCCCACACCACCAGCCCACGAGTCACTGCAGTAGCCGTCTCTGCGTTCGGACGGACTGTTGTGGTGTTGCAGTGCTTGTGCTCAGGTGACCCTCACTTTGCTCAATAACAGCCCCCAAGCACTAGCGCAGTGATGCTGGCAACTTGGATATGCCAAGGAGAAGCCAGTAAGTGTTTCCTTTAAGTGAAAAGGTGAAAGTTCTCAACTTTCTTTCAAGGAAAGAAAAAACAATTGTATGCTGAGGTTGCTAAGATCCACAGTGAGAACAAATCTTCTGCCCATGAAATTGTGAAGAAGGAAAAAGAAGTCCATGCTAGTTTCATTGTCAAACTGCAAAAGTTATGCCCACAGTGTGTGATAAGTGCTTGGTTCAGATGGAAAGACATTGAATTTGTGGAAGACATGAACAGAAGTGTGTTCCAGTTGATGGCAGTCTGGGGTTTCAGACATCCACTGGGGTTCTCGACACATGTCCCCCGCAGATAAGGGTGGACTACTGTGGTTACCAGCGCAGAACCTTAATTTGTAATTGATTAACTGAGCTCTTCCCCACATTCCTACGAAGAGGAGTCTTCAGTGGTGCTTTCACTGACTGCGATTCTGCGGTTCCAGTAATGATTCCAAACTTCCATTTTCTGCCTGTTGAGATTGAAATTCCAATTAAAAATGAAATAACCAGAAATTATTCTTTAGTATATATGCCCCATGAGGATTGCTAACAAAGAGTTAAACCAAATGTCTGTTTCAAGTTTGATTACAAGTTATTGTATTGGGGACACCTTGATTAAATACCATTCTGGACTATAATCTCTGCTTATTTTATAAGACTTACATGAAAACCGAAAAGGAAAATTGTAACTATAAGATGCTACTTTATTGCATTACTTAACAAGACATAATTTTTTCAAACTGAAAACAATTTCAAACGGAAACGTTGTGTCTTTTCTGACACACAACACCACATTGTTATAAAACATGATAATCCTAGAGCCTCTGCCAAATGCTAGCACCTGAATTGATACACTGTTTTTGACAAATGCATGGCTAATTACTTTTGGCACCACTCCGCTCTTAGAATGAGTAGCTTTGTACACAGTATTACTCTGAAACAGAGTGACACCAAACAGTCATTGTGAGAAAGGAACAGGTGGAACCCCCAGCCATTTCCTTCATTAGTTAGGACAATGCTACGTGATCGTGGCTCCTGGTCCCAGAGCTCCGGCCCCGGTGTGGTTCAGTAGTTCAACTCCTGCGCTCCGCAGTTACACCTCCTGTGTGTGCGCGCGCACATACACACACACACACACACACACACACACACACACACACAGCAAATTAGCACAAACCGGATGGAATAAAACAACAAAAATTCATTCTCTCACAGTTCGGGGGACTCGAAGTCCAAAATCAAGACCCCAGCAGAGCTGAGCTGATTCCTTTTGGGGCTCAGAGGGACAGCCTCGCCCTGGCCTCCGTGGCAACCCTCGGTGGCTGCCGGAAATCCCCGGCTCTCTTCCAGGTGTCGGTCCAATTCCTGAAATATCTGTCTCTCCTCACAGTTCCGTCAATCTTTGCTTCATGTGTTTCGGGGCTCCGTTGTTACATGCATATATGTTCATAATTGTTACATTTTTCTGATGGATTGAGTTTTGTCATTATAAAACGTCTGTCCATATATCTAGTAATATTTCATTTTTGTTCTAAAATCTTTTCATATAATATTAGTATAACCATTTCATATTTCTCATAGTTACTATTTTGCATTATGTATCTTTGTCCAGCCTTTTGCTTTCAAAGTATTTGTGTCATGAATCTGCTGTTTTTCCTCCTGCAGATAACAGGGGGTTCTATTGCTTTTTAATCTATTTTTACAACACATGCATTTTGAATAGATTGTTTAATCCATTTACCTTTAATATTATTGTTGATATAATCTATTTAGATCTGCCCTTTTACTTGTTGCCTATAGTGTGCATGCCTTAGTCTTCCTCTCTCTCTGCCTTCTTTCTTTCACATTAAGTGAATGTTTCCTAGTGTAAAGTATGTATTCCTTTATTTTTCATTACTTCACTAGAAACAGACCCTCAGGGTGCCTCTTGCCACTCTTCCATAAGTGGAATTTCCTCTTATTCTTTTAACACAAGTAAATACTACTTGGTTTTCAGTGAAATATTGTGGAAGTTCTGATATGAGCAAGTCTTTCCTGGAGGTGGAAGGACTGTTATGTTCAAGTGAGGAGAGTCCTCAGAGCTATCTCAAGCTCAGGGAATTGAGCCAAACTTATTTCTGTAGTTGGTAAGAATAAAAATGCATCAGTGTTTTGTATTTGGCAACAGTCATAAAGTGCCTATCTTAATATATCAGTGTTAATGATGACATAATGCACCCCAGGGAAGTACAGCAGCAAAGAAACAATTAACTTAACATTTAGTGCCTTCATTTTGCCTGCAGTGAAAGACTAATGAAATAAGAAGTAGCAGCCTTTTGTATGCCTTTTTCTGCATCTGTGACTGGTTATCAATTCACAATGGCTGAGAATAATGGCAGAGTAGATTACTTCTGTAGAACAGGTATTAGAACAGCTCCAAGTACTCAGGAGCTATCTGCCAGCATTAAAATCTTTTCACTAATTTGTCTCAGATTTTTTCCAGTCCATAAAATAGCTAGACTAGAGAGAGATCAGGTAGGCTACAGCAAAACTTCATCGGGGAGGAGCCAGGGTCAGTGTGCAGGTTGCAATCCCAGGAGTCTCTGGTAGTCGGCTCTGGGAAAGGTGGGGTCAGGTCAGAGCTTCTCTTAGGATCACCTCATTTTAGAAACAAGGGGACCAGAACAAAGAGGAACTCACATAAGTGTTTTGTTGTTTTAATTGTCATTTTCTTTGATTAATTTCTTGTTGACTGGGCTATTCTAGCAGCTAAGTTATTTTTCCTTTTTGGTTCAATGAGAATTTATTTTAGCAAACAGTTCATAAATCCTTTAATGACGGGTGAATTCATTTTGTGTTGGATACATTCTGATAACTAATATTTAAAACTAATTTTTTTTATTTTGGCATTCTATTGTTATTTTTTGTTTCCAATGCTTGTTTGTCCCTTGCTGAAAGATCTATTTTCTTTTTAAATCTAGGAATACTAATTTTTTCTGAGGTTTTTTTTCTGTAAATTGCTCCTGTATTGTGTTATAATATTTTGTGTCCATGGTATGCAAGGTATCAGTACAGGAAAATTCATGCCTGTCATATGTGAATTTGTGGATTATATACTCCACAATAAAACATGACTCTCTTCTTTCTGCTTATTTTATTTCCAATTATATTTTGTTCATTATTAAGTGTAAAAACTTTTTCTCTTCTGTTCTTCCATCTTTTTTTTTTTTACTTCATTCACATAATAGAGTTTGTGACCATCGTATTACTCTAACTTTTCCACTTTGCTTTTGATGTGTTATATTTAGACTGCATATGGTTTGGTTTTGTTTGTTGAATTAATCTAATTTTTCTTCTGTTGGCAACATTTATGTCATTTAAGCTTTTTTTATTTTTTGCTTTCTTGCTGTTTGCATTGCAATTTTTTTGCTAGTGGAATAGGTTGTATTTGCTTTTCTTTCCTTTAGGGAATTTAAGACATCCAGGTAATCTTCCTCTACCATTTATTGATGTTTTAAATTATATAGTATATATTCAGCTATGGCTGAAAGCACTATGGCTCCATGAAATTGGATCACAGAATCCCCCCTCCTCCTCTTCATCCCAGCCAACCGCCAAGGGAATACACATGAAATGAATTTTAAGACCCACATAATAGGAGAATGGGGTCAATCCCCCAATAGGACAATTAGTTATCTAATACCATACATTTCCAAAGGACAGAAGACAAAGAAAAAATCAAATAAGATTCTGGAGCTGTGTGACACGGTTCTGAACGTGCTGTGAGCTGATGGAGCTGAGCGCCTCACCCCAACAGGACTGAGAATTCTTGTGGGAATCCTCACCTTGTACCTGCTTGAGAAAAAGCAGGTGAAATGGATTTAAAAATGCAATTTGCGGATGAGGGACATACCCTTGAGTAGGTGGCATGCATCCTGGTTTTAGACATTTAACAGAATCTCAAAAGTTAGAAATATGACATTATTTTTAGGTGGTCAAGTTTTGGAATATGCCTTTCTTTCTCTGGGCTTCCTTCCCTTAGACCTGGGTTTAAATGGATTGAATTCCCACCACGCGGGGACGTCCTCTTTGTTCACCATGGCAATGTTGTCTCCTCTCCTGACTCTCAACTTTTATTCTGTGTTTTGTTTGTCAGTTTGTGTTAAGTTTTTGCATGAGAAGGAATATTTGTTTACTGACTCAATACTAAAAAATGTGGATGGGGTTAGCTGCTCTTTCCTTTAAGAATTTGTACCTGTTGGTACCTGGCTTTTCGCTGCTGCGGAGAACGCGGCGTCCACCCGCGGTCTCAGAAACGGGCTGTTGATAGGCGAGTGGACGACAGAATTGCATCCCCTGCATGTGATTCTTCTTTTTTTATGTTTTCACTTTCAGGAATTCTAAGAAAGCCCATCTTTATGTGTAAATGCAGATCATTCCACCCCTCCCAGCTAAAGACTGGGGACTGGGCTGTGTGGTTCTCATAGCACCGGGGGCTGGGGGTCTGGAGCAGCTCTGCAGTGTTGCCACCTTCATGCCGGAATGTCCCCTCCAGATATCTGGATCTTGGTTGGCTTTGGATCTGAGAGCACAAGAAACTCTTCAACCTCTGTACTTCGTTGCCCTGCAATTTCTCTCTCACTGTGAAAAACTAAAATAACGTCATGGTATGAGGTAGTCCAAGGAAAATAAGGATTTCTGAGGTTGCCAGGCCCTACAGAAACTGCCTAATCCCCATCTACTTTCTCATCCCATAATTTTCGAGCATCTCTATTTTTTACTACATTGTAAAGTTGTGAAGCACAATACACGCCCTTTTGTTTTTGTTCAATGTCTAGCACCTGTTGAGGACTCAGAAAATATTTGTTTCTAAAACGAGAAGCCAGCCTTCATTTTATAATCTCTGAAAGTTCAAGTGACACATTTATTGCACTATGTGTTATGCATGGTCATTATTGATCACTTACTACTCAGAACAGCTTGCCAATTAAGGTCAACAGATGACCTTAATGTTAACAGTAGCAGTAAAAAGCATGTCCACATTTTCAGAGGTGAATCATTAGATTAAATCTGCCTCTAAGCAGACTTTCACCTTTGTGATGTTCCCGCTAATAGGATCAGAAGTACACAATTCAGAAATCAGCTCACTGCCCATTTAATTTACTGCCCGAAGCAAGCAGCTAATGAGTACCCTCTGCAGCGTTGGTTAGGATCTGGATTTTGGCAAATGCGTGTTTTGTCAGGCAGGAAGAGTAATTCTATTCGCTCATCACAAGTGGAGGCTCTCCAAAGGCAGGAGTCGGGCATTTCCCTGTGCTTTGCGCTCACCGTGCCTGGGTCGGTGGTAGGCATTTGGTAAAAGCAGTAGGTAACCATTAAACAATAATCGAACATGTGATAAGTCCTTATAATGGTTATATTATTACATGGTGGTTTTTATGGAAATCGCTAGTTTGTCCTTTGGAGGTTTGCTGGTACTTACTCATTTCCTTGGAATTTATTCACTGTAGGGAAGTTTCTGTTGAAGAAAGATCACAAAAACAACTTGTTCTGATTATCTTCTGTTACCTCTGGGAGTTATATTTTCAAATCTGAAAATAATTTTTACTTCTCAGTGTACATTTCTTGTCCTATACCAATGTCTGTTCTTATTAAATACTATATTTACTTAATTACATTAAATTCCCTATATACATTTTTCTTCTAAATATATACATTATTTCAACTTTAATCAGGACTCAGGTTCAGGGGCTTTATCTTAAAAGAAGTAATCAACATTCAATATTCCTCATTCAGACCTTTAAAAAATATCACCTTTACACACATTAAATCTCACTTTTTCAGCCCAAAAGGCTGCAACATAAAGACAAAATTTTAAGTGTCAGAAAATAGGAGATAATCAAGGAAAAACTAAATTAATAACCATCTCGAATTGAAAGGAAAGTGTTAAGGGGATGGCACAGCTGAGTCTAATCCTTGCATTTTACAGTGGGGAACTATAAGTATTCTCATCATTGACATATATTTGTGTAAAATCATGGTATATGGTCGTCGTTTACTGTTACAAGAAAATTCTGGAAGTGCTACATCAGGGGGTGGGGAGCTAAGGCAGGGGTCTGCTGTCTGCCCACTGTTTCTCCTGTGTTGTTCTATGTTTTCAGCACAATAACAAAAATAAGGAAAAACATGAAAAAACCTGTCAGTACACTGTTCCTGACTCTTTCAATTGTCCAGAAACGACGAGAAACAGTTGTCTTTAGCCTCTGCTCTCTGGGCAACGCAGTGTGAACGTGGAGGTGGAGAGAAGCCTCTGGGCCCCAGAGAGCTGCCCCCCTGCACGGAGACGGCCCGTGCCCCGTCTGACTCGGACCTGGGGCACATCCCTGCACTTCCCTCGGCCTGATTTGTTCTTATTATAAATGAAATTCAAAAAAAGTGTAATGAGATTTCTGGATTCCAAAATATTTTTACCTTTCTTCAAAAGGAATCATTAAGCCTGAAGGCTGTTTGCTGCTGTTTCTACCACCCACCATGGTGATCGGCACGACCTTGCAATCAAAAGTAATTGTTAAATTTAATTTACGTGTGGCTTATTTGTTAAACAAATATTACATCTATTTTATGTAGAAGTCATTTTCCTCTTGGAAATAATAAATAGTAAAGAAAAGATTTTACAGAAATTGCCATTTCACCAAAGAAACTCTGTTCTGATATAGATTTTGTTTTTCCTTCTATAAGTGGTACAACTGCTGGAAAAACTAGCTCCAAGGGTATGGGAGACATATTTTAAATAGTATCACAAAAAAGCCATATTGGGTATCAGACTTGGCAATGGTCACTTAGAATTGTTCCTTGTACATTTTTTTTAATAATTATATTTTTTTCTTGAAATTTAGATTATTAACTTCATCTGTATTCACTTGACTTATTCAGCTATGCATAGTTTAATTCAGCTCTGTGCAGTTATACTGCTCTCACTTAGTCATAGCAGGTTAATGAGAAAGTGTGAAAATTCTGTTACAAACAGGTTAATGAGAAAGTGTGAACATTCAATTACAAAGCTAGCTCTGAATGTTTGGAAGGGCTGAATAGTAATGATGCATTGTCTTTATTTTATTGTTAAATTGTAGATAATGATCTCTTATGCAGTCATTCTTTTCACTTTAACCAATAAATAAAACAAACTACTTTTAATATTGTTAATCATACACAAAGAACTGCTGTGGGTCATTTTCTTGGTTACTATGACTGTATGTTTTAAAATCAAGCTACACATAATTAATAGTAAGTTACATAGAGTAGGCATGTCTTCTTGCATGATGCACAGTTTATTTGAAGTTATTTTAAAATTCCTATGTAATATAAATAATAATTTCACAACTCAAATTGGTAATATTTAATTTAATATTCAATACTCCTTGATTTCCACCACATAATCCGTTTTCTTGGCCCAGCAGGGTCTCCAGGGGTCGCCTCTGTCCTTTGTCCTGACTTCTTCCTGTGGTCTGTCTGATCTGTCCCCTGAGGGCCCGTCTAAAGGCAATTACATTCCTTAAATAGCCGGATGAATTTCCTCACTCTACAATGTTTATCTTCCAAATAATCAGCAGTAATCAACCGTAGGAAGCAAATAGCTTTACCGAAGCCTGTTCCCTTTTATGGAAGAGCAACCTCGGAAAGCTGGGGGCGGGAGAGACGTGAATCTATGTTCTCTCCAGTCCTGGGGACACAAGTGGGAGGCTCGGAGCCCCGAGTTCAGTGGATGACGGCATCTTGACCCCAGGTCTTGAAGAGCTGATGCTGTTTATAGTTTCCCACCTCCCAATACACATGCCATGTGGAACCTTTTCTGCTCAAATCCAAATACGGATTACTTTTCTTTCAACGAGTAGGAATATTTAAGCAAGAGTATGATACTTTGCCAATTGAATCCTACTCAACTAAAACCACTCCCACATTAAAAAAAAAAAACGGGAGAAGCAGCAGCCAGGTACGGTGGCTCACACCTGTAATCCCAGCACTTTGGGAGGCCAAGACGGAAGAATCGCTTGAGGCCAGGGTTCAAGACCAGCTTGGGCAACAAAGAGAGGAGACCCTGTCTCCAAAAAAAAATTTTTTTTAATTAGCTAGGTGTGGTGGTGTCCCCCGTAGTCCTAGCTACTCAGGAGGCTGAGGCAGGAAGATCACTTGAACCCAGGAGTTGGAGGCTGCAGTGAGCTATGATTGCACCACTGCAGTCTAGCCTGGGCAAATGAGCAAGACCCTGTCTCTAAGAAAATAAAAGAAGAAGAAAATTCTTCTCCTTGGCTAGGGATGTTCCATACTCAAGCTGCCAGGTGGTAATTTAGACACTCACTTAGAATTCTGACACAGGGACAGCAAACCAAAACTGTTGGAGAGGCTGTGGGCTGATTCTGAGAAACGGTGTAAGTTTCTTCCTATACTATCTTGATCGAAGTGGTGATATCAACTGAATTATAAACATTGTTTATAGCATTTATTGGATTTTACTTTTTAATTTGATAGAAATCTTATTCTGTGTATTTTTGCAGAAACATCAGAATTGTGACCCATGTTTCAATGGTTTTGTAGCTGAACACACACATTTATAATTTTATCACTTTCAGACAGTTGTTATTTTTTTCCACTTGTGCATGCTTAAAAAGCATATGTTCTTCTGTCTTCTTCTGACCTAATATTAAACTTAGGATCTCAGCACCATGTATAAATCATCTGACAATGTTCCCACTTGAGCCTATCGATTGAGAGGTTGGTAAGAAATTGAGGCAAGAATCAGCCTGTCTGGTTAAAATCTAAAATATTGGGATATATAGTAGTCAGGTTAATACCACTAACAACAATGTGACTGTATTGTTTTCTTATTTTCCCCAAGCCAGTAGATATGACATTTGGACTCCCCTGAAAGCAAAGTCATTGAAACAAGGACTTTGGTTCAAGTAGGATAATTTGGGCAGTGGCCCATCCCATGAACAAGAGTGAGTGAGTAATGGGATTGAGAAGCCCAGGGAAAAATCCAATTTAAGGGTGCATTTAGACGTAACTGATCTTGAGAAGAGTGAGCCTGGTCCACGTGAGCTCTGGGAAGCACAGAGAACACCCTTTCAGAACAGTCCGCGTGTGACGAGAGCGTTGGTCCTTACATACCAGCCACCGCTGGCCATCAGTCCAGGGCTGTGCCCAAACGTGCAGCCTCCTGGGCTGCTGGGCAGAGCCTGAGGGAGGGTCCAGCAGGACCCTGGTCTCCAGAGAAGGCTCTGGCAAAAAGTGGACGAAGACATGAAGTGGGGTTTTGTCACTGAGTCTGAGTTTGGACGAAACCGTCCACTCCAAAACTGGCGCCAGAATTCACATCTGCCCATCACGTCACACACGGAGTCTGTTCCCTCATGTTGTCTTCAACGTGGCCTCTGGTCTCACTGTCTATAAAAAAGACTTCACATGGGAAAATCATCTCTATTAATATAACAATATGTCAATGGTGACATTAATCTTTATAGCTTTGAAGACTCTTTTAAAGTGATTCCAGACTTTTTCTTCACTGAAGTAAAATAATCTCAATTTTCCATCACTTTTATAATTCTATTTTAAAACAATAAGCCACTCTTTATTGCTTTGTTATCCTGGAAGGGATTATTAAATAAATAATACATTTCGCTGGCTTTTGGATCAACCAACATTTACCTGCGGTGAAGATAGGCCTTTACCATGTTATACATTTATTCAGTAATGATTTTTCAAATATCTTCTGGATGCACCACACTTAATGTGGCTGGCAAAAGAGTTAAACACATATTCTGAAATACAATTTTCACTCATCGGGTACTGTCTAAAGTTTTATTGTTTTATTCTTCTTAAGTTGATTATTGTACAATTCTAAGGATTATCCGTGGTAGTTTACACACGTTATCAATCTTTAACATAATCCGGTAACTGTAAGTCGTGCATCATAAAAGCAACAATACAAAGACTAAGTGAATTTTATTGTAGAAGACAATGTCATCTTTATGCATAACGATCAAGTCTGAAAAGCAAAGACAAATGCAAAAGACACCCAGAAATGGTCTTCAAATTTAGGATCGTGCTTTGCAGATTCTAAGGAGATGATTGGAAAATTAGTAACATGGAACTGGCTGTGAATTGGGTGTAGGCTTCTCCAAGGACTAAGGCACAGAGGACACAATGGTCCATTGTGACAGAGAACAACGGGACAGCACCCGAGACAGCCAGACCCCGCGCATCCTCCTCCCCCCACCTGCCTGCTGTATGTTTACTTTGGGAGACGGGTCTTTCTGCTTTCATCAAAAGCGCTTCGCACCTGATTTTATTTTATATGCTGATTTTTATCAGTCTGACTGTCCCCAACATGTCACCCATTTCCCATCTGTTTATTTCACTGGAGATAAGAAACCCATTTCCACGGACGTTTGTGCTCCTCCCAGACAGAATGCTGTATTTCCACGGCTGCTTTCAATGTTTCTCTCCTTTTCTTTGCCTTCAGTTTTCACAAGTTTAGTTACGATGTGCTCGGCATAGGTTTGTTTATCCTATTTGGGTTTACTCAGCCTCTCAAAATGTAGCCTGATGTGTTTTGCCAAATTTGAAATGTCTTCAGGCATTATTTTTTCCTAATACTTTCCATTCTCTTTTTCTTTTCCTGCAGAAACTCCTATTGTATAAGTGTTAGCTTTTTTGTTAATTGTTCTTTTTTTAAACTGTTCCACAGGTCCTTAACTAAGACTGTTATTTTTTTTTCTTTTAGTCTATTTTCTGTGTGTCTCCCACGCTGTTGGGGAATTATCTCAGTCTGCCTTCAGGTTAACTGATTCTACCTTTTGCCGCCTCTCCTCTGCTCTCAAGCCCATCTTCTGAGGTGATTTTGTTGTTGTTTTTTGTTTTTAAATTTTGGCAGGCTCTTTCAGTTCTGTAGGATTTCTTCCTTTGTTTTGTTTTAACTTCTACATCTTTGCTGAGATTTTCTAATGTATTTCAAGTAAATTTATAATGTCTTGTAGATAATTTTGACATCTGGTCCATCTTGCTATTATTTGCTGATTGTCTTTTGTCATTCGAGTTGTGATGTTCCTGGTTCTTGCAACAGTGAGTCATTTTCAGATATTAAATTATGAGACCTGGAATCTCATTTAATCTCCTGTGGCAGGCGGCCTCCTGCCGTGGTGCAGCGGGAAGGCCAGCTGGGTGCTGCGTCTCGCTCTCTGCAAGGCCCCGACACACCATGTCTCAGGCTCAGGGTGGGGGAGGTCCCAGGGAGATGAGCAGCATTTGTCACCAAGTGGAGGAGGCTCAGTTGTCACTGTGCCCCCCTGTGGGAGGGGTGGGACGGAAGGTGCTGACAGCCCTGGCGCTGCCCCATGGGGGAGGCTTAGCACCAGCAGGACCAGCTAACGTCCCTGCTGGGGAATCTGAGCACCCTGCCCCTACCAGCTGGGGGTGGTGGTCCATTCCCTGCTTTACCAAACAGGTAGGGGAGAGATCCGCGCCCCACTTGGCACCCCTGAAACTGCCAGTGGGTAGGTTCTTCTGCTGGTGCTTGCTGAAGCAGGCCAGGCACTGCCCACATGCTTTCTGTTGTGAGGTTGTCCTTTTCCCCGCCCTTCGCTGGGGACCAGGCTCTTCCTGGAGCTACTTCGGTCCACACCTGCTGGTGCTTCTGGGTTGGAGGCTTCTGAAGCACCTTGTCTGGGTGCGTGAGAAGAAACACAGCAACCGCACCGCAGTCCTGAGGTCCAGATTGTCCTCCCTTGGAGTTCTGTTTGTCGTGTTGTGCTGTCCTGACAGGAGAGGGGCTGCCGAACCTTGGCTGGAAACCAAAGTCAGCTTATTTAATCAACAGTCACACTTTATGATTTGTATGACAATGTAGTAGTCAAAAGAAGTATTTTCTCTCCAGGATTCCTATCAATAAAATTAAAATGAAAGTAAGCAAATGGCCCATTAGAGAAGATGTACTTTTTGTTGTTTAGTTGCTTTTGGAAAGGGCTGAAAGAAAATTCAAATGAGACCCTACATGCAACTGTGTTCCCTTTGAAATGCCGTCTTGGTTCTTGCATTATATTTCCCATGTCATGATTTTAAATTCTAATATCTTCTTCTGTGAAAATCATATCTCCTTATGTTTCGGCATGTATTAGAATGAGGCAGCAATCACAGCTTAAAAGACAGTTGCAGAGCATGAAGTCATCCTAAATAGCTGCACACGTGAACCCTCTGAGATTCTGTGCGGGAGGAGCCTTGATGTAAATGCCAGCGTATCCGTTGTGTCTGCGGCTGGGAGAGCCCTTGTCCCCATGACAACGGCAGCGCTCCAGGAAGGTCCAGATCTTGCTGCACGAAGCAGGTCTCCATGGAGATGTATCACTGTGGGCTGTGGTGTCATCTTTCACCTGAAGTCATGGAAATAGATCAACATGAACTTAAAAATATAGTTATTATCTACCCCTGTAATCTGAGCTGTGTATCCCCAACTCAGATTTGGGAAGAACAGCTCCCTTGTGAGTATTCTAAATCCCTCTTAAATTGCTGTTCTTGAAAAATGAGTGATATGAAGGAAGAACTTTAAACTTTAAAACACACATGGAAGCTAAATTACACAAACAACTTGTATTTGAAAATTGAAGACATTTTAGATAAATTATCTACAATTCCAGCTTCAAACATAGATAATACAGAAATAGCTTTTGGTTATTATTTGCCATTAAATAATGACAATTCTCTGCTACTTTTGAATGGGAAAACCAGATTTATGCTGACAATCTTAAAAAAGATGCTTTTAAACTAATGCAATAAAAAGAATGTTTTTTTATTGAAATATTTCCTCTATTACATTATCTTGCCAAATATTTATGGTGCTGACAACTAATTTTTTTTAGATGAACAGATTTCTCCAATTCAAAATGGAAACTCACTGATAAAATTTTTTTAATCAACTTTTAAAAAAAGCTCTTAGAATAAAAAGCAACTTTGACATATTCTCTGAAGTAATTCAAAGAAAGGAAACTTTTTTCCTTTCTCTGTCATTGGAATTTGGAGGATACATCCTGAATTAAGAATTCCAGTTAATGAGAATGTGAGTAATCCTTGCTTCATTTGTCTCCTTTTTCTGTTTTTATGTGTTTGGAATCCAGCTTCACATTCAGGAAACCTTGTTGCAGTTTTCCTGTTAGCTATTCTTTATAAGCTCTTCAATCTCTTCCTGATCAAGGTTATCAGGATATCGTGCCATTTACTGAGCAAATAGTGAACAGGGATGCAGGGTGCAGAACTGTGGATTTGCTGTCAAAAATGCTATGGAAATATTGGGGACACAGTCACAAATTCCGACTTTTTAGAGGAGCTTTTTGTGAGAGTTTAAAATTGAGCTGGGCTTTGAAGGATGGGTAAAATTGGGATAAATGGGAGTGCTGATTAATGTATTCAAAATAGAAGGAAATGTATGAGAAAGCCCAAAAGTGTGTTAAAGCCTGGACTGATGAGACCCGTGTCACTGGGGTGGAGATGGACAGACACCAGCCACAAAGGTAACTTGAGATCCACGCACACACAACTTCAAATAAAAGAATAATGACTTTTAATTTATTCAGGGGACACAGAGGAATCACAGAGTGTTTGTGAAAGATATAAACATCATCAGAGATATATTTTAAATTAAAAAAAACACTAACTGTTGGGCACAGACTTGGCTGTTTTCCAGATCAGCAATGGAAAACCAGAAGTGCTAATCAAATTCAAGATCATGTCTTTCAAACTATAAGTAGATAATTGGAAAATCAGTAAAATGGAACTCCATGGGAAGTGGCTATTTTAAGTATTTTACTTTTATGAAGTAGTATTTTAGGAACAATTTGTTAATTTCTGCCAAAATAATCCTTCCAAGATTTTTATTGGGATTGCCTTAAGTGTACAGACCAATCTGGGGAGAACTGAATTCTTAACAATGTGAATTATTTCAAGCAATGAGCATAGTTTATCTCTCTATTAACTTAGGTCTTTTAAAATTTCTTTCATAAATAGTTTATAATTTTCAGTATATAAACCCACAAATATTTTCTTATATTTATTCCTAAATATCTCTTGTTTTAAAATTATTATCAAGGTTATTTTTCAAATTTCAATTTCCTGTTATTCTTTGCTAATATATAGGAAAACATTATTTTTTACATTAACCTTATATTTGGTTACCTTATATCCATTGATATGTTTATTTGGATGATCATGTTGTCTGAAAAATAAACCAAGTTTATTATTTTAGATCTATATTCCTATTATTTATTTTTCTTGCCTTATTACATTACATTGACTAAAACTTCCAGTATAGTGTTGAATAGAAATGATCAGAGTAGGATTCTTTGTCACTTTCTCATTCTTTGGGGGCAAAGCACTCACTCTCCCACTGCTGGGTGTGATGGCAGCTGTTGGTTTCTTATAGATGCAAGCCAAGGGTCAAAGGTTATCTTTTTACATACAAATGTGCAATTTTTCCGGCAATATTTGAAAAGTTTATTCCCTGTCTGCAGAGTTACCGTGGTATTAATACTATTGTTGAAAATCAATTAACCCTGTATGTACGGCTTTTAAATGAGTGTTGATTTGAGCTTGTCAAGGAAATTTATCATTTCTGCAATAGTATCTTTTTAATTCCAGTAACTAATTTTTTTCTCTTTTTTATAATTTTCATCTCCATGTTGACAATCTCCAGCTGTTTGCATATTCTCCCTTTCCATTGAATCTACTAACATATAACCACAGTTATCATATTAATAGTTCTTATTGAGTAATTATAACATTTGGGCCATTTCCGTGTGAAAAACTGATTTTTATTCCCTTGTTCTGTTTGTGGGAGGATCTGTTAAGATTTAGTTGAATTCTGGACATCACATGTGGAAGAGCACTAAAACCTGTGGAAAGTGCTTTTGTGCCTAGGAAAGAGCAAGCCTCTCTTCCCGCCAGTGGGCGGTAGGGCTACAGCACTCTGATCAGCATTGCACTAGGTGGGTTTTGCCATAGCTGCCATCACCATCTTCCTGGGGCAGTGCCGGTGTTCCTCCTGCGTGGGTTGCTCTTACCTTGTGCTTGTCGTCGTGCCTGGGATGCTGGAGGGGAGGGTTCTTCTCAGAGTTCCTCTTCTGCCTCCAGCTCTGGCGGTGCCTGCACTGCCTGGCAGGGTGTCTGTCTCCACCCCGCCAGAGACTGGCCCAGTTGGCCTCTCCTGCTCTCCTAATGCCACCCCAGCCCTGGGCCGCCCCAGGCTCCTGGGCCTCCTACACCTGCCTGGGTTCCAGCCCACAGGTATCCCCAGCGACCTCACCGCTCATCACCCCCTGCAGGTCACGCCCCCCCCACCCCCGCCACTGCCTGGGTTTCTGACTCTGCTCCATGGCTTATCTTAGTTTGTAAATTCTATCGAGGTATGTAATTTATTATTATTATCTAAAATTTTCTGTATTCTATCTCTAGAACAGGGATCAGCAAACCTCCATAAAGACCAGACAGTAAATATTTTAGACTTTGTGAACCACACAATGTTTTGTTGGGTATTTATCTCGCCTTCCTCCCTTTCTTCTCTCCTTCCCTCCCTCTCTCTTTCCATCCTTCTTTCTTTCTTTCCTCCCTCCCTTTCTTCCTTTCTTTTACAACTTTTTAAATAGGTAAAAACAATGCATAGCTCTCAGGCCACATGAAGCACGTGGCGGCCAGGCCATGGCTGGCTGTCATTGCCGTCCCTGCTCTATAGCGTCTGTGCCACAAAGGCCGCGCATTTGTACATGTTGCTCCAGAGCCCAAAATGGCACCCGGCATTTGAGAAGCAAAAATAGTTATTGGGTGAATGGGTGAATTACAGCACAGTGAAATTACAGCACAGCAAACACCCAGGGGAACTGATACATAACCATTACCTTGATTCTGGGATTTTTAAAAATGATTTCAGTTTTCCCTAAAACCACTTCTCTGTGCTGCAGTGAGATTGCTTCCACCAAATGACAAAGGCAGCTGGAAATTTTGAAAAGTCTGATCTTTTTATGACTGAGGCATGGGTTTCTTTTACAGGAGCTACAGCTGTATTGGTGTTGTGCAAGATATATAATTCAAGCATTTCCACTTGTGTCATTCCCATTGCCAAAAAGAGGCTGAAGTTGAAGACCAAGCACTTTATAGGTGTTTCCATTTTTCCCAAATACACTGCTTTCACCTCCAGCAGCTATTGTCACAGCCCAGGGAGAGTAAATTACTCCAGGCAGTGAGCAAAATAAATTCAGGGATCTATAAGGTTGAGAGAGAAACACTGGAGTTGGGAGGCGGGGGAGAGAGAAAGAGAGAGATTCCTCATGGTTCACAGTAGTCTTGGACTTGGAGTGCACGTGCAAAAACATACACAGCCATCCATTTTTCCAGGGTGGGGAAACAATTTCAGTCAGTTCAGCATCTTTCCTCACAAACATCCCAAACATAGGCTGCCCATATACTCCAGATTTGCAGGGTTAGGAAATATCAAGAAGGCAAGGAGGTTGGGGGCAAGTTTCTACTCTTTCCAAGATCTATGCAAACATCTCCTGTGTGGTCCTTCTTTTCACACAAAGTCAGCTTCCCAGCTTCTTACATATCTCTCTGGTTCACACAAAGTTTGCTACCTTGTGGGCTGTTGCACAATTTTGTTTTAATGTGTTTTTCTTATAGAGGGAATCAGGGAAGGAAGACATTAAAGATGAGAGCCAAGTTATCCCTGAGAAGAATCAGTATCCCCAAAGGTATTTATTCTGGAAAGAAGACGGATGGATGGATGGATGGATGGATGTATGGATGAGTAGATGGATGGATAGAAGGATGGATGGATGGGTAGGTGGGTGGATGGATGGATGGATGGATGGGTAGATGGGTGGATAGATGGATAGGTAGATTGATGGATAGATGGGTAGGTGGATGGATGGATGGGTACATGGATACATGGATGGGTGGGTGGGTGGATGGATGGATGGATGGATGGATGGGTAGGTGGGTGGATGGATGGATGGATGGATGGATGGGTAGATGGATGGATGGATGGATGGATGGGTAGATGGATGGATGGATGGATGGATGGGTAGATGGATGGATGGATAGATGGATAGATGGATGGATGGATGGATGGATGGGTAGATGGATGGATGGATAGATGGATAGGTAGATTGATGGATAGATGGGTAGGTGGTTGGATGGATGGGTACATGGATACATGGATGGGTGGGTGGGTGGATGGATGGATGGGTGGATGGATGGATGGATGGATGGGTGGATGAATGGCTAGATCAATCATTCCTGGAACAGGAGAGAGCAACATGCAGCTAGGGCCTCTGGCTAGTGGAGGGTGAATGTCTTGTCCTCTTGTCCTGTGCCTCATTCCTTCAGCTGGGATCCAAGGATTTTATTCTTGCTCAGTGGTTCTCTGGAGGTGACCCAAAGGTGGCCTGTGCCATGGCAGGAGTGCCTTGTTGGGCGTGCAGGGAGGGTTGCCTGGGCCCCCCAGCACTAGAGAGCAGACCTGACTGCTGGCCAGGCCTGAGGCTCTGACTTCAGTTATCCTTCATGAACCCCCAGATTCTCAGTGAAATCTCTCCATGGAGAGCCAATCCCAGGGTGTGGGAGGTGATAGCCAAGAGGAAACCCAGGACGACAGCAGGTGAAGCTGGATGTCCAGCTCCCCTCGCCTTGAGGAGATCCCTTCTCCACTGCTGTCGCTCCTGTAGGAAGCTTTTCTATTAGAGGAGCCAGAGTTTCCTTCAACATGATCATGGAGCATTTTGGATAAACATGAGTGTTGCTGGAAAGTCGGAGTCCAGAGGGGCCCTGGTTGTTGCTGCAAAGAGGTGCTGCAGTGTAGAAATTGGCCTGTCAACAAACAAGGGTGTGATTAAAACTGAAAACACAACATGCAGCACTGGGGTTATCTCCTGGCCAATGGCGTTTTTTTTGTCAGCTGCGCACCTGTGCTGAGACACAAGAACCTGGGTTTGCAGAGGAAAGGAGATTTGTTTTGAGGGGGGTACAGTTCAGCAGTTGAGTCTTTATAACAGAGGTCATGACTAAATCATAATATTTATCGGAAAAAAGGCAAAACATGTCCTAGCATTGCAAGGATTATGCTTCCGAGATTTTCCAGACTTCTCTTGCCGTGCCATGCTCGTCTGTGCAGGAAGATGAAACACCATTGCGAGTTTCTGTCGTGTTGCGACATCAGCCATGACCTGGGAAAATGCTCGACATTAGTGTAGGTAATGAGACATAAATCCAAACTGGAGATAGAGCCGGAATGCAATTTTCTTAAACAACACATGGACACGTGTACATAGCAAGAAAACACTGGCAAGAAGCTAAAAAATAGTAATTTTTTTGTGCTTCCTGTACTTTACGTATTTCCTACAGTGTCTATGAATTATGTTTATAATCAGAAAAAAATCAGTTAAAAGCGAGTTTACTTGTGATCTTTGTGTCTTTACATTAAGAGGTTTAAAATGAGTTAATCTCATATAAGTCCTCATTATTTATGAATGATGAGGAAACATTTGTCTCATATCTTCCCTCACAAGAAAATGTTGCCTTTTGAGAAAGAATTTCATTGTCTCTCTTCCTAACCTAACAGACTGGTTGAAGTTTCCATGTAAGAAGTGTTCGGATCAATCTTCACGTTTTGTTTTTCACGATTCTTCTTCAAAGGACGGTGGTTATTATCCTCTCTATTTGGTGGTCATACATTGGAAAGTAGGAGCAGCAGAAGCGTAACTGAAAATGAGATTTAGTTTCTAACTTCAGCTTCATCTTCCCAACTCTTAGGAGGTTCACCCCTCATCAATTTTGTTATGATGCTGGAATCGCAGAACAATCTGCTTGTCCCTTCCCACCAACATAATCCCCAAATGCCTGCTATCTTTCTTTATCATTAGTTTTCCCCATTAAAGATGTAGACGCCGTAATTGTTTTCCACTTACCACAGTCATCAACCGCGCAGAGTGCCGAGCGCGGACGCTTTTACAAATCTGCCTGTCTGGATGTGGGCACGGCTGTCATCACTCTTCCTCAACTGTGAGCTCTGCGGATCTGCTGCACAGTACACAGATGAAGGATTTGGGGAAAGTGAGAACATGCATATTAATAGCTCCTTCCCTGTCTCCTGTATCAACATTTTAGAGAAAATCCAAGCTGAACTTTAGCTCATTCTTAGGGCAGAATTCCCAGAATTACAAAAGCAGTGTTGAGAGGTAATTGAATATACTTGGATGTAGGTCTTAATTACCTTTTTGATTGGAGGTTTATCTTTAGCATGGTATTTTGATAATGTAGCAGGACCAATTATTTTGTGTGATCCCCCACTGTGTTAAGGAAATGCAGACTGTAATTTTGAGATAAGTAAGTTCTGTGGGAATAACATTCTAAAAGAGTATCGGTTATGGCTGGGTTTCAGTTATATTTTTGCCACTATGCAAGCGTCCCCAAGTGATCGGATGTGAACAATGTCTTGCTCATCCTTTAGTTCTGTATTCTTTGGTAGTAAGAGCCAGTCACGTGGTTTGGGATTACAGGGAAGGCTTGTAATGCTTAAAATTATGGAAAAAGTGCTTGGAAACTTTTTTTTTTTTTTTAAAGAAAAGAGAGTTGAACTAATAAGAACACCCTTTTCAGTTAGACACACAGAGCACTAAGGTGGACAGAGAATGGATAGGGAGGACAGTCATAAACGGTGACTGAGCAAGCTTCAAACTCGAAGACCCTCTGTGCAGAGATCAGCCTCACCCTTGTGCTGTCGGATGCCCCGATAGCTGTGAGTCCTCCAGTGGCTGAGAAAACAGCACGGGCGCACTGCCCAGGCCTCAGAGAGCTTGGGATTGGGTCTGTCAGCCGTCCTGACTATGGGATGGTCACATGGCCTTGGCAACCATCAAACACCAAGTCACAATGACTTACACAGACTTGGTTTCTCCCTGAAAATTTACCAAAAGCAACAGGGAATATGCTTCTCAACAGAACATAAATGTAGGAACTTAGTCCTTGGAATTAATGTCGTGCAAGGTTATACAAATTGCTTCCCAAAATGAAGGGATTGCCCATGGGAAAAAGATATATTAACAGAAATTACTTGAAGGAAAAATGACTTATAAGAGCAAACATTCCTCATCTTGTTCCTCCCTGTCCCTCCCTTCAAATACACACATGTTATGTACACTGGGACCCAAGGTTATTGAAACTATTTTATTTTCTCTTTTTTTGTATATTAAAATATCTCACACTGTTCACACAAGCAGTATGTAAAGAAATAAATGGTGCTTGCGCTTATTAAGTGTCTCTGGATTTCTTCAGTATTTAATCAAGTGAGAAAGCTATTCACTGCCTCACAGACCTCAAGTCGTGAACATTATCCTCTTAATTCTATGCAGAGTATGAACACCTCAAGATGAGAAGTTTTAATATGAATTTTATATCCAAGAAAGCAGAAAATATAAAGTATTAAATGCAAGGGAGGGAGATAAAAATAATGATATTCCAAATATACTTTGTGAATTTAACACCAACGTCTTAAGTCAAAATCTTTAAAGAAAATATACCTTTTAAGACATTTTATTTCAAATTAAGTTTCAAAACACAAAGAAACAGGAAGATACATGTTTAATTTTCCCATTCGGGGGAAAATAAGGTTATATGTGTGAGCAAAAACCTATGAAATAATCAAGCAGTACTTCAACATGATAAGAAGTCACCAACAGAGAGATTACTGGGCTCTAGATACAATGGTACAAGATGGAAATTTTGTGCTATAAAGGAATGAAGCATACTCTGAATTATATAATCTTTTATTTACAGAGTCATTTTTCTCAGCTTTCTAAAATGTAGTTTCATTCAGCAAAGTGAATAGCAAAGGTCTATCTTGTGTTTTTGGTAATGTATAAATGGAGTCCAGATATTTAGACCCTGATGGATCTAAGAGAATTAAATTACACTCACAGATTAGGGCCCAGAAAAATAATGCAAGGGGAAAACACACACAAAAAAAGACAACATAAACACTAGACTACTTATAGACACAATGGTAAGATATGACCAAAGATAGGGCTGCTTTTCAGGAAAATGTTAAATGTATTCAACAATTTTTTGTGTATTTTGGCTATCTATGTTATTTTCATTCAGTAAAACCTTATGTTTCTAAATTAACAAAATTTGGCTTTTAAGGAGAAATATCTGCTAATGTGGAAAGCATGTTCAGTAGGAGGGCTCCTCCCTGACATTCCTGTTCAGTTCTGTAGAACATCATTTGATTTAAATAGGTGACTTTTTTAATGCCGTATGAGAAACTTTTTACTTTCTTTTGAACTTGCAATGAGACTTTTCACTTAAAACCATACCATACATGCTATTGTGTGATTCAAAAAGTCATTTTGTTCTGGTCAATTTTAATGGAATTTGTTGTTTAAAATGTAGCTAAGTTGAGGTGGAGTTGTTTGAGGAGAAAATTGCTGTATTTTTTAGTCTACCATGGGCTTTATTCTAGTCCTTCACGAGAGCCTGTGTAAGATAAAAACGTAATTGTACTACGCCAGTCAGCTCTGCATATCATGTGTATTTCACAGAGTGGCAGAGGTAACCTGACGAATAACTTCAGAAGTGTATGATGAAGTAATTCTCTTCAGTGCTGAAATTGTGTCACTTGTGAAATGTCTAAGTCATATTCTAGTTTGCTTAATGACCACGATACCTTCAAAGGTGAAAGCATACTCAACTCAGTGTAATTATAGATGTCTTTTGGTAGATGCCAAACGCTTTAAAGAATCTGTCATTTTAAGTCTTGTATAGGTATGTTTATATACACACAAACAAATATGTAAGTATATACATAATATATGTAAAATCAATTTTAGATAATTAGGATCACTCAGGTTTAGGACTTGAGCATCACTGATAAACTGTTATGAAATAGAATCATAAAGCAAATTCACATCAACATGAGTGATGAGAAGATAATTAGAATAAAGGGAAAATTCCAGGTTGTAACTTATTAAAGGGTTTTACTAAGCATTAATAAGCTGGTAGAAAAATCCATGTATAGATAGAGAAACAATAATACTAATTTTTAACTTGTAAAAGCTGATATTTATAGAGCACGTATGATGAGCTAATCATTCCAAGTGTCTCCTCCAAACAATCACCTGAGTCACGTGTTATCAAACCACTCTGAGAAATGAGTGTCCGGGGACTGAGAGAGGCTGAGTGAGTTGCTCTGTGGCAGAGCTAAGGGGTGCACCTGCGATGCCAGCCGTGGCACGTCTAACTAGAAAGCCCATATTTCTTTCTTGCTGATGAAAATAAGAAACCTCCTAGATGGACTATGTAAAAGGAAAGGCACTGAGATAGTAAAATCTATTCCACAAGGAGGAGAGAAGGCAGAGTATTCCCTGGCTCAACCCTCACTTGTGCGCGGGAAAGATCCTACTTCTACCCCCAAATGTGCATCATGGCCATCTCTCCTGCTAATTTTTACTTGCCGGCGAATACTAATAAATTCATTTACAATACTTTTAGCAATTTGTCAGTAATTTACTTGTCAGAATTTTTTTTTAAAAACCACAATAGGGGCAATAATAACTAATATCGTTAGAAACCAGGCATTGGCCATTGGACTGGGAGACAGATGGTAGCAGCTGCTTCTCTGACTCTGTTCTACTTATTATTTGACAATGAATAAATCTCCATCAGCATGTCACCACGAGGAAGTGTGTCACATGTTTTAAGAAGATGCATGCAAAAGACTTAGCACTGTGCTTGGCGCGGAGGAAGCATTCAATAAACGTTAGCTGAGTGCAAACATTTCCAAATCATGGTTATAGAATAACTGGGAAACAAACAACTATATATATAGTTGTTATATGTTATATATACACATGGTAGAGAAGTTAACCAAACTGATTCAGATAATATGTTAATATAAAGATTAGAACAGCACAGCAAGGACTCAAATCCAGGTAGTGTCACACTTACAATGTTTTGGGAGTAATTAAATAATTATTGGCTGTAGGAAAGGATAAATAAACTTCATATGTTACTAAGCAATTTCTTTTGCATTCATTTACATTATATATGCCACAAGAAATTGAATCATTTTTTGCCGTTTTTCTTTTTACTACAGCTTTAAAGTTTTAGTACTTTTTAAAAAAAATCACATTTTTGCCATTTTCAATGCTTTTTGCAAACATCAGCTCTTTCTAGGCTTTAATTTGATACAATTCATTAGTCTTCCTGACACATCTCGTAGGTTTGCACCACTCTTTGAAATTGTCCTTGATTGATTAACCCTCTAGTTCACTTTTTGGACATATTCTTCCTAAATCTGAGCTCTCTGGTGATTCAGGGCATTCACCTCCATTGGTGACTTGAGATTTCCTTTTATTATTATCTTTATTGTTAGGATACTTTCTTATTATAAAATCAGAACTGACCATGAATCTTCTCTTATTCCTGAATCATATTGCCTTTTTTGTATTTTAAGAATAGAACATTGAAGTAAAGAATAAAAACATGTATCTTTCATAGAAAATTTTCTCTTGATCCCTTTTTGCATTTGAAAAAAGAAAAGGATGAGAAAGAAAAAAATGAATAACAAAGAAAAGAAAAAAAACCCATTTAATAGGCCTAAACATAATTAACAATTGTGGATATCTTGCTACTATTAACCCCTTATTAAGTTCTATTTATGCTATACTGTATATACTTGCTTACATTTTGGTTCTTCTTGTTTGGGTCAATAGACCATGACATAAAATGGGTAATTTTCTCCAAAATGGTGGAAAGCTAAATAGAGTATTACTGGCATGGTTTCACAATCAGATTTCCAGATTTGAGTTGCAGCAATGTGCAACTGTGATGTGCAATTTAGCAAGCGGAAATGAAGTGTGGGCCACCCACTTTCTCTGTGACTAGAAAGGAAGTTTTGAGGCCCAGGTATTATTGCTTTTTTGTTCTGGATAAACTCCATGTCTAGTTACCTTTGTAGAGTTCAGAGGTCATTGGGGTTGTGGCAGTAACATAATCTACCAAGGACTGTGGCAAAGCAACTTGGCGTCATATTCCATCCCTGGATCTCAGAGATGTGCAGTGAACTTGGAATGATGACTTGGTGATCAGTGGCCTTAACTTTTCATCCTCAAGTTGCTCTGCCAGTTTGTCAGCATTCAATTCCCTGCATTAATTCCTTTCTGCTTAAAGTCTTAGTCTCTATGTCCTGCTCTGAATACTGACATTCAATAAGGTTTTTTTGCTGTTGTTGTTGTTGTTTAAAATTTATTTTAATTTCATTTTTTACTTGTCAAATAAAAATTATGCATAATCATGGGGTACATAGTGTTTTTTCACTACATGTAACATGTAGTGGTTAGATCAGGGTAACTATTAATAGCATATCCACCATCTCAAACACTTAGCAGTTCTTTGTGTTGGGAACAGTCAGTGTCTTCCTTCTAGCTGTTTGACACTGTATATTATTGTTAACCATAGTCACCCTCAATGACTCAGTCACCCTCAGCTCAGCGATTTTTAATTTTTATGTTTAAAATCTATTTTGTTCTTCTCAAATTCACCCTTTTTCCAAATGTGTTATTCTGTTTTTTTGGGGGGGTGAATTCTTTTTATGTTAACATATATAATCATTAAAAAACTTATTTTATCATATTATCATCTAAAATAGTTTGGTTTACCTTACAGGTATATGCTCTTTCATTCCTACTGCCTTGTTTTTCTGGTTCACCTTCTCTGGTGTGTTGAGATGAGAGGAGAGGGTGGAGATGACAGGTGTCTTTAACTTACCTAGAACTGCTCACTGATGGTGTGTCCTTGGGGCAGGTGTCCCAAGTTTGACCCCTTTATGATGCCATGGCTGAGTTCTGCAGGACCCCATAGGAGCCTTCTCACCACACAGTTCCCTGACAGGGGGGGACTCCAGTCCAGTGTCCCCAGGCCCTCCTCAGCTGCAGGCTCGGCCCTGTCATTGGAGCCCCCCCCCCCCCAGAGCATTTTCATGCACTGGTTCTGCCAACATGGCTTATGTCTCTTAATTCACGGGGAACATGGACATCTCTGCTTGGTCATCTGGAACAGTCCAGATCACTCCACAGCGGCCCTATTTTCATCTTGCAACCTTGTCCCGAATCTCTTGCCCATCTGCCCACAGGGCACATGGGGTGAATCAGCAAAACCACCAGGGAAGTAGATGCTGACAGTGAATGAGATGCTGGACTCCCCATTTTGCAGGTGGTGATTTTCCTAGAATTCCACTCAAGTGCCTTCGAGATGAGGGTTGGAGAAAAGCACCTGTTTACTCCCTCCAAAGAGGAAGTGAAAGTGAAAACTCAGCCCTCTCCACCGGGCCACATGTAGCAGCTGAGGAAGTTCTTCCTCCTCTCTGCCCTGCTTATACAGCGCCATGGTTTTAGGGGGCGTGCCTGTGGGGGGTGCTCAGCCTACTCTTCAGAATTTTTGTGGCAGGATGACGTTTCATCCTCTGCTTTGCATCCTAGTCTGTGATTCTAGAGATACAGGAGACATCCGTTGACCCCTCAAATTCCTATTTCTGATTATTGTTCCAAGGTCTGAAATCTTGAGTCCCACTTCAAAGTTGGCTCTGAACACTGACTCTTGTTTAGGGAGGGTGGTTGCAACTTTGTCGTTGTTTCCATAGGGTTCATCTTTATAGGATTTGAATACCTTTTCCGTTGTAAATTCCATGGGAATGATCACCAGGAAGATTCTGCATTTGCTTTTGCAGTTACACCACCCCTGCTAATTTTTATGTTATTTCTCAACTTGGAGTCTTACCTCACACTGATGTAAATTTAGATTTTCTACTCAAGTGCGGGTCACGATGAGGATTTCGGCAAGGGCAATTTCTTATTTTTCTACTCGTTTTTCCTTAGAGCCCAGGTAGTCAGGCAGTTTCCCTATTTAACTCCTGTATTGCTCTGGGGAGTTTTGTTTCTCTCACCATTTTGCTGGAGATGTGGCCTCCGAACTCCCTAACACTTCCGTAGCACTGGATTACTGTGAGATCTTTGGCATCATCAGGGTGTCAGTCTGCCCTCAGTTCTTGGTGTGGTCTTGGCCGAAGAATGGCCAGACATGCCAAAGTGTCAAGTCCAGACTATTATCCTGGTTCTCTGACTCCTTCCAAGGAAAAATCACCAGCAGAGCCAATGAGACAGAGTAGCCCCAGGCAGGGAGCAGTTTCACAGGAACAGCTCTTTATTGTAGAATAAAACAGGTCTGTCTGCAAGAGTGGAGGGAAGGGAGGGAGGGAGGGAGGAAGACTCACTATGCACTTTTCGGATTGTTTCCTTTTATTGGCCCAGTCCGGGGGAGGGATTTCCGGAAGTGTGGGATATTACCAAGTGATCAACAGGTGTCCCCCAAAGCATTTGCATACATGAGCTCCAAGAAAGCCCACCTGGATGGGTGAACCACAATGTAGAGTCAAGCTAATGGCATAATCATTACCCTTAGGTTACTCTGGGTCACTTTCCAAATCCTATCATGCCTGGGCTGGGGAATTCCTGGATTGGTAAAGCAGTCCCTCCTTCCCCAGGTGTAGCAGTTGCTCGGGATAGGATTAAGGCTGGGGCAGCACCACAATGGAGTGCCTGCCCTTATCCTTCTTCCCAGGTGGGGCAACTGCTGGAGACAGCACCAAATCCAGGCAGCCTTGTCCTGAGAAGAGCCAGAGATCCTAACTATCTGCCTAGCAGCTTCAGTTCCCATTTCTGCCTCAAATATCCAGAAATGTTTATCGAGTGGTTATTCTGCACCAGGCACAGCTCTTCCTGGGGTTCCAGGGTCCTGTCCATTCAGGTACCATTTACTCTCTCAGAACATCTTCAGCATTTACCTTTGTTTCTGAAATGTTATGGGTTTCTTTTCCTGTCCTCAAAAGCTCATCTATACATTAAAAAAGAAAGTTTTGTTTTGGGGTATTTAAAACCTACAGGAAGATTTCGGGTTAATGTAGCA
This sequence comes from Varecia variegata, assembly GCA_028533085.1. Lineage (NCBI taxonomy): Eukaryota > Metazoa > Chordata > Mammalia > Primates > Lemuridae > Varecia > Varecia variegata. Next base: position 825,565 of record CM052453.1, on the reverse strand, counting down.
TGCTGTTTTTAAGATCCTGAAAGCATGATTTCTTTGTATTCACATTCCCATAAGCACATTATAAATGAAAGATGGGCACACATGGTGTAATTAGCACACATTAGTTTGGCAAATTTTTATTAATGTAGATCGTATAATTCAGGTATGGGGTTAATTTCAAAATTCAGACATAGGTAATGTTGCTGTTCTTCCATATGTGAATAAAGGCTTTCCTTTGGAAATTAATAATATAAAGACTATAAGAATAAATTAAACAAATGCAGAAAACAACTGGTTTTGGAAGTATTTGGAAGGATCCATTCGCATAAAAATACTGGTATGCCGATTAGTCATCATTCTTATTGCTTTATTAAAGCCTGTCTAAAGGAATTAGGAATTCGGAAAATATTTTATTTTGTCCTAAGTCCTGATTTTTTTTATGTAATAATATTATATATTGTTGAGAAATTATCTAATCAAACTCTTCAATGTGTCTCCCTATTTTCATCTTCAATTAGTCTGAATTCATGGGTGAGTATTGTGATATAATTAAAATCCAGAATTTAATAATGTATTTTTTTAAAATATAGGGAAGATTCTTTTTTTCTCTGTGCTGTAGCATGTTATAAAAGGAGTGTGTTGGGTCACACACCACATTCTCCTTGAGGCACCCTTCCTTCCCCTGTCTCTCTATACTTCCCACCCTTTGTCCCCCCTTATCTCCCTGAATTCAGTTGGGAACATTTCAGAAAGTCATTAACTAACTTTTTAAACTTTGATATTACATAATATTGATTGAGTAAAATAAGACTTATGCAGACATTTCTATAGGATTCAGGATCCCTGACCCCAGCATTAATTTGAAGTTCCTTATCATTGAAAGAGCCTGAGTATTGATATGGAAATAGGAATGCCAAGTGTGATGTCTTCTGCTTCCTGCCTTCCTTCTGTTAAAAGACTGACCTTGGCCACTGCAGTTCTGCTTTGCAAGCAAAGATAAAGTTTGTCTAAGGTCGCACTTCAGCATATGGCCTGGTTTGCACCTTAGCAGTGGCAGCTTACTGACTCATTGAGAAAGTGAAATGTATTGTTTGTAAAATGAAAACCATGATTACCTCTACCCATACCCACAACAAAAATATACGATTAGTATAATATTATCTATTTGTTGCAAAAGATAGTTTCAATTTTAACAGTGTCAATTAATATTTTAATACCTCCATCTTGAGGATGAAAAATAAGTTTTGTGAAGTTAAGTCATTTCATCAGTTTATAGTGATAGAATTCATGGAACTGAGGTCACTAGACGGCTGCGCTAATGTTGAATCAATCCCATTACACTGGCTCAATGGGTATGTTCAGACATTCACTCTAGTCAAGATATGAAAACACATACACACAGGCAGCTCTCTCTTAAAATATTTAAATTCTACCTACAACATATTCACATAACTAATGATATGCATCTGTATTTGTTAGAATCTTTGGGACTAAAGATGATTATTGAGGATTTCAACAAAAAAGAAGCTTTGATACACTTATATTAACATAGGATGAGAAAGGACAAATGGGGCAGGAGTTGGAAAACTGAAATATTGAATGAGGCATCAGCCCCTGCAGCAGAGAGAAGAGCCAGACATTAACACTGTTACAGGAGCAGAGTGAACAGTCAGACATTAACATTGTTACAGGAGCAGAATGAGGAGTCTAACATTAACATTGTTACAGGAGCAGAGTGAAGTGTCAGATATTAACATTGTTACAGAAGCAGAGTGAACAGTCAGACATTAACATTGTTACACATTCCAGGTAACTGTTACAGACTCTGGGTATTCAGACTCATGGTCTCAGAGATGGCACAAGATTCTCAGTTCATCACTTCAAACCTGTTTACTCTTATTTTACACCTAATGCTTTACCACCACGGTTTTCTGGAATCCAAGAATTTTCTAACTACAATTTAATACAAATGTAACTGTCGTCAGAGAAACTGGGAACAAGAAGAAATATTTCTAAAATTCTGACCACTCACACACTCACAAATACGCAAAAATAGACAAGAATTTCTGGTTCAAGATGAAAGAGTGAATAATATACTTAAATATAAAATAATCACAAGAAAAAGAAAGGAAGTATCAAACACATATGTAGGATATAAGCTGATTTCTGATCATTGAAAAAGCTGGTGAAAGATTCAGGACTGCAGCCATGCCTTTCAAAGTATTCATAGAAAAGGATCAGGGGCAAGATTTATTTTGATTTGTTATATATTTTATTTTTTAACCTTGCAATCTATTATAGATCAATACTTTTGTACAACATAATAAAATGGAAATAGTAGAAAAATTTTAAAAAACATAACAGTTCAAAAACGCCATTTTTGTTATGGCACCCGACAGATGTAAAATTGCTCTGTGAAGTCACCATAAAAAGTTCTCAGTGGTTCCTCTTCACGTTGGCCCTGATTCAGTTGGAGAGAGGTAGCTCATGGTTTGAGAACCCAGGGACCTCATTTAAACATCACTTGTATGGGATAACCATGGAGGAGGCGTAAAAACAAGAGAAACCATTCCTTGGCAGAAACCTGGTGGCACCCAGGACTCAGAAATGCCAGGTAGGAGAGCAGGTGGGTGACCCCCGTGGGCAGGAGGGTCAGTGGTCAATGTCCAACATCCTTCCCCATCCTCACTCTCAAAATGTGTCACCCACACCCTGGCACTCATTACAGTGACTTTGCAAACCAAGAAAATTTGAATTATAATCACTGTACATTGTGAAGGCCAGGAAACTGCCAAAGCACATTGATAAGGTTTCCTTCCAAAATCATTATCATAAAATTTATTATAAAAACAAACAAACAAACAGCTAGGCAGGGGGGAAAGTCCCACATTCAGAATAGCCAATTTTAAATAGCTGGGATTTCTTGTTGTTGATTAATCTAGGAGGAGGCTTATCAATTTTATTGATTTTTTTTCAAAGAATCAGCTTTCATTGATTTTCAATATTGTACTTTTTTTTTCCAATTTTACTCATTTCTGCTCTAAGTTTTATTATCTCTTCTTAATTCAGGATTGAATTTCTCTGCTTTCTCTAGTTTCATAAAGTGGACACTTAGTTTACTAATTTTAGACCTTTCTTCTTTTCAAATACATGCATTTAATTTAATAAATTTCCCTATAAGTTAGTGCTTGAGCTGTGTTCCACTAATTTTGACATGTTGCATTTTTATTTTCAATTAAAATATTTTTAAAATTTCTTTTGAAACTTTGACTCAAGTGTTATTTAGTAATGTGTTGTTTAGTCTCCTAATATTTAAGGATTTCACAGCTATATTTCTGTTATTGATCTCTAGGTTAATTTTGTTGTGATCTGAGAATACACTTTGTAAGATTCATACTCTTATAAATTTATTTAGGTAAATTTTATGACTCATAATGTCTATCTATCTCAATCCATGGGAAGGACACATATTCTGCTGTTGTTGGATGAAATACTATATAAATGTCAATAGATAAAGTTACTGAAAATAGTGCTGTTGGTGATGAATTCCTTCAGTTTTTGTTTTTCTGAGGAAAAAATTTATTCTTTGCTTTAGAAGGATAATTTTACTGGATATAAAATTCTAGCTTGGTGAAGTTTTTTTCTCCCAATACTTCAACTATTTAGACATTTTGCTCCACCGTCCTTTTGTTTGCATGGTCTCTGATGAAAACTCCACTGTAATTCTTGTCTTTGTTCTTCTCTGTCTGTGTAAGACTTGCCAATTAAGGAATGTACTTTGTATGTAGATGTTCTATAGGAAAACTGTATTGTCATTACTCATTTAATTATATGCAAATTTTATTTGAAAACTATTCTGAGATTCCAAGAAATCTGGTAAAGTTTGTAAGGATATGCCCCCAAAATACAGACATAAGTAGAAATCAAAATGACTCAAGAGTATATCTGCCACATATGATGAAATATTTAAAACTTCGAGAGTGTTGAAATCCACGTTGCAGGCCTCGCTGAGCTGGCAAGGTGGTCTTGGCTTTGTCAGGTCCTGAGTAGAGAACCCCGTGGAGCCCGGTGACCTCTGTGGGCTAATACACAAGTCCTGCTTTAAGGGATGTGTTTGAGGTCATGTGTTTTGCAGCAATGGGAAGCTAGCAGAGTTTGTTTAAACCATATTCCTCTTGCTGTTTCCCACTGTATTGTGCGTGGCCAGCTATATCTCGGATGATAATGTTAACTTATCCAATTTTGACTAATTGACCATCTTATGTATAAGTATTAGAAAAATTTTAACATACTGACAGTAACTAAATTTTATCCAAAATATGAATAATGCAGAAGTACCTACTTGTTCTAAATTTATGTGTTTGAATTAATGTAAATAATTAATTCATATTTCATAAATTTTGTGTTTATAAATTAGAAGATGGGCAGAACCTTTCCTGTTCACTAACTGTCCAGCTTAGCATTTGACAGTAAAGCTTTAAGATTTAAAAATTAAGTGAAATGTGATTAAATGAATAAAGACTTTAACAGAAAACAAATCTTTCCAGATAACCTAAAGAAAATGCTTCCATCTATGCTATACTTCAAATATGGTTTTCTCTTGTGGTTACTATATAGTCATGTCAATCAAATAAATTAAATCATACACATCAAATAAAATATTTTCAATGTTTTTATTATTTTATAAGATTTTTATTATTTTATAAGATTCAATTATAAAACATTAAATTACTTATTTATATAATGTGGGGCCATTTTATACCCAATAGTGTTTTGGAGTTCCTTATCAAGTCATTTTAAGCTGTGTTGGGAATGATAGATTTGAAGTAAAGGCAGTATTTTGCATAAACATGTACAAACACTCCATACTTCCATAACACACACACATACAGATACAGAATAATAAGTTTGAAAATTCTTTCTGCAATATATTGGTGGTGAGACCAGGATCTTTTATGCACTGACATTGGAAGGCCTATAATAGCTATTGAATAAAATACAGAGCTGGTTATTTGGTGTTAATAGCATTCTACTTTTTTGAAACATGCTGTGAGATTTAGAATGGGCTACAAAGAAAGACAGATTGACACAAATTGGATTTAGCTACCAGTTACATATGAATTTATGGGAACAATAAAACAGGTTAAGTTATTTTTGACAGGTTTACAGGATTGAAACAGGGAGATCCAAGGCAAAAGCTATATAAAACCCAAACTTAGAAGCACAAAAATCACAAAAAACAACAGAAAGATGGGAACTTACTAAAGAAAATTGCAGTCATTTATGAATATGGAATTTCACAAACTTGTATTCCAGGAAAATTAACATTTTCTATAATGGAAAGTTGACATAACTTTTTACATAAGAGAAATTGTATTTATTTAATTGTAATTTTTGTTCTTGCTTAATTAATTGACCATATTATTATATTTGACAATGACTTTTAAAAAGATATACATATGATTTTCCCATCATCTTAGCAAAACTAAATCCTCCAAATTTAAATCCTTATGGAAATTGAGGAGTTAAGAAATATTAATACTAAAGAAAGGAAAGGCATTAATTGAGGAAATACAGTGCTCTTGTCGGTTTGCATAGCTTATCTTACTTAAAGCGCAAAACTCACCTATTACCCTTGTTTTATGGATGCAGAAACTCAAGATCAAAGAGAATTCGTAACTCACATAACTGCTTATTTTCAGAAACAGGATGGAAATCCCATTAGATCTGCTCAGGAATCTTGTGAGTTTTCCACTAGACTGTTTGCCCTCATCTCATTTTTGTGACTTAATTCTCTAAGTTGTTTACAGAAAAATAAAATTTGGAATAGATATTCACTGTTAAGAGAGCCAATTGCTTTTACTTATCACAGGCAAACCCTTGCAAGGATTCCAGTGTTGGCAGTAGGGCTGGCCAATCCCGCCAACTCAGAGCATGGGGAGCTTACGCTGCAAGGATGGGTATCCCTGGGATGACCTTGATGCCTTATCCCTTTGTTCTCATTTCTGTTTTTTTCTAGATTTCCAGCAGAGGCCCAATAGTCTGGCCTTAGAGTTGGCAATTTATGAGTGATGCCAAGTTAAATATATGCTCTGGAATCAAAACCAGAAAATACATGATGCCAACAGACAAAATAAACCAGAGTCATTGCCCAGACTACATTTTATTCCAGAAAATCCATCTAACAGTTTCTACCCATTAAGTTTCTTTTCTATAGTATAAAATTTGCATAAATGACCAACTAATCCTCTAAATAGGTATATCATTCCTTACAGATTAGGAATCAGTAACTCAGGATTTAAGTAACTTTCCTGAAGTTCAGATGGTTACTCTATAATGTTGTTGGGAATTATAAACAAATATCTCATTTTCGAACTGATCTTCCGGTGTGCCGTGCTGTCTCCTAAAGGTCGCTCTAAATATAAAATCATAAAACTCTTCAGGTAACCCTTGAAAGCCCCTCAGATTCAAATCCACTTCCTGGCATTTCCACAGGTGTTGGGATGTGCTTTAGGCTGCAGGGGAAGATCGATCAGTTCTCGTGTTCAACAGCTCCAGCACAGCCTGGCGATCTCACATGGAAGATACAGACTTCTGATGGCAAAATTCATGCTCTATTATTCAATAACTGACAGCCACATCCACTGCCCAGCTTCATTTTTTTAAAGAAAAGGACATGAAAGCGTATTGTTTGAATTCATAGAGCACCAAACTCTTTTATGTTTTTCTTCACTTTTACTTACCATGCATAAAAAATAATCTCATTCTATGAAAATTGCAAGTAATAGAAATGGCCCATAATATGAAAAGACTACAGTCATAAGGCCATACCATTTACATTTTAGTTAACAGAAATATTTCTGAAAAAGAAATTTGGTAAAACAGGTAAAAAAAAAAAAAGATACTGGTTAAAAAAAGAAAAGTTTTCTCTGTTTCTAAGTTAGCCTCAGAAAAATTCTGACTTGGTCAGTGCTGCTTAGGCCTGTTTGTGACTATTTTTCTTTTGACAAACTACACTAGAGAAATAGATATTGCAGTTGCTACTGGTTGCTAGGGAAGAAAAATATCTTTTAGCTCGATGATGTGAAATTGGATTCTTCACTGCTTTTGCTATGCTGGGCTATTTGTGTTTTTTGGAAGTGTCTTCACCTATCCAGTGTGTAAATTAAAATAATTTCTTTATTTTGAGACCACCTCAATGTCAACATACATTTTCTCCAATAGTTAATGCACTTAGAATGTCCTCGTCTTGTCTGACTTTACCCAAAACATTGACCAACTCAAAAGTCTAACTTCATATAGGTAAAGGGGCAGGTTTCATATGGATAAAAGGAATACTACATTCCAAGGTATTAAGGACACCACTGAGGTCTGATTCTAGCTCATTTGGCTTAGAATGGTACAAGGCATTGAAAGTCACATTTTTTTCCTCATAAATCTCTGTGGTCTATGACATTAATGACCCCAGTATCTTACCCACATCCCCACCTGCCCACTCTGGCATGGGCCCAGATATGTGACAGTCTGTCCAAAGAGCTGTCAGCAGCAGAGAGGGAAGCAGAGGCTTTGAGAAGCCTGTGTGCATGTCTGTCTGTCATCCTCGGCTTCTCCATGACCCCAAGCACACACCCAGGTGCTCCTCTTGGAGGACACAGTCAGGGGAAGTGCGCTCATGTCCCCACCCATCTGGCTGAGGCCCAGACACGAGCAGCAGAACCACCAATTGGGCCCCAGAGGTGCAGGCAAACCCAGCCCGACCAGCCCAGTGAGGACTGAGCAGTGGGAACACACAGGTCCATGAGCTGAGGTCAGGGCTCACTGCTGTCTGCCCTGAGTGTCTTTGGGCGGTTGGCATGCAGAATGCCGTGGTTGGCATGGAGAAGTGACACTCAGTAAGTGCTGTGGTTATTATCACACATAAGACTAGCACTTTCTTTCTAACTGTGAAGTCAATTTAATGCATATAAACACTTTCTCCAAAAGTAAAACAAAAAAAGAATTGGGATGAAAATAGAAAATAGCATAGTTAATAAAGCAAAATACTGTTTTTTTAGAATTGTGTGTGTGTGCACATATTTCTTGCATTGCTAGTTAGAATGTGCTTCCTCCTGTGGTCATGGTCCAAACCTGTAAACAGCGAAACTAGCTTGACTCTGCGATGACTCTCTGGACCTGGGTGTGTGAGGAACGCACCTTGCTGGGTGACAGGATGCCCGCTGGGCTGGACGTAGAACAAATGAATTGATCGCTGCCTGGACCTGGAGCACATGCTCCGCTGTCCCTGGGTCAGCAGTATCACCTCTGAGCACGAAGGACAGAAAAACCTTCAGGAATAATGATTCTATAAATTTAAAGCTACGTAGTTTATAGGTTTTTCTAATCAGAAAAGACATCTAGGAAATTGGAGTGAAAGTTCTCATAAAACGACCTTACTTTTTTGGACAAGTAAATCTGAGGTCAGTCTATTGACACAAAATAATTAAAAGGCCAATGACACGGGGGAGTGAAATCTGAATATGTGTCTCATGATCTTGGGGCACGCATTTAGAGTTGTTTTGATTCTGGCACACAGAACATGTGCCCATGACTGAGGAGGGGCAACTGTCTATGAATAATGGCCCTAAGGTACGTTATAGACTTTATTTAAAGCAGGTACACAATCGTCAGCTTTGGGCTTAAAAGTGTATCAAAAGTCAGCACGTAGGTGATCACTACCTGGAAGTTCTCCAAACCGCTATCAGGATCCAGACTGCGTCTCTCCCACGCCAAGGTCCCAGGGCTCACACTCAGGCCTGGCGCCCTGCCCACCCCCCGTCTTTAGTGGGCACTTTGCCCCTGGCCACAGTCTCAGGATCTGAGCAAATGAAAAGGAGCTATTAATATCTGTCCTGTAATTAAATACATTAAGCCACATAAATAGAGCTCAGGAGACAAGGAACAGAAATGGATGGGAGAGGCAGAGGCAAAGGGTGTTTGGAGCGTTTGACGATGAGGCACCTTAAGGCAGAGCCTGAACATTTGCAAACACGCAGTTGCACATGCGGTAGGATGCGTGGTATCCTCCTGTCTGTAATTTTGTTGCGCTTGTTGTACACAGGAAGCAAATAAAACCGAGATTTTTTTATGGACTCCAGTGTAGATTAACTAAAAAGCTGGGATTCCACACAGATTCTCTGCACTCTCCAGGCCAGCGGATTCCACCCGCCGCACATCTCTATACCCCTTGTGTGTGTACGCGATTTTCCTTTTCAAGGGGGTCAGGAACTGCTTGATAAACTCTCAGAATTCTAGGCACTTTTTTCCCTAAAAGGTTAGAATAAAAAAATGGAGACTATGGCTGTTTATGTATTGACACTTTCCATAAATGGTCTTGTTGAAAAGGAAAAATATATATGTGAAAATTCATTCTCGATGAATGGAAAATGTTAGGTACAGACACATTTAAAACACTCATGTGATTTCTAACAATATAAAATAGTTAAAAAAGACTGACAGTAACCTGATATGTCAGTCATCTCTTCCTTCCTAAGGCTATGTAGCAAATAGCCATGTCCCTTCGCTGGTAAGGGACCATATGCATGAATTATGCTTATGTCTTGGGACCACAGCTAGGTGCGCCCTGCCCAGGGTCATCACCAGCCTGGGATCAGCTGGCTATTGGCCAATTTCGGGTACCGTATCTGATACACTTGTAGGGGTGCTCACACCCCTCACCCTCCCAGGGCAGGTGTACAGCAGAGGAGGAAAAACATGCAAGGCCTTGAGCCAAGTCTTGGAACCATTCCCTGCTATTTGCACCACATTCTATTATCCAACAAAAGACCCAGGGATCTGGACTCAAAGCATGAGGAAGTGGAAGGCACACATTCACAGGAAACGCACGGTCACTTGGCACTGTGCCTACAGGTACGGGTGAAGAATTAGGCCTTCAGTGCAGCAAATGCACGACCTTTGATCTCTGAATTGAAAAAGTATTCTCCTGCACTCTGACATATACCAGCCTGAACACTGATCATTGCATTTTCCTTTGGGCATAAAATAAAAAGATAAATGAACATAAACATATGAAAGTTGAACACTACTCACTTCCCACATTTCATAGTTCAAATGGGTTTATGTAATGTAGTTTTTCTGATTATTATAACTATGCCCCTTCATTATAGAACATTTGGAATTTTTTTTCACAGTTTCCAGATATCTTAAGTGTTATGGTTATGAGTATAAACAAAGGATGCCCTAAAAATGTTCTGCACGTGATTAAAAAATAATCTAAGAGCTTTAACTTACATTGTACATTAAAGTTAACATTTAAAAAATGGAGAGAAATTGTTTGCTCAAATTCTGCCAAACACGTCTTAAAATATATGAGCACATAATCTAGTGACTCATTTACCATAAAAAGCCTGAACGTATGTATATGCCACAGTTAAAAAATTCTCTTGAGAAATCAAATCATGGAATTACGTGGGAAGCTGAAACCGTGCCCCACAATCAACCAAGCTGTCACGTGTGCGGTGGGTTCTTTGCCGGAGACCATAATCATGTAATTTAGTGATACGGTTTGTAGTGCTGAATTTTATAATTTACTTATGGAAATGAATCGCATCTTCTACATGGAACCACAAAGAGCATCTATCTGATACTATCCTTGGCATACCATTTTAAGTAGGTAGAAATATTTTTAGAAAAGTAGCATAAAAGACGAATACATTTACAACACAGAGTAAGCAACAGAATCATATACGTATTTTTGGCTTAGTTGCTGGCATTATTTTTTTCCAATTTTAGTAAGTCTACATTTAATGCCATAGGTGTTATAATTACCTACTGCTTCTGAGAATGATTCTAAAGCTTTTTTTTATACCCATTTTGATGCTTTCCTATTTATTGTTTTTTCAAAGACGCTAAGCATAGTATGCACATTTGCAAATGGTACACTGAACAGTAAAATGCTATTGTGTTTCCTGAAGCCCATTCTTCAATTTATTTTAATATTCACAATTAAAAAATAATGTCTTTTTTATTTTGTATTTTATCCAGTTATATCCTAATTAGCGGAAAAATATGATTATTACCTAAAGTTATAGAAACAGTAAATGAACTGATTTCTTTGGGCAGAAAAAACAGTGAACAAACTTTAGGTGAATGGATGTTAGTCCCAAAACATTTTGGAATAACCCTTCATTTTCCATTTAAAACACAGTTTGCTTTCCTAGGCAGGAGGTGGCTGAGGAAGCCAGCTGTGGATGACGCAGAGCGGCTCCGATAGTAATGGGCGTCCTATGAAGACGAAATGAGTTAATGTGGGTAAACCTCTGGGGACAGGACTGCCAAGTGGGGTATGTGGTACAAACATCAACTGTGACTACACATCAAAATGCAAGTACATACTGCAGATGGTTTTTAATGCATATATTGAGACCCTGGTTTTCAACTTAATATTTTATCAATTATGCTTTTTATTGTGGGATTTTATTACTACAAAATGATGTATTGTCCTTTTTATAGTAATAATTTGGGAACTATTTGGTTGAATTAAAATCCTTCAGCACTGACTGGTCGCTTCAGTGGTGCGATTCCTCGAGCTCCCCAGCCACACCGTTTGCCAGGTGACTCTGTGGTCCCTCGAATTAAACCATCAGAGGCTCTTCCTTCTCCTTGACTCCAGCCCTGAGGAAGGGCTCGCTGTGGCCAGCACTGCCCCATGGGTCGAGGCCTTGTGTGTCTGCCTTAGGATCTCGCACCTCTGCGCTGTCCCCAGAGCTTGCGCTAGCCCTCTGGAGCAGAAGAGGGGGAGGAAGATGGATGGAGGAGAACCTGGCTGCCCATCGTGTGCTAAAGCTTAGCTGGCCCACCCTGACCATGCGAGTGAGCCCGGCCCAGACAGAAGGACCACCCAGCCTCGCCCAGGCTGAATCACTCGTCCTTCAACTGAGGCACCAAGTAAATGCTCATTGTTTAAGGTCCCTGAATCTTGGGATGGTTTGCAATGCAGCCTCGTTGAAGCAAATAGATAGCTAAAACAGTAGCGCAATAAAGAGCAAATATATTTATATCAACCAATAATGCTACTATAATAGTTTTATTAACAGTGTTTAGTTAGGGAACACAGGGACGGGAACATACAAGTATATAAGAAGCATGTGTAATGTTTTATGCAGATAAGATTAAAAACAGACAAGTCTAGACAGGTTTTATAAGCATTCACGAAGTCAAACCTGACTTCATGTGTGTGATTAGCTAAGCAGATTTAACACATGATTAGGCAGAAAGGTGTGCATGGATAGGAACCTATGAAGCACGTTAAATTGCTTTATTCTCTTCTGATATTTGAGAGCATCGTATTCTCATGAGAAATGCTACAAGTTTCCTTTTTGGAAGATGTGTTAGGTCAGCTTTGGCAAGGCTCAAGAATGAAGAAGAAGAAAAAGTATCAAGTATCATACTCAATTTTTATAAATTTGTTCAGAGTTATTTTATTCATTCCAAGAAGAGAAGAAAAGAAAAAGATAAAGAAATATAACCGTCTTAGCCCCACATCTTCCACTTGATTGATAAACTGAATTTCCTATCTGAGTTACTTCTGCAAATGTTAACTAAATAACACTGCCGCCTGATTAGCTACGACTAATCATTCGACGGAAGTCAGGCCTATTGACCGTTTTTTCTGGTGACTCTTCTATGAATTGGATTATGATCTTTTAGAAAACCTCATTTTGAAACAGAATTTCGGCTTCTTGATGACCCAGCCAGTCAATGAGATTGGAAATTTTTTTTCTAAGCTAGGAAAGAATTTCTCGCCTATGAGTGCCACTTGCTGACAGGTAACATTCATTAAGATAAGCATGAATTAAAGGAAACTAAAAGTTGTCTGACCAGCTCTGTTACAGAAAAAAAAAAAAACAGTGAAATATTTTATTTCCTGAATAGAAATTCAGAGTCCATATCATGTCCTTTTGTTCACGTAAGAGTAATCTTAGAGAAAAGGGTAAAATGATTTTCTTATCATGACACTCTCTGCAGATGAGCTGCAGGCACTTTGTAGCACAAAGCAAACCTTCCGGCACTAATGAAAATGTGGAGAACCCAGTATCTGCCCTTTTGTAAGTTCTCAGTACCGCATGGTGGCCAACATACTTCTTTCAATTATAAACTAAATAATCATTTCTTAACTAAAGTTTCACACCTATGTTAAGGCAGTTGCCATATTTTATTTACAGTTATAGAACTGTAGCCATACTTTGCTGAGAAACTGAGATGAGGCTACATCAAATAAATCCCATCCCAGATGTGGACATACAAAAAGAGAAACATTCTCTGGGCCATACAAGAACCAGGAAAATTGCTTCTTAAAATGGAATAATTACAGAATCTTTATATTAATAATTGATATATTAATATGAAATGACCTATTAATCTGCTCTTTATGGTTTTTGTATTGAGATGCATGTACAAGAGGGGAAGTCCAAACCCCCATCCCAAATCTCTGAGGATTAGCTCATCTCTTGGTGCCTGATTTTTTTCTTTCCTAGGCGGTAGCCATAGCAAGGCCCAAATTCCCAGCAACTTCCTTTTTGAATTTTCCCAGAAATAGTCTGGATTCTTGAGGACCAAATTCTTCATCTTCGCGATGAGCTTGTCAGAGTCTCCTGGGCCTTAAAGTAGACAAATGCATAGTCCCTGAGCCAATTTCATGGTGCAGCCTCTTCCAGAGCAAGGTGTTCCCCAGAGTAGAAAATGTGTCACAAACTACCTGACGTCAATGCATTTGTGCAGTTGATGGAATAAGACATGTCTAATTCCAACACTCTGCTCAGGAGTCCCACTGTTACATGATTTGTATTGACTTTCATTTTGCAAGAAATATTTAATTGCAATATAACAACAAAAGTCTTGTTATCTCATTGCTTGTTAAAATAATCAATTAAAAATCTGTATCAAAGAAATGAATTTCTGATAAAAGCAAAGTCTGAAAACAAATGTCTTAGTTTTACACAAACAATCATATAATTTAGCTCAATCCAGAAAAAAAAGTGACGTTTTCTTTTTTTAACCGTTTTTTTCAACTTGGACAAACTATTCCTAAAGCTAATATGAAAAAAAAATAGAATTAGCTGGAAAATTTTTCTGACAGATAAAATTAGTGAAAGTATAGTAACAAGATGGTAGATAAAAATGTTTTATAAAGAGACTATGATTAAAAGAGTTTGGTACTAGAGAATGAACAGATACACAAATAGAGTCCACACGTAGATACAAATGTGTTATAAGACAAAAACTGCATTCAGCAGGGAAAAGACTGACCATTTAAACAATGGCATTTGTAGAAATGCCATTTGCAAAGTATATAAAAAATAAAGTAAGAGTATTATATCACTTCTCTTGATAGTAAATTTGTAGATGAGTATAGGATTAAAAATAAAATTAAAGAAAATAGTATATAAAAATATAGATGTCATTATTATATTATTATATTAACAAGTTTATAAAGGTTTTAGTATTACCTTTAAATATTTTGCCACTTGTACTGAATTTGCTACTTACTGGGTAAATGATTTTGAAGAGTAAATGCATTTTAGTAAGCATTGAGTATGGTGTAGTATATTTATTTTCTTGTTTTTAGTGACATAATGTTAGCAATATTTTGCTTAAACATACCCACTCTTACCAAAGCTCAGAGACAGGATAATGTTAGGCTTTTTCTAATAAGTGGTATTAATATTTATAACACATGATACTATATATATATAACTATTATATAACAGTTGATAATGTTTCTAAAAAAGAAAACTTTGACTCTCATTTTACTTCATTAATATTGATATTAGAGGATGTTTTATTATTTTTGTACCCATGTCTTTTGGGACATATGTCTATTTTTGGAAATAAGAATAAAGTTAATGACATTATGGGCTATCTGCATTCTTTCTGGAGAACTGAAATATGCTCATATTTATGATTTATACAGATAACACGTGACTAAAATAGACAAGCTAAGTGTTTTCATCTATGTTGTCTATTGCCTTTCAAAAAGTCAGGCCTACATACCTTTGCTGCCTTGATGTTTTGTGGATGACTCAGCGTACACAGACATTATCAGTGGGGCCAAAGAAGGAAAAGGAATAAGGAGAGAGAAGGAAGGCGCCTAATCCAGGTGTCTTATTTTAACAAAAGCTGTTGCTGCTGTTTCATATGAGAATTTCCACAAATTTCTATATTTTTGGACAAAAAGTCTTGGTGAAAGCTTGGTTTACTTTGATCTTATGGTATGCATGTAGGCCTTGTGGTATGTTCCCTTTTTTAAAAAAAACTGCTGAAAGCAGTGTCTTTTTTTCACTAATATTTCAGGCTGAACACTAATATTATTCTCCTCAAACGTGAGCACACACACAACAACCCCAGTGCTAACAGTTTCTGGTCTTGTTCTTTCTACCTCACTGTCTACATGACAAATAAAAAACATGGGGAGAAAATCTACAGAATAACAACTTTTGTGCTAAATTGTGATCCTGGGCTAATTCACTGGCAAATTGTCCATTTTCTATCTAATTTAATTTTGTCAAAGTAATTATATTATTCAGTACAACCAGTGACTACTAAAGGCTAAATTCTAGTAAAGGTTAAAATATTCAGGATAAAAGTAAAATTTAAGAATTGGCAATCTATTTGAAGAGAAAGATTAAACGATAATTTGCAATGATATGCCCACGTGTTTTTAGTGGATCAACATTCAAATGTAAAACATCTCTCAAAATTTTTTCTAATACGTACTCTATCATATAACAAAACATTTGGCAGAGAGACGAATTTATATTCCCCTGATATTCTTCTCAATTAATCATTGTTAGTCAATTAATCACCTCTAACTCCAACATAATTTCTAACTTTCCCTATTCTTTGAAGATTTCTGAATTCTCCCTTATTTTATATGTAGCTTTGTATAGTGAAAAAAACTTCAACATATTGGTAGGGAGGAAATAAAACTGTCTTTGTTTACAGATGACATAAATGACACGTACAAAATCTAAAAGAAGTGACAAAAATCTCTTGGAACCACTAAGCAATTGATTATAACAAAGTTGCAGGATACAAGGTTAATAATGTACAAAAGTCAATCCTTTACGCCAGCAAAGAACAGGTGAAATTTCAAATTAAAAATGTACTACTACTTAATTAGCACCCTCTAAAATGAAATAATGTATAAATCTAAAAAAATATAAAATATCTATATTAGGAAAAGTACAAAACGTTGATAAAATGAAGAAGAACTCAACGAATGGGAAGATACTCCACGTCCACGGACAGGAAGACTCAATATTGTCAAGACGTCAGTTCTTCCCGACTGGATCTATAGACTCAACACAATCCAATCAAAACCCCAGCAAGTTATTTTGTGGATATCACCAAATGCATTCTAAAGTTTATAGGGAGGGACAAGATTCAGAACAGCCAATACAGCATTTATGGAGGGAGACAAAGTTGGCGTCCTGGCGCTGTCTTCAAGACCTACTGCTATAAAGCTGCAGTAATCAAGACCGAGGGGTCCTGGCACGCTGGATACTAACAAAGTTGTAGTAACTATACTATGGTACTTTGTGACTTTACAGTAATCGAAACATTGTGGTGTCAGCATCTCAAGATAGAAAGTGAAATTGCACAACCAGTTTGGAAAACACTTTTTCAGGTTCTTAAACAGCTAAAGATACCCCCACTGTATGACCTGGTGAGTCTACTCCTGTGCTTCCCTGACAGCAGCCACTGTCTTCCACAGCACAGAATAGTCCCCAAACGCACTTGTATCTCAGTGGGTGAACAAACTGACATCATTTCTTTCTCTGAGGGTAACAACTTATGCAGTGTTGCTGGCACTTAGGAAAGTATCAAATGCTTCTCCAAATTCTCCATTTCATTTAAATTCTCTTATCTACTAATATTTAAATTTGTGAGGGAAGAAAACCAAAATCTTCCACAGAATATCATTTCCTCAACCTTTACCCCAATTCCCTCTAAGAAGGAACAGGAAGGCCGTACATCCAACACAACACCAGCGTGTTTAGGAGGCAGGCCTGGCAACACACATGAGCTGGTTAAATAAACACACAACACAGCCACATTTTTGTCCTTACAAAGATATATTGAACAGCGTTGCCCTTTAGGGTTTGTAGAGAATAGAACCGAGCTACTAAAAATGGAAATTTATTCCTCAACATATTGCTGCTTAAATGGGGAATATTCTGATGTCTCTAAGGGTTTCCTGGATAATTTTATCAGTTTATGACCCTAATACTTCAAGGCCACAAAACAGTTTTTGCTTTTTTCCTTCTTTCGAGTAAGTTAGAATCTGTCAACTTTTCTCTGACTGCCACATCTCTATGTCATACAAGTTCTTGTCCCTTGATCTAATAAAGATCATGTCACATTATTTAGCAGTATTTGCCATCATTTAGCCGTATCTGCTAACACATAACAAAGAAGTATGAAAATAAAGTTCAATAGTAAAGTCGCCATCGATGGTTATGAAATTTACTGACTTTTAACAAATGCGAACATATTTACATTGCATTTCTTTTGGTAATTCTCCACTCTCTTGTGTATGAAATGGCTAGCACAGTGTTGATGAAATCTGCCCAGGGCTACAAAAGTAAAATTACCACAGTGGAAACATATTCATGATAATATGAAAGAATGAAGCATCTGCACCAGAGGTAATAATACTGAGCCCTGTTAATTTTCTTTATCCTTGGGCTGAGACATTTATTTAGGTCAAGAACATATGATTTCATGTATGTCACTTAATTTTTAAAATTGATCATAACTCTTAAATTTCTTTTACACTTGTGTCTGTATTCAATGGGCTTTTCCCTCTGGATCCTTTTTCTTGTGCCATAAAGGTTCTGGGGTGAAGGTAATTTTGTTTAGCACACATTATCTACATAGTCTTTTTCTTTTCCAAAAATAAGGAAAGTACGCTATGTCTAATTTGATCTTCCTATTATGAACTTACAAATAATGTTATTTGTAGCATTAATTAACATGCCCTTAATGAATGCATTACTAATTATACCTAATAAGTTTTAGGTTCTGTAGAAACAGGAATTTTAAATTCTATGGGTAAATTCTAGGGAAAAGTAATTTTAAAAGTGGAGAAATACTAGTCTCCATTTACCCAGACATAACTCTTAAAAAACTTAAAATGCATGTCATGCTTTCAGCTGATCTCTGAATATGACAGTGATTTCTCTTTGATAGATACAAAGTTTAAGAATTCTTGGTTTGCAGGAAGCCCTAGCAAATCATTACTAAGCAGGGGCAAGACGATGTCAGTAGCTTTGCAAAGCATAGACCTCCCCCTTGGAGCAAACAGAGCAGGCCCTCACTCACCCGCTGCCATCACAGAGACAGGCAGCATAACGGGTGCAAGTTGCTGCATCTCTGTCCGACTTCCCCCTCCTCCCTGCTGTCTCAGCCCTAGACCACCATGGCATTCAGAGTGAGCACATGCTGTCCCTGCCCCGTTTCCCTTCTCTTCCTTGTACCCAGGTCGTCTGCCAAAAATCCTGCACAGTGGAGACACGAGGTTGAGGGCTTGGTTTGCCAAAAAGCTGAGATAATAAGTAGTTTACTATAGATTCTATCAGTTTCTCATATATCTTCATTCACCAAGGAATTGCAGGATAAAAACGAGTGCTTGTTGCATAAATGCAAAGACGCCAACAAAGGTCACATAAATTCAGAGAGTCAGTGACTAATCAGAGCAGAAAAATACCATTTTGCCTTCCCGTGTGTGGCCATTTTCATCAATCAAGGTTTCTTGAGTACTCAATTTGGTACTTCTAAAAAAGACTTTTCCTTTTCATAAATGTATCTGTGCCCAAAACCAGTCACTTGACAAACTTATCCCCTCGCTCCCATCCACGACTGACTCCCATCTCCCTGCGTCTGGGCTGGAGAAAGGGAGGAGACGTCTCACACTTGACAAGACCGACTCCATTTAATTTATTAGTGGGATAAAGGGTTTGACATATGAGAAAAGGCTGGACTACAGTGTGAGGGGGTGCAGTTTATGAGAAGCCTCTTCCTCTTACATTCTAACAGCGGGAAAAATATTTTAGCTAATAACCTCATTTTGGGCATCTGGGAGAGACCCTATTTGGACCTACGAGGTGCGGCACTGCCTTAAATGTGCATCATCTCCTCTAGTTCTGGAAGATCTCTGGGTCAGCTCTGGAGGTTACAGCCTCTCCTGCTGCGGGAACTCAGCAGGGCTGGCCCTGTGTTCTGGCCCCGGCGGTGCCTGGACCTGCTCTCTGTGGCCTTGTGGACACTGGCTCTGTCCCTCCCCACTTTCTGCACTTTGAGTGTTTGTAGCATAGAGTTACCACTCCAATCCTGCGTTTCTCCATCCCCGCCTTTTCTTCTCTGACCCAGTGATGGTGCGAACTGTCTAATGTTGGCCCCACAAGCGCTCCAGAGAAGGCCGCCCTCCACGCAAACTTGGCTCTGCTTTTGGAGAACTCGGCTCCAGAGCAGGAGAATTCCAAGTGTCGGCACCACGTGCTCACGTCGGCTCAGCTGGAAAATCAAGGACGGTCGCAGGGTTCTAGATTTTCCTCCCATCAAAATCCATGTTCCTTCCTTTCTGCTGCCTTTGGTGGAAGGAAAATGGGAAGAATCAGGCCTATTGGTGAGTCAGGTTGTACCTTAGATACAACAGTTTTAGCCGAGGCAGAATGATTCCAGTGTCTGTGCCACCTGCCACCCCCCTGGCCTGCCTGCCGTGGCCACGCGGGCAGTGGCAAAATGAGGGAACGCACGGAGCTGGGTTTAGTTAGGTGCAGCCACAGTGGAGGCCATGGGTGGACGCGGCGGAAGCGAAGGCAGAGCTCCACCACCAGGGTCCCCATCGTCCTCGCAGCGTGTTCTCATTTTCCTCCACGGAGGAAGGAAACTTGGCAATGGTTTTTGAAAAGCGAAGCCATCCAGTTTGGATGTTTTGAGAAGAGCGAATGGAAGCTTGTTGAAAACACAAAATCGAGTGAGGAGAAAGCTGGAGTCTGTTTCAGCCCACAGGTGCTTGGTTGCAGCAAAGTGCGGGAAACGGACAGGAGAAGAACGAAGGCGGGGACATGTGGTGAACAACTGGACGTCCTACGGCAAGAGACGGGGACTCAACCCCAGATTTCTTCCTAAAATTTTCCTTATGTGGTGTCTGATATCTGCAAAGTCACACACCCCTTGTGAATGTGAGTCATAGCACGCGACAACACAGTGAGCAGCTCTGAATTCAGTGCGCAGTTAGTTGGAACACCACATATTCTCGCATCTTTCCGTGGACGCCTCAATCCCACCACGGCTCTTCTCCCCCAAATTCTGATCCGAACTTGTGTTGGTCACTTGTTTCTTTGATCATTTTATTACACGTGTGTACCACACTAATATACTGTCAGATTACATTTTTCTCTTGAGGTATATAAAACCATTTTCTGACTGTAGTCTTCTGAACTTGTACTTCCTGCTCAACATTTTCTTTGAAGATCCATCTACATTGTGTGTGGTTTTAGTTCATTTTCTTTGTTGTATAAAACTGACTAGTAGAAATACACATTACAACTTACTTATGTGCTCTTTGTTTATAAGTGTCTACTTTGTGTAGCTTTTTTTTTCTTTTATAAGCAGTACAGCGAGGGCCATCCTCGTTAACTATTTCCAGGTGCACGTGTGCACACGTTTTCCTGAGATGCACGCCCAGCAGTGTAATTGCTGAGTTGCAGGATATACAACTGTTTAACATTGCCAGATAACATCAAATTATTTTCTAAAGTTGTTTTACCAATTTTTATTCCTAAGGTACAGTGCACAAGAGCTCCATTTCATCCCTTTTTTTCACTAGTATTTTATATTATCATAATTCTTAAATATTGCCAACCCAGGGAGTGTGAAATGGAATTTCTTTTGAATCTCAATTTGCATATACCCCATTGTTACTCACTTTGTGCCTCTTTCATATGTTAATAGATTGTTGAGCTCCTTCTTTTCCTATGAAAAATTATTCATCCTTTTGGTCCATTTGTCAGTAAAATCTTTTTCCTGTTATCTTTCTGTCTGTTGTCTGTCTTTTCATTTTCCTTATGGTATTTATTTATTAATAAGCTATTATTATTGTTCATTCGCTCATTTAGTCCTTTCATTAACAAATGTTTGTTGACTGCTTGCTGGGTTCTGGTTACAGTGCTGGGTTCTGGTCACAGTGCTGGGTTCTGGTCACAGTGCTGGGTTCTGGTTACAGTGTTGAGTGGCAGAGAAGCAGCATTGCACAAAACAGCAGGAGGGGGCTACTGGGTGCACATTGTGTCCTACTCAACACCCTTCCTTATCTCCTACCTGGGACATCAGGGCAGCAACCTCAAGGCACCTGCTCCAGGCAGCAGGACTGAGCGCCGGGACCCTGTGCCCAAGGTCCCTTTGATGCTAAGGCCTGGCGCACATCCGAGCCCGACTTCGCAGGGCATGAGATGCAGCATCCCACTGGGGCCCTGGATCCAGTGGATAAACTCTCTCTCTTTAGTCCCTCGGGCAGAAAGTTCTGATCCACAGTTTATTGGCACCGCAGTGGGTCCCAGATGATCAGAACTCAGTTCCCGCTGGGGATGGCCATCTCAGTAGCACAATTGACATGGCTGTCCCTGTTCTCTGGAATTCTCTGGAACTTTCCCTTAAGTTGCACTACGTGGATGCAAACCTTTGCCGCAGGTTGTGTGTTCTGGAAGGTACCTCTGCTAAAGCAGTCTGTCACCAGTCCCCTAGACGCAATGCAGCAGTGTCAGACCCAGCTGTTCATGCGCGCTTAGAGCCTGGTCTATCGATCACATTGATTGATTGTATTGGTGTTTGCTTTCAGCACAGCTCCCACTGTGGGGTTTGGTTGCTATCTTCTGCCCTCTGCTCTTGTTTCTGTCTTTACCTTCTTTATACATTTCTGTAGGTGGAAATCTGGGGTTGGGGGTTAGATTTCCTGTGAGTGTAACAATGTATTTATAGAACGTGTTTTATTATTGAGAATGGATTGCTGTTACCATAGGAGCATCTTCTAAATAATCTAGTCTACCACACTAGTGTATTTTTGGCAAGTGATTAAATCTTTGTGCTTTAGTTTCCTCAATTGTAAAATAGAGAAAATAATTATATCTCCACCCCAGTATGTACTATTTTGAGAATTAATTGTGTTTGTATACGTAAATACCTTAAAACAGTGCTTGACATATAGTAAGAGCTAAGAAGTACCAGCTGTCTTTATTGTCATTCTTCTTATTAAACACCCACAAATGAGTGATGGCTAAGTAGGCATCATATTTGCAATGATAACACATTTTCAATGAAGAGTTTGTTAAGAAGTTTTATAATGGCAAGAAGAATAATCAATGGTAAAATAAATATGTTAGAGGGTGTAAGTGATGTTGTACAAAATACTGCTCCATTAAATATACATAAAAAATTCTTACAGTAACTGAACTGAATTTAAATAAGACAACCCAAAAAATTAAAAAAAAAATTAGAAGGAGCATTTGAAAGCAAAGCTGTATTATTTAAATGTTCTTAACAGTTTTCTCTTAAACATTCGATCTGGCATATGTTAGGCTACCAGACAATCTCTTAAACGAGTAAAGAAGCTGTATGCAATACTGTCTATGAAAATTTCCAGGAAGAATTTCCCTGGGGAGGATCTGTGAGCTTCCCTTTGGGAGGGATGGTAGCAAAGTTGAAGGAGGCAAGGATCGTTGTTCTGTCCACCGTGGACTCTGACTCTACACTAATGCATGGCCCACAGCAGGCATCCACAGAACATTTTGAATTAGTGAGCAAATGAGAGAGTCCCATGGAGTTGTGAGTTTCTGAAATTTATCTGTTGCTTTATATGAACAAATAAATATTGTGATAATCCACCAGGCTTTGATATTCCATCTCCTAAAGATGCGCCCAATATTCCCCCTTTGTCTGTCTGTGTCTGTCTCTCTGTCTCTTTCACTCTCTGTCTCTGTGTCTCTCTTTGTTTCTCTCTCTCTCTCTCTCTCCCTCTCTCTTTCATCCAGGATTTGTATTTATGAATCGTCCATTAACAAGCAGTAGCATCTTTCCCTCTGTCGTTTCATCTGGTAACTTTAGAAAGCGTAGGCAAAGTTCTGAGCTGTCTAATACAAGCGTAGGAGACGAGTCGATTAAATTACATCTAATTTGGTTCACTCTTACTTTCCGTGGACTAAGGGACACTTCACAATCTGAGTTATCGTTGGCTATTGGATTTCTTCCTACCCACTGGCTGTGAGTCATGTTTGCTTTCCTTCAAATCAAACCAGAAATGTCATTCCACTGATTGCATCTCAGATTTTCAGATTTCAATTTAAAATAAAACTCTGATCAAATATTAAGTGAGTAACAATACATATCAGAAGATTTTTTAATTGTGGACTGAAAATAATTGTCTTGATTATTTCAGTTTTCGACAACTTGTTTGCTGTTATGCAGACTTTGCCTGTGTTTGGGCGTGACAGGAATAGACACGGCTGCAAATTACAGAAGTGCCAGAAAAACCGTTATCAGCTGTGGCGTTTTGCCACATGGAGGGCAAGTCCACAATCAAAATCCTCTGCAGGACTAATGGCTTCACTCTTATCAAACGTGCAGATAAACTTTATGACCACAACTTTCTGCTTATCGTTCCCATTGTAATTCTTTGTACTGCATTTATGAGTGACATTTGAATAGCTAAGGATTTTCTTTGAAATTATTTTTCCATTAAGATCAGCAATCATTTGCAAACTGAATTCATTAAAACTTATTTTGAAAGAGAGTGGCTATATTAATGCAGAAATGCCGACAAGAGCAGAATGTGATTGAACCAGAGTGCTTCTAAATTCCTTTTGAGAATTTTCAGTAAAATTTATTTCAACTAGTTTCAGGTTAAAATTCAATCCTGAATTAAAATGCTAATCACTAATTTTACTTCTTCGATGTTAAGGTAATTACATAAAAAATATAGACAATCAGTAAGAAAGATCATTTATCCCTTTGAGACACGGCATGAAAGTATATGCAGTTTTGTTTAACATACCCCTGAATTTGACAGATTTTACTTTTTAGGTGAATAATAAAATAATGTAGGTATTTTGTTAAAATATATCAATGTACTTTTTATTTATTTTATCTTCTCTTTATTTCTGCTTACCAAAGAAATACAAGCTTGTAGCTAAAAAAAAGATTATGTTTTATTAAAATGCTCATCTATTTTGCTATTTATTTGTTAAAACATGCATATTGATTTCCTAGTATTAATAATAAAATGTTAACTATTTTATTAGCATATTCACTTTTGTATTTACAGAATCTGGTATAATTTTAACTCATTGCTTTAAATAAGATTAACACTTAACATTGTTAAAGCACATTCTTAGAGTAAATGAACATATTATGGTAGCTTCTAAATTTATCTCAATTGGAACTATTCATGTTCTAAAATTTAAAACTTAATTATACATTTGTAAATAGCCATTTATCAGAGATAGCCAAGTTTTCTAAAATATTCCCAGGTGTCCAGACCATAGACTTAAATTCTATTATACAACCCATAAGGAGATGTCTTGTTTTTACAATGGGTTTCTCAATTTTAGGAAACCCCAAATCTCTGCTCAATAGATGCAATTTATTAAATGTCATGGATGGGGTCATATGACCAGTAGCGTAAGCAAAGAATTCCTTGCATTTGGTCAGGAAGGCTGAAAGGTTAATGCAGGACAGATGCCACACTGAAGGGAAGCTATTACGAGGAGCGCTTTTCAATCAATGAGATGTTATTATGAGCAATAGATCCAATTTCTTTTAATCAATGGACTTTTTATTACATTTACTAAAAGACATTCTATGGAATTCATATGGGATAGTCTTCCCCAGGCTAAAGGTCAAATTTTCTTTTCCATTCACATTATATGGTGATGGCTAGTTTTACCCTTATTGAAATACACTTTTTACTCTTTCACAATTTTTGTGTCTAAAGATCTATAGAACACTGTAGTTTAAGAAATTCACTAAATACCCACTGTGTGCCAGGACATGAACTGAGACTGTATGTTAAAATATGTTCAGACAATTCCAAACTCTCAAGGACATCACGGGGAACGGGGACCACAAACACACTTATCCAGTGATAATAAAATTGGGTCCTTTTATGCCACAATTTGATATTTTTCTGTGGAAATTAGGCATTTGTTCTCCTGGGAAAGGGGCGGGTGGGTGCAGTCTGTGGGACACAGGAGATGTGGGTGTCCACAAAGGCTTCCAGGGAAGGCAAAATTTGCCAGATTTTGCCAGGTGCAAAAAGTGACAAAAACATCCCAAGCAGAGCCCCGGGAGTAACGCAAAGGCTTAAATCCTATTTATCTTGGTTTTCCTGGTCTACAAGATTGATACTCTGTGTGGTCTTCTGACAATGCAATGACTTTTCTCTGCCTAATCTCAAATGCATAAAAGAATCTTAAAGTTATTAATTCATTCTTCAAACTGTTATTAAGCTATGATTTTGGGCCTGGTGTTACCATGGTGCTGGGGATACATGAGTCATTATAAAGTAGTCATTATTGTGAAGACATTTAAGACCCTTGGGGCAAACAGACAACTACAATGACAGATATACACAAAGTGATAAGTTGAATATTCGCTCACCGCTTATTAAAATACATAAAATATATGTGAGTATACATTATTCTGTAATTCAGTAAAGATATTTAGATATAATAATAAAAAAACGAAGCATATATTTATAGGTAAAATATAAAAAGTATATCTCAGTGTTTAAGGATATGAACTCCTAACCAGACTGCTTGGGTTTGTACCATAGCTTTAAACCTTACCCTCTGTTTGATCTTGGGCATGTTACCTGGTATTTTCTTTTTCTGAAATATGGGGGTACTAATAGTACACACACACACACACACACACACACACAGAGCCATAAAGGCCATTAATATAAATACATGGATGATTTTGCCACCAAAAACTCCTTGCCATTCTTTTGAATGTACTATGTAATTATTATCAACTTTGTTACATTCTTTAACTTCCTGATGTACATCAATGTCCTTGCAGAAAGCAAACAGAAAGTCCCTTCTGTTCCAGCTTTATAGGTAGCCTATGAGACATGGGTATCAACGCAAATGAAACAAAAGAAAAACAAATGGCGATATTTAGTTATAACATCTGATCATGTAATGTGTTAGTTATTGAACAAAATCAGCAGTGAACTGAGAAACAATGTGGCACTGCCTGCACATAGAAGGATCATGCAAATGATTGTATCATGAAGTTATGAAAAATGATTGTCTTAAATATTGCCCCTTGGCAGCATGCAGACATAAGCAAATTGTCCAATCCTCCTACTGCATTTTTAAAAATTCTGTGAAGATTTAACTCACTACAAATCCTAAGATTTAACTCACTAAAAACCCTATTGATATTCCTGTGTATATTGTCTTGAGATTTTCTCCAACTGTTTTGGAGATTCCTTTTGAAGTAGTGGCCATTCTAGATGCCCAAAAGAATGGTATTGCGAAAATTATCTTTTGTAAAAAATTTAAACAGTGTGAATGTAAAGGACAATACAGCTCATAGTTCTGATTTAAAATATGAAAGCACAGAAAAAAAATAAGGAGTGGGGTTTTGATTTATTCTCTTGAAGAGTTATCAAAAAGGCATTATAAACATTTCCGCAGATTATCCATTCATAAAGCAAAGCAAAGGCAACATATCCACATAAGCTTGTTCTGACGTTAGAATAATAAAATAGAATTTAAAGCAGGAGTCACACCATTCTAACAAAAATACATTTGAATAGGTTTTATTATGTGGGAAGTGGGAGGCCAAGGAAAGGTTTAAAATAGAAAATGCCTCTCTCTCTCTCTCACTTTCTCTCTCTCTTTCATGCTATATCTATGTCCTCCCTTCCCTCCCCTCTCTGTCAAGTAGGCTCTTACGACAATCCAGGAATTGGTAGTTAGGGACTGAAATAAGGGAGTGGTCATACACATTAGTTTTTATACATAAGGAATATGTAAAAAATATAAGTAGAATTATATTTTTCCCTGTTGAATAAATGAGTCTTGATGTGGTTGGGGGAATTTAGAGAAGTCAATAAAATCATATACACCCAAATCCATCAAGTGGTAAAATGCTGCAGTGGAATAAGTGCATTTTTAAATCAGAAAGACATTCTGTCACCAGAACTGGGACTCGTGTTCCCTATTTAAGTAGCCATGACCTTTTGAGTTCCTGGGATAGTTTAAAGGAACCCAAAGATAATGAGTTTCATTGAACTCCTACCTTCCATTGTGCCATGAGAAAAACAGATGAAAAATTCTTTAAAATATTATTACCAAATTTAAACATCAGTATATAAAAAGGATAATACATCATGATCAAATATTGTTTACCATGGAATACAAGCCTGTTTAAAAGCTTGAAAATCAATCATTTAAATTTAC
Source organism: Varecia variegata (assembly GCA_028533085.1). Lineage (NCBI taxonomy): Eukaryota > Metazoa > Chordata > Mammalia > Primates > Lemuridae > Varecia > Varecia variegata. The sequence continues at coordinate 798,062 of CM052453.1, read as the reverse complement.
TATATCTATAGAGTAAAGAAGACACATAATCATCTCAACTGATGTCAAAAAAGCATTTGACAAAATTCAACATCTATTTATGATAAAAACTCTCAGCAAACTAGAAATGTCTTTATCATGAGAAAGGACATCGACAGGTAACTGATGTAACATCATACCCAGTGAGTGACTTCATTCTTGAAGGTTTACTTTCTAAGATTCAAAAAAGTCAAGAATGTGCTCTTTCACCTTTCCTATTCAACACTGTATTGCAGGTCCTAGCCGATGAAATAAGGCAAGAAAAATGAATAAAAGCCACAAGAATTATAAAGGAAGAATTAAAAGGTATTTATCTTTGTAGACAACATAGTTTTGGATGATCTCAAAGAATCTACATAAATGCCTCTAGAAATAATCTGATTTTGTGTAGTTGCATAATACAAAGTCAACTAAAACTAAAATATATTTCTATAATTATTAATACTTTGGAATCACAATTAAAGCAAAGTACCATATACCATAACACCATTTAAAAAAAAAACCAAATACTTTGAGATAAATCTCATAAAATACTCGTGAAGGCTGAGTTATGGAGGAGAACTGTCTACACTTTGAGGCTGTAACAGGACACACAAAGACCATATCGTGAACATTAAAATAAGCAGAGTGTGGTTCAAATTAAAGGAGAACCATAACAAAAATACAGTTATTTAGCAACTAATAAGTATTCACCAAATCAGTGACTTTCCTTTATCCCTGCACCCTATGGTTTGAATCCACCAACAAGCGTGTATTGACTTAATCCCCAAGGCAACAGTGTCGGGAGGTGATTCGGCCATGAGGGTGCAGCCAGTGGGTTGATGTCATCGCTGTAGGAGTGCGTTTGTCATAGCAGTGGCGTTTGGTCCCTCTTGCTTTCTCTCTGTCTCTGTCTCTCTTGCCCTCTCACCTTCCACCATAGGGTGGCGCAGTACAAAGGCCCTCGAACTTGCTGGCATCTTGACATGGGACTTCCCAGCTTCCAGAACTGTGAGAAATGCACGTGTTTGTAAGGTGTGCAGTCTCTGGCATTCTGTTATAGCAGCACAAGCAGACAGACACTGCAGGTTTTCAGAAAGATGTCAGATGGTCAACATTAGATCAGAATGTGGCGTAGAGATGTCCTGTATTTGGTGAGAGATCAGAGTGGGTCTTAAATTCCTTATAACTCTGTGACCATTTTCTTTCTTCTCTAATCCTCTTTTGTTAAAATAAAAAGCAGTTTCTTGAAACTCTCCAATAGAAATGTTTTTCTGTACCGTGAAATATAGTAAAATGTGCTATACAGTACATTTTTGTGATATATGGTTAACTCATTTCAATTGTCCTTCCAGGTAATTGTTACAAATTCTGGAGGTTTATAAATATTAGATTTGGAATGATTTTAATGAACTAAGTTATTGTTTGTATAATAATATCTATTAATGTGGAGCTTAGCATTTGACAATCTCAACTATCCACATTGCTGAGAGTTACTTTACCCGTGCAGTGTTCTAGTTACTCCTGTGGGGTTACTTAGCTCAGCTCACCTTGTAACAACACCCTGATGGTATGTGACATGGTCCTCTCCAACGGAGAGGTGAGAAGACTTGGACTGTTGCATGGTTATTAGTAATCACAAAAAGTAAGCGGTCACTGCTATTTGTCGTCTGTAAAAAGTGGGTTCCACTCCCTCACCTTCCTAGAGTCCAAGGACAGAGACTGCTGGGAAAGGCTGGATCATTTCAGAGCGCTGGGGGAAGGATGCCCACTCCTCCTTCCCGGTGCATAAACGCTGGCATGTTTCTGCCAAATGCCCCGAAGGCTCCTCCAGCGCACCGGCCATGGTGAGCGCCATCTGTGCCAGGGCGTCCCCAGCGTCTGCCACCGTTTCTCTTGGTTCTCTCTCATCTTCTGACTTTCCCAAATCTCTACAAAAACTGACGTACAAAGTCCATCCTGACTTTTACATTTGCTCAAGGAACAGTTGAAAAGCCGCTGAAGTATTTGACCTTGGAAAACTCTGAGAGCGCAGAAGCGAATGCAATTTGAAGTGGGGGATTACTAGGCAATGGCGACGCGAAGGCTGAGGTTATTGCAAATTGTGACTTGGTGCATATGGTAACTGCTCCGTCATTTCAGCATTAGAGGTTCTGCGAGCAAATCCACAGCTGGCTGCAGAGAGACGAGTCTCGGATGCAGAGAGGACGCCTGTCTGTGCTCTCACTGAGACTCTCGTCCTGCTGGGTGGTCTCTCCAATTGCCAGTGCGCTTTACCTCGTGGGGGTCCCGATGGCTCTCCCCACAGCCCAGTCTCCCTGAATAATTCATGGTGGGTAATGCACCTGTAAAATGCTCTCAATGTTTGGAAATAGATTTCTACTTTTAGCTACCACGTTTTCTTTCCTAGTGTCTCCCTCCTCCTCTGCCTCCTTCATCCTCTTCTGAGAGTTTCCCGTAACTTGGTAACTCTGAGACGAGAGAGACACCTATATTTTCCTCTCCTTTTTCTTTATGGTGGTGCAGATTTATTACTCTATTATCCTTTGACTTCAGTCTTTCTTGGCAATCCTCTTCGCCTTTCCTTATGTGGCAGCCCTTCTTGTCATTTTGATTATTTCAATTATTTCTCTCTTGAGCCATCTCATATTTTTCATGAATTGGCATCATCAAATAGCCCTGGGAGGCATGACCCTCAGGACACCCTCCACCATTTATTCAACTTAAAATATGTATCAGGGTCCCCATCAGGTGTTGGAGATGCAGGAGGAGAGGAAGACAGAGAGAGGCTCCTTCCTTCGCGCAGCGTGCGCAGGGCAGAGAGGGTCCGGTGTCCTGCAGGCAGAGAATGTGTCAGGGCCACTGCTGTCGTGGAATGTGGGGTGCGGTAGGATTCGGGGGACCTCGGATGTGAGCCTCTGCAACCACGGGGCCAGATAGAAAAGGAAGAAGGGACAGCTGCTTAATGTTTCCATTCTTTCAGGAACAAGAGTGATCAATTAGACATAAGTGAAAGCAGTACAAGTAAGGAAGGCCAGTTTGCTGTGGGGGTGTTAGTCTTCCCTGGCACCTCAAGGGCTCATGGGCGGTCCCAGGCTGCGCTTCTCTCTTTGTGGATAAGAAATCACGCGTGTCTAGACACAGTGTCTCCCCGGCCACTCTTTGGTGTCACTGCCTGGAGGGTCCAGGGACAGGGACCCCTGGCATCTGGGGGTGAAAATCAGAGGAACAGCAGCACCCTGCTGCTTCCCGGAGCTGCACAAGCTCTGACATCACTGGGAGTGTGTGCAGGTCAGAGTGAGGCGCAGGCGTGAGTCAGTGCTCTGTGCCCTCACAGAGTCGAGGGCTGGTGCAGAAGCCTGCAGCAGAGAATTAGCGGAGCTAACTCTAACGAAGCACCCTCCACTCAAGATGGATTCCAAAGCCCACCTCCTCCAGGAAGTCTGTTTCGATTTCTCTAAATAATCAGCCCTCTCTGAACCTCCAATTCTCGTTTATACCACTTTCACATAATTTACCATATTGCTTATATTCTGATGTTTTCTATTAGTCTGGAAACTCATCGAACATAGGAATCTGCGTTACTTATTTTTCCATTTATTGCAGCATCTACGTAATGTACTTTTGTAGTCAGAAACCTACTTAGCTATCATCTATCATCCATCCATCTAAAGAAGATATTTCTTTCTATATTTTTATTGCAACTTTCCTAATGACATCCATGTGATTTGAATTTTTAAGGCAAAGCTACACATCAGACTAATAACCTGCAGAGAATGTTCTAGTTAATTAGTAATTAATTTTTGCTTTTATTCCAAATGCTCACAAGTCACCATTTTTGACTGGTGTCACTGCAGATTCTTACTTTCCACATTCTCCTCCACATACGTCAGCAGCCCGTCTGGGGACAGCACCCGAGTGAGCACTCACTCACTCCAATCCCAGAGGCCCTGGCTTTATATTCATTCAATACTTAGTTTTATTTTTATTTATACATGTTTGGCACTTTGCATGGCTTTTGAAAAAATTCTTTCTGAATGCCTTTTGGATTCATTTAGTAATTTTCTCCTCATCATTTCTCCTGTATTAATTTTGAAGGTAGCCACTTTATATCAGTTTTTATTTTATTCACATTTATATACATATTTAAGTTTGAAATTGGATACAAGGAAATTAAGAGCACTTCTACACTCTCACGTATTCCCAAGTTGTAAGGCATTAATTGGGCATATTTTTTAATCCTAAAGGACCTCACCGACTTTTAAAAATAAGTAATATTTGTTTAAATTTCCCCAACTATTATTAATACTATCCCGTTTGCTCATCAGTGCTTCTCGTACCTAGTATTTAGGCTCTGTGATTTCCTTTTTCCCACTTCCAGAAATATGTATTTAGAATTTCCTTTAGTTAGGACCCAGTGATGCAACATCAGTCTTTGGTTGGTTGGTTTGATTAGCTGATGTGCTGAGAAGCTTTCACTTTTGCCCTCACTCTTGAAACACGTTTTCTCCAGGCAGGTAGTTCTAAGGTGACATTTATTTTTCTCTCCATGTATTGAAGGCACTGGCTGGCTTTGGCTTCCATCATTGTTGGAAAGTCAACATCAGCACAAATTTATTGTATTTGTATTTCATCCGTCCACCTAGCCACTTTTACGGTATTTTGTTTTGCTTTGGTTTTGTTGTTCTTTAGTTTCTCTGTGATGTGGTGAACTTTTTTTTTTTTCAGCCTTAGTTGGGGTTCTTTGTGACTTCTGCATTTGAAGAGCAATTTCTTTTATCAGTTTATACACACATCTTCCCTCCTACACACACACACACACACACACACACACACACCAGTATTTTATATTTTGTTTCCTCTATTTTGTCTCTCTTTTCCTTTTAGGATTCCAACTCCATACGTGGTAATGCCTTTCAGACTAGAATCCTTGTCCTTTAGCTTCTCCTTAATATTTTCCAAATTTTGTCTCTATGTGTTACATTTTGGCTAATGTCGCTATAATTTTCTTCCAGTTTGCATATTCTCTCTTCAAATATGTCTAATCTATGGTTAAACTTATGCACTAAGTTTTTAATTTTAATTATCACATTTTCAATTTATATATGGTCTATTTCATACCTTAATTTTTTTAATATGCCTGCTGATTTTTTAAAATAGACTTTTAGCCTTTGCTCATATTTAAACCCTTCTTACTATTAAACATTTTTCACATACTATTTTATATCCTGTCCTGATTATCATAATATTTGAAAGCTTTTCAGCTTTGGTACTTTTTTGTTTCTTTTGGCTTTTGTTTATAGTGTACTGTTTTCATTTCATTGTTGTGATTATTAACTGTGAGCTTACACGGCACGGAAGTTTTTCTGTGCAAAGTTGTTGAGGTTAAAGGTAGGATCTTACAGGAATTTTTCAATCAATTCTGCAACTTCACTGTGTAGCTTGTCAGTTGGGATTTCTTAGTTAAATGCACAGGTGAGGTTTCATTTTAATCACCCAGGTACTAGGCAGGTTTCATGCTCACGAGAGGAGCCACCTGTGTCTACGAGTTCTCAGGGTGAGAAATCTGCCTCTCAACCCAGTGGTAAAATCTGATTTTCCCAATTTTCTCTCCTGTTTTGTCAGAGAGCAGTAAGTTTTGTTTCACCACGACACTTGGATGTGTCCGTTGGAGTCCCGGTTTGTCATAAGGAGTCCTACCCGACTGCTCACTGCGGGGACAGTAGCTTTTATCTCCTGTCTCTAGCTCCCCTCGAAGCTATGAAAAACGGTGGTTTAATTTAGGTGGGTTGAAAAATGCTTCAGGATAAAAGACAACCTTCGAGCTTTGCTGGTCTCTTTCCTTCCTGTTTCTACTCAGTGTTGACCTCTGCAGAATCCTCTTGGTATTGACACATAACTGGTGTAACAAAAATCATCTTAATGTGCATTTTATCCCTCACGTTCAGTTTCCAGTTGGAGAGTCCCTTTCCACGTCTAGTCGGCCACAGCTGGACACAGAATTCTAGATGCACGGCTGGTGGCAGCTGGTGGCAGCTGGTGGCAGGGGACACTGGGAGGTGCCTGCTGGTCCCTGCCAGACTGCAAACTTCCACCCCAGCTGCTGTGACTGCAGCCAGAGGACAGGCCCGGCTCCAGCCTCCTTAAGGGATTGCCCCGCTGAGAGTGTCAGCTCTCTCCCCGCCAGTCCACGTCGGGGCTTGTCCATGCAGGGAAAATGAGGACCCCCAGTCTGTGCCTGGGGGCTCCACTGTGCGGGCATCAGAGGCCGGCTCTCCCCTTCCAGGGCGGGGACACGGAGCGCACACCCAGGGAGCACACCGCAGGCCAGTCTCCACCTCACAGGAGCAAACCACTGGTGGGACGAGTTTGTGAAGCCCCCCACTGAGTCGGGGAGATGGTGGTGTCTACTCACACCTCCCTTCCTAGCTAAGCAGTAAGGAAGAAGAAGACCCTGTTCTTTTCTCCTGTTTATAGCTGGAGAATCTTTCCTTTATCCTCACCCTTGGTTTGATTTACAGTGACAATTTTCTAATTTATGAGAAAACAGCCATATTCTGATCCCCTATTGCATCAAGTAAATTTTAAAGTATTCTTTTTGTTGTTGTTGTTATGAACTGGGTGGAAAGGTTTAAGGACACAGCTTCCAAGATGTGGTGTTGCTTTGGAGTCGGGGTGGAAAACTGTCTCATCTCAAACCAGCTTCCGTGATGAAAGCTCATCGCACCACGGTGTGAGTCTGCAAGAGATCACGGCAGGAGCAATTCTGTCGTTTGTATTCCCACGCCATGTCCCCTCCCGGCCCCCTGGAGCCGGTCAGCACCACCAAGCTGGCAACTGGGCTGCAGTCACAAGGACAGCGACACACCCGCTAACGCTTCTGCACAGTTGGCAGCAGCTTTGCAAATAATCACGTAGCGTTTATTAATCCGGCACATGCACCATGCCGTTCTCAAGGCACCTTTGTAGCATCATCGCTAATTAGGATAATCAAATTTCTCCTTTATCTCCATTCTGTGATTACTAAGCCATTTTGTCAGGCATACATTACTCATTCATTATTATGAAAAAATTTATTTCTTACAAACTTCAAACAACATCTTCCTTATCTTCAAGAGCACATAGTCTATTAGGAAATAGATACCATTTTCCACACTGAATAAGCCTAATTCAGAAGGACGTTTCCAAATAATACCTCATCCGGCTCCGAGTTCAGTCTTCCCATTTCAATGCTCCATTTGACTGGAATCTACAAAGTGGCATAATTCGTCTTTAAAGTTAGAATAATTTTCCTCTTCTCCTTTGGAAAGGCCTTTTGATGGATATATTTCTGTCTGAAAGTCACTTAGCACTTTTAAAATACTCAGTGCTAGTTAAGTGTTAGTTAACATTATCATGTATTTTTTTCTCACTGTGGCATCAGCAATAATGAACCTAAGTGATGACAGAGATTCCTTCCACCTTGTTTTAATTTTAATTATAAAATTTCAATATTTTAATATGAGCCACCTTGTGTTTCTGTTGTTTGCTGCTGTGCAATATCGGGCAAGGCCTTGAATAGGTGGCACTTGCCTCAGCTTCCCCTGGGGATTCTCTTTCCCGTTGGCCACTCCTGCTCTCGGTCCCAACTTGCTGAGGAGTTTGCTGGACATCTTCGAGTCTGCCTTTAACGTGCTCCACATGTGATGTTCTGCATGTGGAGGTTTTGGAAGGGCCCAGCTGGGTGGTTCCAAGTTGCGTAGCTCTAAAGCTCACCTACTTGCCACCTCCGTGAATAAGGAAAATTATGTCACCAGTGAGTTCTCAGTCCTGTCATCCACCCATGGGGACACAGCTGGCACCCGACTCTCTCAGTCTGCATTCTGCCCTGGTGGTTTTGAGCCTGAGACATCAAAGACCTCTTATTCTGACCTTGAGGCTTCTTCCACAATTGTGTTCCCTCCAGAATTAGGGAGCTTTGGACCCGTTTGCTTTCAGTCAGTCCCTTGTGCCACGATGTGTTCTGTATTCTTTTTTTTTTTTTTTTTTTTTTTTGACAGAGTCTCACTTTGTTGCCTGGGCTAGAGTGAGTGCCGTGGTGTCAGCCTAGCTCACAGCAACCTCAAACTCCTGGGCTTAAGCGATCTTCCTGCCTCAGCCTCCCGAGTAGCTGGGACTACAGGCATGCGCCACCATGCCTGGCTAATTATTTCTATATATATTTTAGCTGTCCAGATCATTTCTTTCTATTTTTAGTAGAGACGGGGTCTCGGTCTTGCTCAGGCTGGTCTCGAACTCCTGAGCTCAAACGATCCATCTGCCTCGGCCTCCCAGAGTGCTAGGATTACAGGCGTGAGCCACCGCGCCCGGCCTGTGTTCTTTTTTTAATGTGATTCTAGGGCCGAGCACGGTGGTTCTCACCTGGAATCCCAGCACTCTGAGAGGCCCAGGTGGGAGGATGGCTTGAGATCAGGAATTTGAGACCAGCCTAAGCAAAAGTGAGACCCCATCTCTACTGAAATTAGAAAAATTAGCCAGGTGTGGTGGTGCACACCTGCAGTCCCAGCTACTTGGGAGGCTGAGGCAGGAGGATCACTTGAGCCCAGGAGTTTGAGGTTGTAGTGAGCTATGATGCCACTGCACTCTAGCCAGGTGACAGAGTGAGATTCTGTCTCTAAAAAAAATAAACATAAGAAAAATCTGATTCCAATGCCTTGCTTATTTCTTTGCCTCTTTGCAACTGAGATGTTTCCTTGAGACCATCTGAAACAGGACGTGGGAAGGCCGCAATCTTCATAAGGATTCAGTATTTTGTTCATTTGAGAAGTCTTTCTGAGTGTCTGTTACTTTAAATCTTTTTGAATCGTATTTCTTAATATCTAAGGTCCAAAAACAGTATTACCAACCCTGTCAGGCCCTTGCCATCTGCAATCAGTCTGATCTCTTTTTGAGAAATTTTATTTTGTAATATTTTCTGGCAGAAACCAAATAACAGCCAACACACTAGAAAACTGGCCGTGTTCAGCTGCTGGTTCACAACTGCAAGCCCTGTGATTGTGGGGTCTGCTCTCCCGGTGTGTGCAGGGGACAGTTTTACCGCATGGCCTGAGCCTCCAACTTTGCTGGCTCCGATGCCGGGCGTTTTGCCTTTTCCCTCCCTTCCCTTACTGGTGCGGTCACATCATGTGTTTAGGTTTTCTGTCACAGCAACACTCACCTTGGGAAAATGTCATGTATTACTTGAAGTAATGCTAGATACATTCACAGACTAGTCCCCAAACCTCAGAGTTTTAGGGTGAGAGAAATTTAAATCCTCCTCCCCTGAAGTTGGAGACACTCTTCCCCTGGAGGTGGGTGCGGGGGACTGAGCCCTTCTGTCCTGTGTCTCCATCTCCGACAACCAGCGCTCAGGGCCTCTTTGGTGATTTTCACCAAATCAGCCAAGGGGCGACGAGTGTGTCCACAAGGCAAATTGCTTCTTACGCCCTGGGCCCGGAAGGGGCAGACACCGTTTCCATCCGTGCTCCCTCTGAGAGAACTACCCCTGACGACCATGCAGGTGTGTGCAGGGGGAGAAATGGACTTCCCAGGTGCAGCTGTTCCGCAGGGAAGGGAAGGAGAGATACTTGGTGGGCAGCTGTCTCTGCCAGGGCGAGTTCGAGAGAGTCGCCAGGAGGAAAGCAATGACGCAAGCAAAAACCTGGAGCATTTCCTCGGTTGATTTGTTCTGTGGGTTATAGATGCAATAATTAGGTTGCAGAGTAAGTTTCCCAGAGGTGTGTCCGAAGACAGAACCTAAGCAGTAAGTTGTTGAATTAAGTGTCCATTAAAGTAAGCTATGGCGTGAGCAAAGGAATGTACAGATAGTTGCTCCAATGGACTGGATATTTGTGCCCAGCCACCAGGTTCGTAAGCTGAAACGCCAACCCACGGTGGGACAGCGTGAGTGGGGCCTTGGGAGGGTGAGGAGCTCATGAGGGTGGGGCCCTCGTGAAGGGATTAGAGCCCTCATAGAAGGGGCTCCCGAGAGCTTTTTTGCCCTCTTTCCGCCTGTGCAGACATAGTGAGAAGTCAGCAGTCTGCAGCGGGGAAGAGGGCCCTCACCAGAACCCACCGTGCTGGCACTTTGACCTCAGACTTCCAGCTCCAGCACTGTGAGAAGGACACGTTTGTTGTTCACAAGCCACCTGGACTCTGGCACCTTGTCACAGCAGCCCGGGCTGACTAAGATGCTTGCTGTGTAACCTGAGGTCCCCAAAGCAGTCTTGAAATGGAATTTGCTTTTTGTGTACATATATTTTTTTTTTCTGGGAGCATTCCCATTGATTTCTTTAAAAATCCCAAAATATCATTCTCCCTGATTGAGTTCAAGTCTTAGCTCTGCTTCTCCCTGGTTACATAACTGCAAAAAAGGTGCTTGGTCTTTCCAAATATCTCATTCTTATTTGCAAATTGGAGTTAATAACTGTATCACCTTCATGCCATGGTTGGGTGAATTGAATGGATCAATATGTGTTAAGTCCTCCAAGCAGGGGCCAGTTGTAGTATGTGCTCAATAAATGTTAACTGTTATGGCCATCAAAATCTAAACATGTGAATGCTGCAGGTGCTTGTGGTATGGCTGAGGAAAAAATTAAAGACAGGAGGCTACTGCCCTAGAGAGAACAGAACAGAAAGGACAGATGCAGAAGAGATATGAAAGTGGTCTGCAATTTTGTAGATGTCCTTATTTGAAATACATTTGCAGCATTATGAAGTTAGTCTTTTTATAGCATCCGTTTTCTGGCAATTTGCATAACATTAACTATAATTATCACTGCGATTACTATTACAATGGCTATTATTGTTTGGTACTTTTTGAAGCTAATGAGTATCTGTCAGAGGAAGAAGCTGACAGTTCCTATTACTGCATTAACAGCTGGACCACCGTTTGAAATTCCAGCATTTATGAAAGGAGTCTTTAAGGTGTTATTTTAACTTCTGTTGCCTGGAGCCAATTGTTGGACTCTGCATTGTGTCCAATTTTCTTTGCTATGTCAAAAGACCTACATCATGCACGATGTAATGAGGCCCTGTCCAAAAGGACTTTTGTAACAGAAATGCCGACACCTGCCCATCAGGCAACACGTGGGGACCGAACCCTCAAAGTGTGACTAGTGGCCAACGATCTGGACTTTTAATTGTATTTAATTTCAATTAATTCCGTTTAAATTGCCACATGTAGCTTGTGGATGTAGGATTTGACAGCACAGCTATGTTGCATGAAATCTGCTGTAGGAAGGGGATGGTCGAGCAGTTTCTGTGGATGAGTGTGAACATGCGTCAGCAGCAGAGTCCTACCGTGCAGAGGAAGCTCACGCTGGGTGTGGCCAGGTGAGCACCCGGTCGTGGTCTTGGTAAACCCAGGGGTACTTCCTCCCGTGGACACTGGCTGACATCACCCTTTCCCTGTCACATTTACACATCCGAGAATTTGGCTTGTTATTTACTATGACGGAACGGATTAAAAGTGCCAGTTACTAAAAATGAGACATTGTTTATAGACAACTTGATAGGACTCAATTATATATTGTTTTAAAGGCCTGAAGATGTAATTGAAGTTTGAGGAATTGGAAACACCTGAGAAATCCAACTAAGTAACTAGTTCACTCTCTTCATAACCATGTTGTTCTCCAAATATTGCCAACAAGTTATATTATATTAAGGTGTGGCTTCCCCACCTGTTTTTACCATACCTTTTTTCACATATCTGAGGATGCTTCTGTCCTAATTAAAATCACTTCATTTCCTAACTCTCTGATTCTGGAAAAACACAAGTCTGCAGTTTCTTAACTGGAACAGATTTGTTTGGAATTAGATAGCTGTGTTGGCTTTGGCTTTTTTTTTTTTTTTTTTTTTTATCATTTTAAAATCTTATAAAATTTTCCATAATGCCAGGAGGAAGAAAAAGGTTCAAGTGTGTTTAGCAAATCACAAATGCATCTGATTCCTGCGGGGATGTGTCCACACATGAATCTGGGCAGAGAGGGGTGCAGAGAGAGGACAGGGTTCAGCTGGGGGTGTCGGGGAGGAGCGATGTGCTCAGCCTGGAAGTCTGCTCGGGGTTGTGAGGCATATTCTAGAGCAATGGGGAGCCTGTAGCTTTTGTCCAGCTTGGGTAAAAGGGCATCTCTAGGTTTTCATCTGAGGCTGTTGAGCTTGAATTCAGAGCTGAGCCCACCCACCCTGCGTGCGGCTCCTCCTTGCAGGGCAAAGCTGCTCTGTGGGGACAGGAGGAAGTGGTTGGTCCACGCAGGCCGCCTGTCATCCCTGAGGGACAAGCGAGGGAGTGAGGACCTGGGAGGGTGCCCTGGACGGGGGGCCACAGACTCTCAGCTGTGGCTAAAGGAAATGAAGATGGAAAACCTGGAGTTTGTGCGCTGGAATCCTTAAAACCACTAACAAGGTTTTCAGGTTTTTGAACATTTGCATATAACCTGCTAACTAACTGCCTCTCATGCAGCTGTGCCTTGTGTGACATTATTTTGAGAGTCATGACCTCATGAGAAGGGAGTAGAAATCCTTTTTTTTTTTTGGCCTGATAACATCATCCCATCAAAACCTGGAGTTCATCCTAAGTGTTAGTGCCAGGCAGGAGTCCTCTCCAGTGGAAAAATCCGAACTGCTGCTCTGGATGCCTCTTGCCCAAACTTTCGCAGCCTCCTCTGCCTTTCCCGTGCCCTTGAGAGACTCCGCAGCGGCGTGTAGAGCTCCTGATGCCTTTAGGAAATTGATTATTCTTTGATTTCACACTCTCTTGGCTTCCTCTCTATTTAGTGTGATATCGGTTGAATTTTCCTGCCTCCCTGGCTTTCTGTTTCATAATTCCCATTTGCACAGATTTATAATACTGAGAAAGCCTCCGTAATATTTGGGAGTCTTTTGCAACAGCTCCTTTTGACAATATTAATGCAATGAAAATGGAAACGCAAATGTCCTCATTTTGAGTGGGTATTTATACTTTTGTTATTTGGTACAAGGAGTTGATGCCAGGATGTGAATGATAAAATTACATGGAAATTGTTATTATGAATCATTGAATATTTAATGAGTTATAGAAATGAAACTGTCAAACACTAGCGCTGGGATGAAAAGCTGTGAAGAGAAATTGATAGAACTGGCAACCTGAGACTGCAATTCTGCCGACCCCGGCAGCAGCCCCCACAGCACCGAGAGTTTGGGAGTTCTCACCCCTAGAGGCAAGGCTGCAACGCGCCGCACTGAAAACAGCAATAGGAAGTTCCCTCTTAGGGTTTTTGTTGGCCCTTCTTGCAGATTTGGGTTTGGGGTGCAGCTGTAACAGCAGAGGATTAATTTTGCTGCTACTTTTCACTGAATCCTGTGCATGTGATCAAAGCTAGATGATGGGGCAAAGACGTCAACACCACTCAAAGTGCTTTCTCTTCCTTCAGAATCAAACATGTCTGCATATTGCAGAAAGAATATCTTAAGTTCTTTGTTTCTGAAAATCCCATGTTTCCTACATTTGACTGCATACCTGGTGTTGCGTGACTTCCAGCTATCTCAGAATTTCAGCCCCAGTTTCCAAAGTTGGAGACCGTGTATAGCGTCACTCTTGTAGCTGGAGAGTCAGACATTCCCGGCTACGAGTGACTTTAGGGCCCCTCACCTTCCTCCAGCCTGTGTACAGAGAGGTAGCGGGGCCTGGAGGGGCAGGGTGGTCGTCTTTGCCAGTTCAGGCTGCTATAACCACGGACTGGGGGGGCTTAAACAACAGAAATGTATTTTTCCCCTTTCTGGAGGCTGGAGGTCCAAGATCAAGGTGCAAGCAGGTTCTGCACCTGCTTGGAGCAGCCTCCTAGTTTGCTGCCTGCTCACGAAGAGGTGAGCGGAGAGGGAGGAAGCAGCACTCTCCCTGGAGTCTCTTCTTGGAAGAACACGGATTCCATCCGGGGGCTGCACCTGGTGACCTAATCTCCTCTCAAAGGCCCCACCTTCTAATCCATCCCACTGGGGTTAAGGTTTTAACGTCTGAACTGGGGGGGACACAGACAAGCAGTTGACAGCATTGGTCATCAAGTGTTGAGTTGTCACCTGATGCAGAGAAGGATTTTTTTCTCCCTGCTAAGATCCCAGGCAAGTGAGCAACTTTGCAAACAGACCATTTTCTGACTGCTCAACTGATTTTTGATACACTGTTTATACTGTTTTAGCTTCATAAGTTACAACTTTGATACACTGTTTATACACTGAGTTTTGTCAAGTGTAGCTTTTACCAGTTAGTTTAGCCTAGGTTTTGCTGCATAAACACGCCAACCCCCCAACACGGACCAGCTTTTCGTCCCTATTGCAAATCCATGATGGGTCAGTTGGGGGCTTTGTTTATTGCAGCGTCTCAAGAACTCAAGCTGGCTGAGCAGCTACCACCTTAGACACTGAAGGTCACTTTGTCAGCAGGAAAGAGAGCTCTGAAGGGCTTCAAGCCAGCAACTAAATGCTTCATATTCAAAATGACATGCAATTATTTCTGCTCACAATTCATTAGCGGAGATTAATCACATGTACCTCCCAATCACAAGGGGTCAGAAAGTGTAGCTGAGGCACGGCCCGGGAAGGCTGAAATCTATCAATACAGCATTGGCAGCCATAAGCTATTTTGTGTTGAAGAGTTTCAATCTGGGCAAAGTGACCACAGTGTAAATGGAAAAAAAAAATTACAACTTCTTAAAATACTAAAACAAGAAGGTTGAAATTTGGAACAATACCCAGGTAGTCACAAAGATTCAGGAAAATGAAGGACAGATGAAGGAATAAGTAAGTGTTGACATCTGTCCTGGGGACAAAGTGGCAGGGAGGGGAGAAAGGGGAAGGAGGTTGGGGAGACTTTGAATATGTTCTTGGTGCAAAGCTGTCTGTTATTGACATTTGGTTGGCAACGGACAGCTCACTGTAGGATCATTAGTCTTATTTCTAAAACATAGCTCAGCACATCGTAATCACAGTGGAGAAATGTCTGACTCCCTTTGTCCCCATTCTCCTGATGGTGAAAGAGGGTGACTTTCTAGGACAGAAGATCAGTTTTAGGGTGATAGTTTTTGATTCACAGCACAGTTTTCTTTTCCTTATGAAAGTCCCGTTACTTAGGAGGAGTCATCAAGTTCATTATTTTCAAATATGCTTTTGTCGGGGAAACCACTTCTCCGGGAAAACCTAACCCAGGGGGAAGCTGAGCTCCTGATGACGGGGGTGTCTGTGGGGTGAGGGTGTTCCGTGTCCTCCCCGAGGTCCTCCTGCGCCAGCGTCCTCAGAGCCTCCTGCGTGCTTGACACGTCCCCAGAGCTCAGTGGGAAAATCGCTGGAAACCTTTTCTACGGGAGAAAGCTGACGCCAAGAAATATTAAGTATTTTGCTCAAGGCCAGACGGATAATTAGTGGCTGATCTTGGACTATTGATTTTCAGCCCAGGGATTTTTCCCTGATCAAATATTAATAAAAAATAGAGAATCGCTCTTTACTTCTCTATTATTATTGTACTTAAGCAAAGGTTTTTCCCTCTGCCCCTTTGACATAGTTAAATAACCAATGATTTACTTCCAGATGTCGAATCTTAGGGAGAATTCTCAGTTCCTTCAGCTGCGCGTCTGCGTCTTGCTATCCACACAAGTCGTTTTCCGGCTTCCTCCGCTCTGTGCCACCTGCTGCTTTGACGAAATGGCCACGGTGGGGAGTGATTTGCACATTTCCTGACGGAGTCCAAGGTTTCTTCTCTATTACCCTTCCGGTACATTCCGCTACTCCAATTGTGCCGGCTCCTCCGTGGACGCGCCCCCCTCGTTGTCTCACCCCCTCAACGGTGTCTTGGTCACAGTCCTTGTGCTCACGTTGCGCTGTGCCAGTGTGCTGCATTTTGCTGATTTTGGTTCTCACGGTCTCTGCGCGGTGCCTGACGCTCCCCGCGGCACCGCAGCTCTGTCGCTGGGCACAGTCACGTGGTCCAGCGTGCTCTGCAGGTCACCACTGCTCAGCCTGCCCAGGGCCGAATCTGCGGTTCTGTCCTCCGTTGAGACGAATGCTGCTTTTCTGGTAACTTTGAAACATTTGCAATGAGCAGTCATCCTTGACCTTCCTCAGAGTAAATTCTCTGCATAGATTTTTTGACCTCGCACCACATGGGATGTAATTATTCAACTGATCATCCACGAGTGGACTTTACCAGTGGTGCTGAAGGGTTCCTGAGGAACACTGTTTGCGCTTGCAGGAGATGCAGTTTGTGGACTGGAGACAACCACATTTCCCTCACCTTAGTCTTTCAGTTCTCAGACATTGGCAGCATTAAACTCCCTAATGTAAGAATTCAAGTGGTTCAGTGGAGGTGAACTCAGGGCCAAGGACGTGGTACTGTTGTCTACTGACAACAGGCGTCATCACCAAGGAGAACTGAAGTGTTGGGCTTTGCTGACCTGCTAGAAGCCACTTCTAAGTCAAGTGACACCATCAGGGTGGGAATGAGGACGACTTTAACAGTAAGTGATATCCAAAGTTGGGAGCATCTTTAAACACCCTCGAAAGCTTTAAGGTCTCCAGTGGAACTATCGGATCACTCCCACGTGACAGATATGTGGACAAAACACTTCTGCCAACAAGCAACAAAATCCACCAGGGCATGTGGATGGGAGACTTCCTTCCAGGCCCCGCCGTGGGGAGAGCAATGTGCGCACCTGCTAGAGAGCTACGAGCCAGAGACGCCAGCCTGCGCTTAATCCCAGAGTGTGATCTGTGATGAACTATAGTGAAATTAGTGAAATTTAAATGAATTTTTAAGCCCTGCTGTTAGAGCAGGAGACTAGGAGACTGCGCTGAGACCGGATGCAGGAGCTTGCAGATCAGTGTAGGTTTTAAAGTAAACACCCCTCGGGCAGAAGCTAACTAGAGGGGCTGATACCTGCAGGCAAGAACTGGCTTCAAGCGGCTCGTCAGCTGTCTCTGCCACCTTCGTGAACTTTAGCTGATCACAGCATCAGGGACATTGCAGTTTTGAAATTTCTCCACCGTTGAAATCACCATGACAATTCCGAAACCACCAGATAAAGTATGAAAATGGGAGGGAACCCAATTCTAGGAATTACCACCCAAATTCTTAGGGAAATCCAAGCCCTTAGCCTTGAGTATTCCTCCCCCACTTAGTGAGACTTGGAACGACCAGACCCCCCTCCTCCCAGGGCAGCTGCTCTCTCCACACGGTACTTTCTCTTTCAATAAAAAAGAAAACTGTCGATTGCTTGGATTACATATTGCATCTGGAATTCTCTTCTCCGATGGTCACCAAGAAAAGCTCCCCTCAGAGGCTGCCCGCACTCCCACACTTAGTGCGCACCTGCCCATGTGGGGTGAGCCGAAAAGCAGCCTCATCCCCAAATCTTAATTATTAATATGTTCAATATTCTAATCACAGCTGAATCATCCAGAGAAGTGTCTCAATTCATCAACACACGTGAAGATGAAAGCTTCTTTAATAATCTACTTCTATTTGTCTATAAGTTTTTAAGGATTTTTGAGTTAACTAAAAATAATATTAATAATAAGCTCAACTGGGATTAATTTTATAAAATTTATATTTTCAAACTTTTTAAATTAAAAAATCTGAAAACAATAAAAACAATCACTGTTTTTCTTTATATTGTAAGACCCTCATACAGTGAATCAGATATGAGCCTATCTCTTTGTTTTAGCAGCTAGGATAAAAAATACTTTGAAACTCAGCTTCAGTAGTCATGGAAGTTTTAAGATCTGTCTCTATTTTTGAAACTGAAGTATGATTTTTCTTCTTTAGCTGGTTGACATAATTTTCAAATTTTGAACCAGCGTTACATGCCTGGGAAAATCCTATTTTTTTGAGGTGTCCAGTTATTTTTACACATTTGTTTGATTCATTTTGCTAATATATTTTTGGTGATTTTGCATCTATGTTCATCAGTGATACTGGTACATATTTTTCTTTCCTTGTAATGACTAACTGGTTTCCATGTCAGGCAATGCTTGCCTCAAATAATGAGTTAGGATGTGTTCTCACTGTTGCAATTTTCTGGGAGAAGTTGTGGAGCCCTGACATTATTTCTATCTTAAATGTTTGGTAGAATTCATGCATGAAACCATCTGGGCCTGGTTTATTATTTTTGTGGAAGATTATTAATTATCAATTCAATTTGTTAATAGATAGTTGCCTGTTCAGATTGTCTACTTCTCCTTGGGTGAGTTTTGGTAGTTTGTCATTCAAGGAATTGCGCTATTTTACGTGGCATCAAAATTGTGGGCATGGAGTTGTTTGTAGGCTACCTTTGTTATCCTTTAACGACCCTGAGATCATTATTAACGGCCCCACTTTCACTTTTAATGTTAGTAATTTGTGTCTCCTCTGCCTTTTTTCTTGGTGGGCCTAGCGAGAAATTTATCAATCTTACTGATCTTTTCAAACAACCGGCTTTTCTTTTCATTGATTCTCTTTATTGTTTTTCTATTTTCCAGTTTATTGACTTCTGTTCTAATCTATATTGCTTTTTCTTCCAATTGCTTTAGGTTTAAGTTGTTCTTTTTCCCCTAGTTTCCTAAGGTGGAAGCTTAGATTATTGATTTTAGATCTTTATTATTTTCTAATATATGCATTGAATGCTATAAATTTCCCTCTAATCACTGCTTTTATGATATTCCACACATTTATATGCTTTTTTCCTTTTGTAATTTAGAACAAATATATTTTAAGTTCTCTTGAGACTTCTCCTTTGACCCATGAGAGATCTTTTATTTAATTCCCAAATATCTGGGAGTTTTCAAGCTATCCCTCTGTTGTTGATTTCTACTTTAATTTCATTGTGGTCTGGAAACACATTTTATGATTTCTGGTTTGTTTTTTTTTTTTCAATTTGTTTGTTTTGTGTCCCAGAATGTGGTTGACCTTGGAGACTGTTCCACGTGATCTTGAGAAGAAGGTGTGTTGTGCTGCTGTTGGGTGAAGTGTTCCGCAGCTGCCCAGCAGGTCCAGTTGGTGGACGGTGCTGTTCCAGTCAACTCGGTCATCGCTGATTTTGTTTCTCCTAAATCTGTCCGTCTCGAACTGAGGAGCCCTGCTATCTGACCTGAAGGGCACGGGGGTCACTGAAGGGTGTGTGGACTTCACTCCCCAAGTTCCCTCCTCTTCTGATCTTGAGCATTTTCAAAGATAAATATTTGATTCCCTTTTCTTAATGCATTGATCTGGTATTGCGAGTGATGCTTAGGTAACAGAGAACTAGATCTTCACTTATTTTATAATTTTATCCTCTGCTAACTAAGTTTTTCTGATGTAATTGTTACAATACCTCAAATTAGAAGAAAAGACAGAATCTCTTAGGAAATCTTTTGCTTGTGCGTATGTGAGAGGGAGAGAGAGCACATCTGTGTGTTTTATTTTCCTTACACAGCAGGTGCAAACAGAGGAAGAGTTACACACATGTAACAAACCCAGTGTTCGTCTTTCCTCAGTGAGGAGGGTAATTTTCCTGTTGGGTTCCAGAAGAGAGACCCCCTGCTTTCCCATGCTAGTGCTAGACACCATGTGCTAAAGTTCATGCATATCTGAAAGGCATTGAACCACTGAACATTGAGCCATTCTCTGAGATTTCCTTTCCATAAAATCAATTAACAAACTATCATTATAAAGAGCCCCTAATAGGAAAAATAAATAAATTACTTTCATTGGAGCAGGTTAACTTGTATTGAAAACTACAAATCCAATGTTTACTGTGTGCCTTTAGCCGAGTTACTTAATTATCTGAGCCTTAATGTTTTTAAATATGTAAAATAGGAAAAATAATTCTCATCTTAAAAATTTTTATGTGGATTAGTGGTAATAAATATAAAAGATTTTAATGCTTATCCTAGCAAATGGTATGTACCTAATTAATGATGGTTATTACTAGTGATGATAATAGCATTGATAAAATGTTTCAAATCAATAGACTTAAAAGGCTGTCGAATGGGGATTTTGGAAGGGGTCATCGTATTTGATTGATGTTATAGACTGTTGGGGGACCTCAATTTCATTATTGTCATTGTTTTATTAATATCTCCAAATTGGTCTGACAATATTGACTATGGTATTAAAATAATTTGATTTTCATATAAAATTGTTGTCCACTCCACATAATGTCTGACCAGAAACTCATGAGTGACTAAGAATACTCTTGCTGGTCTTCTCTTTTTTTTTTTTTGGTTTTTGCCTTTTTTTCTTCATAGGTCTTCCTCTGCCTGAATATTCTTTTCTTCTTTTTTTGGAATAATCTCTGCCTACTGGTGATGTTACCTTCTCTACAAGGTGACACCCACCTCTGCCTGAATTTTCTTCTCTGACTTTTTCTTTTCTCTTTTATAATGGTATGGGCTTCCAGCTTCCATTGTATAAAATTTGAAAACTAATCAAACTAATTTAAAATAAATAACCTTATTTCTGGAATATAACTCCTGGTAATACTTTGGTGTTCCCAGAAATTTGTGTGTTGAGTTTCTCTAAGATTCACCTTGACCTCCTGTTTTCCTGGACACACTGTCTCGGGGCAGTGCTGTCGTTTGTGAGAGCTGCGCACGGCAAGCGTCTTCGCTTGACGCAGGGTTTCTCTCTCCAAGCTCGATGTTTTTAATGGTAGAGAACGTGTGGGTGTGTCTCTCTCTCTCTCTCACACACACAGTTCTCTTCTGGATATTCCATAGACATCTCAAAATTAATGTGGGATCTCTACCAGTGTGATTTGTCATGAATATCCTAAGGGATTAACTCACTCACTTCACTGAATCTTACAAGTTGGCATCTCCCTTTTTTAGTACTTCCTGGAGAATACGAAATACTCATTCTACTGACAAAGTAATAAAATATTGTATCATTTAAAAGTTTAATTCTGTAACATTTGATTAGAACAGTGGGTGTGCAGATATAAACAAGCGTATTTTAGAAGCCTGCTCACCTTACCCCTGACTGTTTATCCTATCACTCCCCTTAGACCCACTGGAGAAAAATGGACTTTTTGTGCTGATCTGTTTTTTTTTTTTTTCCCCGTGAGCAAAATGCATTTATTTATTTTTTTTTGAAGTTTTTCGGTGTCATTTATTTATTTATTTATTTATTTTATTTCAGCATATTATGGGGGTACAAAAGTTTACATTACATATATTGCCCTTGCCCCCCCTCCCTGGAATTGTCAGTTTGGTTTCCAAATTAAGGACAAAACACACCACATTCTAAAGGCAGCCACAAAGACCCGAGGCCAGAGATAAGCTCAGTTATGAAGAGTTGAAGGAACTGGACACACCACAGTCGATTCATCTCCTTTGGCAAATGCAGAGTCAACCCGCAGAGCAGGAAACCGCGGCGGAGAAGAGAAGGAGCCGAGGTCACTGCGGGTTTGGGGTGTAACAGTGGGAGCGTGTCCTTCTCTCCAGAGGGAGGAGAGAGCAGAGGACGCCTGGTCCCCCCGGGGCCTCCCTGCCCCACCGTGGCCCGAGGCCATGCGGGACCTGCAGCCCCTGCTCCCGCTGCTCGACTGGGTGGGCACTGATGGGTGAATGCCAGGCCCAGGTTTAGCAATCAAATTTCACAGAAAGTGCTGCTGCCTGATTCAGGTGTCATTATTATGGGATGTTCTACCACACAGGAAAGGGAGATTTGCTTAACACTTTGGGGACAATGATTACAGAAACAATTTAGAGCTGTCCTGTGTAAAAGGTACCCAGTCACAGCAATTCAGCAAACTTCCTGCTGGGATGAGCCACTTCCACACACGCCCAAGGGGGGTGCAAGAACGCAGCTCAGACCAGCTCATGAGAGTCCAGCTGGTGTAAGAATTGCCTGTGTGCTGGTCATGCACACCTATCTTCAGATTAGTGTGAAGGCATTACAGGTTTATTGTTTTTAGTCGAGCACAGCATAGAACAGAAGATCTCTCCTAATCCTCCAAAAATTAAGAATGCAAAAAAGAAGAATTATGTTTAGAAGACATAAATGTTTATAGCTTTGAAAAAAATGTAAAATGTACACTAGGGAAATTTCAAATTTTGTGTATTTTTAAGCCTGTACTGCAGAACAGCGTATATAGGATGAACGTTTATTACCCAAACAGTGAAGGAGCTATACAACAGCTTCAGGTATTCTTGTTGAACAATGAGAAATTCTTTCTGAAAACCATCCTCTTCTGTGAGCCCGAGTGGTTAGAAATCACTCTAAGAGGGTCAGGTTACAGTTCCACCCCCAGCAAGTACAGACTAATAACCGTACTGAATCTTTGCGAGGACTGCGGTTCCTGAGGTTGGCCAGAGTAATTGTGTCGAAGCTCAATTTCATTGTATAGAGAATGCAGAGGTGTTTGGGTTGGTTTCTAAGTGAAGGATATAGGTAGTTTTTGCCTAAATTTCTGATCAGGGTTCCTCTCTTATGATTTCATGATTTACCTGTAACTCCAGGGAGCATCTGATTGATTAAGTGGTTTCTGGCTAACTGGGCTTTCACTGTACGACAGCCGGAGTCCGTGGCAGGACGTGCTCCACCCCAGGTTCAGTGCGAAATGCCTCGCGGGAAGGACTGTCCTGGCTTGATGTTCTGGGAGGAGCCGTGGTGACAAAAGGCAGCCATCATGGGTGTCTACAAATGGAAAAATTACTTCTCTGCTCTCCTACCAGTCAATTTTTTGGTTCTTTGTTCAGCGTAAAATGAAAGGCCCACTGGCTGGGTGGTGCGGTCCATTCAGAATATTCTTCAATACACGAAAGGGAAAACGTAGCGGCTTTGGTGGTGAGTTATTTGTGCTCCCTTCTCCTTAGTTCCCCTCCAGATATGAAATAAAATTAGAGTAATGGACATAATTAACTCTGAGTCTCATCTCAGAAGGATAATTTATTACCAGGTTAAAACCCCTTGAACCAGAACTCTAAGTGATTTGTAGTGATTATTATACAACACTTGCACAATTTTGCTGACCTAGTTTTCTTTTTGAAAAAGCAGGGAAGAAACTAAATTATGGAATAAAAATGAGCCTTCCCTACTTCCCTGATTGAACTGGTTTTGTCAGGCTGTTTGTTAAAACCACCTTACAGTCACTGCATCCTTAACCCATCGGCTGTGTCAAGGTGACTAAAGTTTTAGCACCTTTGGCCTTTCCCAGGGTGTTAGGAACACCCTTGAAGAAATGGGTCAACCAGGTGTATTATCTGCTCAACCAGGTTAAGCCGTGTAACCTATAATCTTTGTTCTCAAGAAGGTTGTGCTTGGGCAGAGAGGTGAGAGGCCAGAGAACGAATTTAGAAATAATCAGACATTCAGAATATTACATGTATACCTCATCACACCTATACAAGAATAGAACTAAATACAAATTCTGTGGGACCTATTCTTTCAAGCACAGAGTTCAATGACCAAGCGAGGTTAAGGTAAGAACATTTAATAGCACAATGACAAGTTGGGGAGACCATATTGAATTCTGAGAAACTAAGTAACAGCAAATATTTAAATAGCAATGCGAAACAAATAACAAGGTCAATCAAAACCACATACTGGGAGACACCGACAGGTGGCTGGTGCAGGGAGTGGGTTCTATGCCCGGTGAGTTTAATGAAATGCAAACGAGGATCTTGGGAAGGCCTTGAGGGCAGCATTGCAACCAGGTTTCTTCCTGGGCCTTGGGCTGGAATGTGTCCTCCAAGGGGTGGTTGGTGTGGGATGTTGGTTGCACGTGGGACTCAGCCGCTTTACAATGGAGCACGTTCTTTTACTATTTGGGGTGTGCTGCTCCTGCCAATCCCGTTCTTGTCGGGGGCAGGTGAGGGTGCTCGTGCCAGTCCCTGTGATCGGAGCTGTTTGTATTCCATGTCAGTGACTATTTGGAGAACTCTAGAATTAAAAGCTGCAAATTGAAGTCCCTCTTCCCCCTTTAACATAATTAACTCTAATTATACAACTAATTTGAATTTTATTGCAAAACTTTTCAGTGAAACTATTCAGAAGGGAATGATTATCAGCTAAGACAGAAAAGGGTAATAATAATAATAATAAAAATTCATCAGGGAATCTTTAAGCGTATTTTTTCAGGCTTTTCTCTGTAAGAGAAGAGAAAATAATTCCACTAATAGAGCCTCTATGTTTTGCTCTTCACAGAATGTAAATGTCCTGATAGTAGTTGGAAGGAAGATGAGAGAACTAGATTTGCTGCATTTTTAAATGTGCTCATATTTCTATTTCTTGTCAGGTTTGTCCTATTTCAGAGGTGAAGACAATTCTTTGCTTAACTCACTTTCTGTTCAGATCAATAGCAAACTGGTAACAGACGTCTGAGAGGCACTGAATGTCGGAATGACTGCTGACAGATCAGCATCTCCAGCTTAATGACCTGCCAGACTAAACACTGCTAAGAATCTGATATTTTCTGGCATATTGGATCTTTAAAACCAAAGACAAAGATTTTCTTTGAACCCCACAGAGAGCACACAGCAGATAGAATATACCAATAAACCATTTGCATCAGTATTTTGTTCAACCTGTGCAGACAGACAGTGTCTTCCTTTTCCTAGGGATGTGAGAGCAATGCGTTAACTGGGTAGGTGGTGTTTGAGGACAGGGCCCCAGTGTCGTAAGTGCACCCCGTGTTCTCGACCGGTCTCTGGGGAGTCGTGCCTGGTGTTTTGTAATCGTCATGCTGAGAATGATTAAGGAGCCTTTTCTGTCTCTGCAGTGAAGTTGCATATGATTTCCTACGTTCCTTAGCAGTGAATGTCTGAACCACTTTCCCCTAAGAAATTTGTTTAATGCACACATCCAAAATGTATTTCCTCATCCCTTGTGTAATTACTACTATGTTATCTTCAAGTGAAATATGCATTTTGCCAAAAATGAAGTATTGCTTTATTCTTATATGCTTTGACATTTTCAGTGGAAAGAGACAATTTTTTTTTCCCATTTAGTAACCAAATGTTTTCTTACCCCTGACAAATTCATGGAAAGATTAAAATGTATGTATTTCTTAGATCATCCCTATAAATACATTGCATAAATAAATATTATTTGACATGAATCTAAAACTAGTTTCTCAGGCATATTTGTTTTTTCTTTGTTTTTCCCACTATATAAAAAATATTCTGATGGAGTGATCCTAATCACGTTCATATAACTGCTGAATTAGAGAGCTTCAGATGGCATTTACCTGTTGTTCATTCACTTGTTTTCTAATGTTCTTTACAAATATCCATGTGCTTGCTCATAAATGAGAAGTAAAGCAAACCAGAACTGTAAGTAGTATGTGAGATCTTTTGAAGTTGGAAAAACAAAAGAAAAAAAGCAAACAAAACAAACAAACAAATAAAAAAACCCAACTAACAAAAACCAAAAAAAAAGGAACATATTTTTACATAGTCATTAAATTTTGAAACCCATCATTCTGTCCCCAATTCTGATGGTGTGGTTTGTAGTTAGGGAAATTGTATATGCACAGTTACACACACACACACACACACACACACACACACATCCCAGAAAAAAGCATTGCCCAACACTACGCTTCAGCTTTTCTTTCTTTCTTCTTTTCCTTCTGGCACTCAAAACCCAAGTCACTCTGAAGTTATTGAAGCAGAGTCTCCAGGTGAGGATGTTCTCTGGAATTTATACACATTTTTTATTTCATTCTGTTTTACATTAATGAAAAGCAGAAGCTTCAATTAATACAAGTATTTGAAAATTACCATTGTGAGGTAACGTCATGGCTTTCCCTTCAGCACATGTGACGTGGTTCAACATAAAGACCCCACGGAAGCACCCAGGCCCCACTGAAACCCTGTCTGCACAGCTTGGCCAGCGCACGACCAGGGCAAGCTGTTTCTGACTTGCAGTTCTTAGATTCCTTATTTGTAAAATGCAGATATAATAATATATTCTATTTATCAGGAAAATTGACCAACTCAAGGTAATGAAATAATATGTTCTGCCACATAGAAGGTATTCGATAATGGGTACTTCTTTAATATTGTTATTTTATCATTTATTCATGACCATTCCTATGCAAGTCTCTCTCGGGAAGTAACACAGGGAACATGAACAAACCTCTCGTGGAGAGCTGGTTGCTTAACAGAAGACACAACCGTCCACGTAACTAATGTTCTGTGAGATGTGAACTGGGCTTTGGTGAAATTATCTCATTATGTATGAGGCTATATAACTTAAAAACGTGTCATCTGAAAATTTTAAAAACATAATGTTGGACAAAATAGCATTGAAACTGTGTTTAGAAATTGATTTGAACCTCAATGATGCTTTGGCTATTCGGGCTCTTTTCTGCTTCCACATGAAGTGTAGAATTATTTTTTCTAGATCTGTGAAATAAGCCATTGGTATTTTGATGGGGACTGCTTTGAATCTGTAAATCACTTTGGAGAGCATGGATACTTTTGCAAGGTTGATTCTACCAACCCATGAGAATGATGTTTTTTCATTTGTGTCATCTGCGATTTCTTTCCTCAGTGTTTCATAATTCTCTTTGTAGACATCTCCACTTCCTTGGTTAAGTATACTCCTAGGTATTTTATTTTCTTTGTAGCTATTGTGAATGGTATTGAATGAGTCTTTGATTTGACTCAGCTTGACTGTTATTTGTGTATAGGAATACTACTGATTTGTGTGCACTGATTTTGTAACCTGAGGCTTTGCTGAATTTATCAATTCCAAGAGTCTCTAGGTGGAGTCTTTGGACTTTTCTAGCTATAAGATCGTATCATCAGCAAAAAGTTTTATGTCCTCTTTCCCAATTTGGATACTGTTTATTTCTTTCTCTTGCCTGATTGCTCTGGCTAGGACTTCTAGCACTATAATGAATATAAGTGGTAGCAGTGGGCACACTTGTCTTGTTCCCATTGTTAGTGGGAGTGCTTTCAATTTTTCCCCATTCAGTATGATGTTGGCTGTGGGTTTTTCCTATATGGCTTTTATAATCTTGAGATACATTCCTTGTATGCCTAGTTTGTTGAAGGTTTTTATCATGAAAGGGTCCTGAATTTTGCCAAATGCTTTTTCTGCATCTATTGAGGTGATCATATGGTCTTTGTTTTTGCCTCTGTTTATGTGGTGAATCACATTTATTGATTTATGTATGTTGAACCATCCTTGCATCCCTGGGATGAAGCCCATTTATTCATGATCTGCTGAATTTGGTTTGCTAGTATTTTATTGAGGATTTTTGCATCTATATTCATAAGCGATATTGGTCTATAGTTTTGTTGTTGTTGTATACTTTTCTGGCTTTGGTATCAATGTGATACTGTCTTTGTAGGATGAGTTGGGGAGGATTCCCTCCTTCTCAATGTTATGGAATAATTTCTGCAGTATGGGTGCCAGCTCTTCTTTGTAGGTCTGGTAAAATTTGACTGTGAATCCATCTGGTCCAGGGCTTTATTTTGTTGCAAGATTTTTTTATTACTGCTTCAATCCCCTAGCTTGTTATTGGTCTGTTCTGGAGTTCTATTTCTTCCTGACTGAGTCTTGAGAGGTTGTGTGTTTCCAGGAATTTGCCCATTTCCTCTACATTTTCTAGTTTATGTGCATAGAGGTTTTCATAATATTCATAGATGATATCATCTATGGTATCAGTTGTAATCTTTCCTTTTTCATTTCTGATTGAGCTTATTTTGGTCCTTTCTCTTCTATTCCTGGTTACTTTAGCAAGAGGTCTATCAATTTTGTTTATTTTTTCAAAAACTCAAGTTTTTGTTTTATTGATGTATTGTTTTATTATGTTCCGTTTCATTTAGTTCTGCTCTGACCCTAGTCATTTCTTTTCTTCTGCTGGCTTTGGGTTGGGTTTGCTCTTCCTTTTCTAGTTCCTTGAGATGTGTTGTTAGATTGTTAATTTGTGATCTTTCTGTCTTTTTGATGTAGGCATTTAAGGCTCTGAATTCCACCCACTGTCCTCTCCCAGTGCTACCACAGCCCACATTCAATAAAGGCATCTGGAATGAATAAGCAGTATATGTACCACTCCACTTTCAAGGAATTTTATGAACTTGTCATGGTGAAGGTCAAGATAATATCATGCAACATTATAATATAGATGATCTAACAAAAATATTATTTCCAAGTTATTTTAGAGAGGGGAAGAATGTACACAAGGCCCATCTAAGACATATTTTGGCTTGGCTCAGTCTGTTGAAAAATTTGAATTTTCTTTCCTGTAACCTTTGTATAAGCTTGCCCGAAACCAAACAGAAGAAATTTTGAAACACATGTGTTGGAATCTACACAATGTCCACAGTATTCAACACGGCCATCTTCCGAGAACTTTGATTTCTCTTCTCCTCAGTGAGCCACTATCTTATTTAATGCCACAGGATGAAAAAAATCCATTAACTCTATACAGGTTGTTTTGAATCAAAAATTAAGAAATTATTGAAAACAAAGCCCTCATTTAGCATATATGAATTGAATATTATTTAATGTTTAATTAATATATATTTAATTAAATTTTTATTATTGTATCTAAACTGTAATAGGGCTTTAGATTTTTCTAGATATAAAAATAAATTTCCTTACCTGATTCTTTTTGATCTGTTAGAAAATATGAGAATCACAAGTGGATGTAGTTTCCCATGGTGTACCATGAGTATGTGAATTTAGAGTCAGAAAATCTTAGTCTTAGTTTTAAGGTTGCTGACTTTGTAAAATGGGTTAAGCCCTCTAATCTTCCATTTTTTTCCTTTATCTACAAATAAAGAGTTATAATAGCTGTTGAGCCACAAAATCTGGTACAATGTATAAAGTGATTATCAAACATAATTTACTATGACTATTTCTCTTCTTTTTGTTCTACGTTGGTCCTGAAACAGAGCTTTGAATACGACCAACAGAGCTTTGAATACGTGTTAATTTGCTTTTCCATTGTAACATCTTCCCATAAAACAAGTACAATGTTGCCATTGCTACACATCCTCGAACCTTACACAATCTGTCCATATACCTGCAAAGTGGATTTCAACATCAATGAAAGTGAAGTTTCTCAAGTTGTTTATCTTTCCTGTACTTCTTGATTGTTACACTGAAATAGTTAGAAATTGGAAGGTGAAATGAATGGTCATATACATAGTCTCACAGGCTTAGGTTAAAACAACAAAACAAACAATCAATAAAAGAAAAAATACTTTGATTTCATGTAGTCCAAGCTGCTGTATGTAGGTTAGAAGTATATCAATGTCATCATTAATTAAGAGTTACTGAATTAAATTGAATTAAAACCTTCTAAAATTCTTTAGGAACCCATTGCCTCTCTGTGTCAGTGTTTTCAATATTTTCTGATTCAGCAGAAACATAACTGAGTGATCACAGACCCTGGACATGTACATACTTACAGAAATTTTTACAAAAAGTACCAGGATACAGTGAAATCAGTGTTTTATGTACTGCTTAATTGTAACATCTAAATGAGTATTTAATGTGCTATGTTCTCCTACTTATGAATCAAATCAGTACAGATTAGATTATTTGTATTTTTTTCAGTTAATGGAAATGTCAAAGGAACCTCCAAATGTGAATGAAGCACTCCCTGTGCTGTGCTGTAGGGAATTTCACTCAGCGCCGAAACCAGTGATTCTTGGAAGACCCTCCTTTTTATTCTTCTGACCTTTCAGATAGCCTACTGCTGCCTTCTTAATTTATATTTCTGCAAGCTACTATTATTATTCTTATTATATTTTTCTTACCAACCTTCATCATTTCTGTTCTGTAAAGTGCACTTGTAAAAGATTTAATGTCTAGTGGTGGCCTGTGGAAACATTTTGAGTCAAAGTACCATCATTTCTTCTTTGGCAATCTGCCAATCTTCAGGTTTAAGAAATGATGAGTTTTCCCATCTTCAGCACCTTATAGAGTTAACACCAGATTTAAAAATCCTGATGTTAATTTTGCTTTTGTTGTCATGCATCTGTGGCTAATGAGAATAATTAATCTTTGTATTACAGTAGTCTTTTTAAGGAGGTTAGGAAAATTGTGTGTGCAGCAAACAAGTCTAAAACAACGAAGCACAGAGGCCTCTCTCACATCTCAAACTGTGTGAAAATATTGGGGGATGTTAGAAGCGAATTAGCCCTTGAGCTGTGTCTCCTCCTCCAGTGCCCCCTCCCGGGGTGGAGGGAAAGGACACATTTCCAGGACAAAAATCCTTCCGCTGAGAACTGTCTGAATACAAAAACTCACCCACTTACGTGTGGTATCTTGCCTTATCGCGTCTGAACAGACCTCGGAGTTTGAAAGGGTTTAGAAATTTGCTTAACTTGCCATTTCCTGACATAATGAGGAAATCAATGCGTCTTGCCTTCCGAAGTGCCTGTGAGTTCAGAATCATTCAGCAAGAGTGAGCCATGATAAGCAGAAATGAAACTGCAAGCACTTGCTCGTCAGCTCAGCATCGGTGATGATTTGCAGATAAAACAATGTTAATTTACCGAAGGGGACACTACGCATTCTGCATCTATAGAAACAAACTTTGGCATTTTGGTAAAGGTTCATTTTGCGACTGTGAGTGATATTGTGGGAAACACAGTTCTGCCCCGGTTCAGCTAAGACTTTGAGACTGAGCAGGGAGCCCAATTTGTTTCAGGTAAACATTGGCCGCATTCCCTTTTCAAATCTTCTTTTACTTACTCAAATACTTTAAGGAGACAAGCTATCTGCCGATGGGAGATGAAAGAACAAACCTCTGTGACCTTCCAGGAACCTTAAATCATGTCTCTGCAGTGGGAAAACAAGTGGGGCTGTGAGTGGAATTAATGCCGGGCGTGCACTAGTCAGGTCCCTGCCTCAGTGGGGCGGGTGTGTCCCGGACGTCGCAGGGAGCTCCCGCACCGTGACTGTTGGATGGACAGAAATCCATTTTGCATTTCCTCATCCTCAAGAGCTTGTTTCAGTGCACATATTTGAGGCAAATGAACACAGTGGGAAAAATCCAACCCATTCCTTACTCTTAAAAGTCGTTAATGTGTTCCCCTGCCTCGCCCCACACGATTCTCTCATCAGCTTCGAGCCTGTCTCGGTGGCACGCACATCTGTCGTCACTAAGCCCTTGACTCAGACATTGCCTTTGTAAGTGCACGTTCTAATTCAGAACCGTTGGGATTTACCAAAAATTTGAAAGTACAGAGGGTTTCTAGGAACCCTACATTCAGTTTCCCCTGTTATAAGCACCCCCGTATCTTATAGCGCATTTCTTAATTCCTGAGCATTACGTATATTCTATAAGGAGCAATACATCGTTATTACTTTACTCTTAACCGCGCTGTTTATTCAGATTTCCTTGGTTTTTGCCTAACTCTCTCTCTGATTCACATTATGTTTAGCTGTCATGTCTCCTTGGCATGCTCTTGGCTGTGACAGGAGCTTTTACCTTGTCTTCGACGACTTTGATGGGTTTAAGGAGTGCTAGCCGAGTGTTTTGTGGAACGTCCCTCAGTAGGGATTTGTCTGATGTTTTCCTTGTGATTAGACTAAGGTTGGGTGTTTTGGGGAGGAATATCACAGAGATAAAGTGTCACTCTCATTACATCTTGTCGAGGGTGCATGCTGTCAACGCGTCCCATCATGCTGATGTTAGTCTTGATAACCTGGATGAGGCGAGTGTCTCAGGTTTCTCCACTCTGCAGTTTTACTAATTTTTTCTCCGTTGCCCACTGGAGTCTGTGGAAGGAAGTCGTTGTGACGGCCTTGACCTGAGCAGTGAGGAGTTGCACTCTAGCTCATTAACCACAATTACAGCATCACACAGAGTGGTTTTGCCACCCTAAAAAATACCCTAAGGTTAATCTGTCTTCTCTCTACCCCTAACCCTCTGGAAATAACTGATACTCTTATTGTCTTCAGTTTTGTCTTTTCCCGAATGTCACAAAATTAGAACCATGCAGTGTGGAACCTATTCCAGTGGGCTTATTTCATTTTGCATTAATAGTATGCTTTTGTGATCCACACACTTCTTTTCCTGACTAGACAGCCCTTTTATTTTTGTTTCTGAATTATGTTCCATGTGTGGATGTACCACAGTTCATCTACTCCCCTTTGAGAAGTATCTTGTCTACTCCTACTCTTTGGAAATTTTGTATGCAGCTGTTATAAATAATAATGGGCAGGTTTCTTGTGAACACGGGTTTTCAAATCATTTGGAAAAAGTACCTGGGACTATGATTGCTATCTAGTATGGTAGGAGTATGTTTAGTTCTATAAGAAAACGCCAAATTGTCTTCCAAATTGATTGTAACATTTTACATCCCACTAGCAATGAGTGAGACTTCCCGTTGCTCCCCATCATCCCCAGCAGTTGCTACTACACGTTTTTTGGAATTTGGCATTTGTAACAGGTGCGTATTGGTGTCTCACTGTTGTGAGACCTGGCCTTTTAAATCAGCGGTCCCTTCATGGATGTCAGCATTCAAAGATGATGAAAGCACAGGGTCCCTGCCCTGAAGGAACTTGAGTCTCATTGTGTGACAAACTTATTAACTAATTAGTAAAATACAATGACGCAGCATTTATGTCAGAGGTATAGATGTCGTTGTTTCAGATGACAGACCTAAAACCTGTCTCTTTCTACTTTCTCTCACCCTTAACCCTAACTCCCCCTCCCCACCATTGCTGACAACAGTAAACAGAAAATCAGTGTATCATAAGCAGATGGATGATTTTAGCCGATAGAAACGTGATGGTACAGGAAACAGAGCAGAGGTGGCACCACCTTCGTCATGCAACAAGGAGTCGTCCTGGAGGGTGGGAGCCTGGACGTTTGGCGGTTTGACAGCCCGATGTTTTGGGGACAGGAGCACAATTCTGTTCCACACTTTAGCACTGTCAGCATCTTTGTGTCCCTGGGGGAAGGACGTAGCTTATCAGCTGAGTAAATTATTCTAGTTTCTTTTGTATCTTATGAAATTGAGATATTAAGCATTTATGTAAGGAATGAGGGCATCGGTGAAGGCAGCCACGAGGAGGTGTGGGGAAGAGGAAAACAAAAGCCTTCTTAGGGGCCCTGGCGGGCAGGACCTCAGCAAGATCCCACAGAAGTGAGAACTCTACTGAGTGATCTGCGAGAAGATCGATGACTTACTTAATGCGGTCACATGCTTGCCAGAGACTCAGAAAATTAAAGTTACTCATCCAGCACTTTGCTGAGAAAGTAGTAATTTTACAATTTTAATTCACTTCGTAAGTTTTTGACCCAATGTTATTTCAGAAGGGTCATTTACATAACACCAAAGAAAGTGTATTTTGCAAGACCCCTCTCAAAATAGCAGCATCTTCCCGGGGAGTGTCAGGGGCCATTTTCCAACATGCTCAGTAAACATACGAGCATTTTGACAAAGAAAATACCTTTGCATTTTCTTGTACAGCTATAACCTGTGTGGGCAGTTCCAAGCTTGTAATTAGAAAGATTTGTCAAAACCTAAATTGCAGGATCTAACTCTCAGTTACTGCCATAGCTAATTGTGACCTTATAAATGTCCTGCTACTTATTCCAGGAAGTAAAAATAGAACGTATTTTCCAAAAATAACAAATAGCAGGCATAAATGCAGGTATACTTTTAAAATCATTAAAACGTGAAAATGGTTTATCAAGCCAATGAGTATAGTGTAGAGACCTAAGAAAACCAATTATAATAACTTTCGGTAGCATTTTGAACTTTTTAGTATTTGTGGGCAATGTAACATATACCAATCAGAAAGTTAAGTGTTTCTGCTTGCATATTTTAGTTGTTTGTATTCATCACATTAGAAATGGGAGCCAGAAATGATCATTTCTGATTTCCATAACATTTTAAATTCACACTGTTACTACGATGATTTCATGAGGAAAGAGAAAAGTAACGTATAAGAACATTTTTACTTTCCCTAGAGGTATTATCGATACAAGTAGGTGGAGTCCCGACTGGTCTCTTGCTCTGATCCTAACCTAAAGAACGTTAGCAGAACGGTACTGGTTCTACCCTTTGGCTGGGTCACACAAGAAGGCTTCCCTAAGGCACACGGTGACATTTGACATGTTTTTGACAAATTAGGTAAAGGAGGGGACACCTTTGATGGAAAATGAACAAGTGTCAGTGTGTGATAAATTTCTCTTGAGGCTCACACACACACGAATATGGAAATAACTGCCATGGTACGTTTGCTGCTCTAAGGTTACGTTCATTTTCTGCTATACAGTATCATGGAAGAATAATTAGTGGCAACAGTTAACATTGGCCAGATACAAAGTCCGTGCCAGGCAGGGTGTATCGATGGGCTGCCTTATGTCGCCCCTAAATCTCACTGATGCTGCCCCGAAATGTGCTCCTGGCACGTGGGCCAGGGAGGACACCCTGGAGCTGCCCCTACCAGAAACTGCAGGAGGGAACCCAGAAAAGACCTTGCCGTAAGCACAAGCCGAGACATCCACGTGCCCACACCCAAACGCAGAGCCAGGCACCACCCCAGGGGACACTTCAACACGTTCAGCACACGGTGTAACATTCAGGCCACTTCTTAACTTATTGCCCAGGAACTACAGTGTAACCAGTGTATCCTCACACTGTGCCAGACACTGTGCTTAGCAGTTTGAGTAAGAGAAAGCTCTTGCTGCACCGAATCCACAGATCTCAGAGAAAACCTGACCTTGATTACAAAATAGGGTCTTTTAAAAAGACTTTAGCCCCTTTGTAAAGTCCTCTGCCCAGAAAAGTCTACTCTGTGTTCATTGAAACGTTGGTATTTATAGGATTCCCCCATTATCTGTCAAATCTGTCTGGGGCTTTTCCACTTTCCGTCTTGGTACCACGATATAGGAATCCCAAGCGTTCTAAGCACCCAGACAATAAGGCTTAAAGAAGAATATATTTGTCATGGATTTATTTTTATAGACTCTTCTGATGATCAAACTTCAAAACAGATAGCTTCGTGTACATAAAAATATGAAATTAGGTCTCACTACACGTTATGTAAAAATTAATTCCAGGTAGGTTGAAGAACTAAACCTGAATGGCAAACCTTTAACTTTTTCAAAAATGATATAGAAGGCCATTTTTTATCTTAGGAAAGGTATGCTATTTCTTAAACAAGACACAGGACTCTTTCTTCATGTCTTTTGGTAAATGGCACGTTCTAATTTGAACACCATTGATCATTATCAATCTTTTCCCTTACGGTTTGTGCTTCGTTTGCAGTCTGCATTTCGTAATTCCCACATCGTTTTCCGTACCTGAGTTTTCCGGTTGCTGCTTCTCCTCGTCCTTGCTCGTACTGCCTTGCCTTCCTGAGCGTGTGTGCATGTGTGTGATTCCTGAGTTTATATTCAATTGCACCTTATCTGCAGGGACGCTTGGGGGGGTGGTTGAAGGCTTATGTCTCCAAAGTACTTGCCTTTTCTTCTGTCAAATGAAAACCCAGGATTATTTAAAAGTAAGGTGATAACCTGAAGCTTTTTATGACATAGAGGCTATGTATTTGCAGGTCTCAGGTTGGCACGAGGCTGGCCACATTAAGCCTTTATTAGGGTTCCAGGTTTTGTGCTTCTCTCTGCTGCAGACCCTGCACCCTCTGAGACCCTCGGATCATCTTCTGCCCGGCTCCCTGCAGTGGTGTCCAGTGGAAGTTCATCCCACCAGGGATCTTCTAGGGGAAGCCTCAGTCCTACTAATTCCTTGTCTCTCCAGTTTTCTACCTTTTTCCCCTTAATGTTCTCCTTACGCACATCTCAGTTACACATTTAAAATACATCTTTTAAAATATATATTCTACTCAGAATTATAGTTGTTTTTCTGTATTATGGTTATGTAAGATATTTCTTCCACCATACTGTCAGAAAGGCTTCAGTCATTATTTTTTCTTGTTTTTATTTTGCAATTATATTGTCCTTTTCTTTGCTTTTAAATTGTTATTTATTCTCTGAGTTCTTTGAAAATAATATTATCTGTTTTCTTCATTCCTGGTGAATACAATTCAGAGTTTTAAAAATGCAATTCAATCGATACTCCAAGGAGTATGAGAGATGATACATGTATAAGTGAGAGTTTGTCTACTATTAATAAAAGCACTGTCATGCTTAGCTGTGTAAAAGAATAACACTCAGGAGAAAATATTTGTTTACAGTATCAAATTGCCAACTCATAAATGGTAAAACTGGAATACATTTTATCACCATCAGCCTGGAATGTATCCTTATTGTTTTATAATCAACAAATGCACAATTTTTGCAGTGTGAACGTAACTATTATCTTTAAGACTTTGGAGTTTATATGCTTGATGTAATGTCATGATGTTTGGCAATTATTTAAAAAAATGGCAGTTGTGGCAGGTTGTGGTGTGATTGATTGAACAGGAAGACCTGCGCTGGTGTTGATGGCATGGGAGCTCAAACAGTTTGGGATAAAGTTATGGTGGCCAGTGGAGTGTGGTGGCTATGAACGCCACGTCAAATGGGACGGACATTCTCTTGCAAATTGGAGAGCACTGAGGAAAATGTGGCGCAAATCTCATCTCCAAATTAGATACAAAGGGCCTGCTGCTCACCGCACACTTTTATAGGCAACACACTCTTCTCTGCGATGTAGTTTGAGACCATCTTTTTTAGGAGCCACTTAGGGGCAATATTGGAAATTCAGTCACTGAGCAACATCTTGCACAAGTTTGGAGAAACAGCATTTCTGGGGAAAGGATAAAATTCTTCTCACCCTTAAGCTTAAATAAGTTTACCTAGAAGTCTACTATTTGTGTTAGACATTTGTTCTAGGCAGAGAGAGAGAGCTAAAGATCACGTGTTGATGCAAAACAGGAGGATTTGAAAGATGGTTTCCTGGTAGTGAAACATTTATGTTTCTTTTCTCCAGGACTTTATGGTTGTTTACATAGTGATGGAATGATAAGGAAGACTGAAGGAATAACCATCACACTCAGGATGCAAAGAGAAACCATGGAATTACTTACTTTGGTTGAGGATGGGTCTCTGACTTCCTGACTCTGATATTCTAACCCTCTACCTCTTACCGTGTACAGAGCATATGTATTTTTAAATTGACAATTATCATTTTAATCTCCATTAGGGGTTTAAAACCTTTGCTTGCATTGAATCAGTGTGACTTTAAGCAAAAGTCCATTATTAAATCTTTTATTAGGCTTTTCATTATGCATGCTTGTAAAGATCTTAATAGAGATGTTAAGTAATGAAATTTTGCAAGTTCCTAAAATCTTCATAAATCTCCATAAATTGACTCTTTATGAGAAACCTGCTTTCATTGTGTCTGATTTTTATTCATATGCAACCAAAATGTTAATATACTTTAATTAGAGCTAATATGATTTATCTCTTCACTCATTATATAAGTTAATTTTCTTCTAAAGAAGTCCTGTTTTCAAATTCTCTCCAGCAGTGTAGAATTAAAGTAATTATAGTTTGGCTCAGGAAATTAGGCATGAGGTTCATGAATGCTAAAATAAATTGGAGTTTTCACAGGGTAGATTAGGCCATATGCTATACGGAAGGAAAAAGGAGAGAGGAGATGATTTCTGTCACTATTTCCTGCTGGTGACACAGTCTCTGGAGAAATGGAAGGTGGGTAGGAAGAAGCTCTGGCATCGCAAAACCTGCAGCACATAGAATGGTCCTGGTTTTATGGCCTCCAGGTGATCAAATCAGTTTAGAAGGTACATTCAGACTCTAGCACAGATCTAGCACTCACAGCAAACTGTTCTTTATCCAACATTTGTTTTTGTGGAACTTTTGGCTTCAGTTGAGTAATGAGCTATAACAATCGTCTAAAATTGACCAGAAACATTTTTATGATTTTATGTATGTTGTTGTTGCAGGCATAGAATTTATGATTTTTTTCTAAATGTTCAAGCCCATCACTCTTTACCCTCCTTCACATTCTACCACTGCAATGTTACAAACCTTTCCCCACAAGGCTTCTTTCTCTGCCATCATGAAAATCAAAATTAAACTTGCAACCATATTATTGTGTGCCTCTTTCTCACACAAAAAAGAAATCACTACTAACATAGTTACAAAGATTCATACATAAACAATGCATTTATTTGATTCTAAACTAGGGATTAGGGTATTTATTTTCATTGAACCGTACCTTAATAGAAATATCCCTTGTGAGGTAAAAGTGTTTCTGGATAATATTTCTATTCTGGGTGCAAAAAGATTGTGGGAAAACAGAAAGGGCTTATATAAAAAATTAACTGGTAATTAGAACATAAAGGAAAAAATAGAAAATAAAAACCTGGTAAATACACAGCAAAATTAATTTCGGCTATACTTTTAACACTATAGTATCATAGGGGCGGCTATTCCTAGTTTTCCATTCCTGCATATAAATTCCTGTTCGTAATTTTTAATTCTTGTGTATAAAAGATGATTTAAAATGACTTAATTATTTGTCATGCTTCCTACATCAATCGCAGCCCCTCATACCTTCCTGATGTGTTGTTATCAGGGAGGAAATTGTGCAGCAGGGCCTCCCCTTATCTTTTCCGTTTACCATTTAATTGTCTCTCGTGATGGGAATTAAGCCCCTGGAGTCGAGGGGGTGTCGGTGCCTGTGAGCCTGCCTGTGTGCAGACTTCTTGCGGTTGAGAGATGGATGTTCCTCATCCGTTGTGAATACTCGGTGATTGATGATAAACTAGGTGTTTCATATCATGCCATTTATCATGTAGATTCCCTTATTAATATTTCTTCATCTACAAGTTCATGGATGAGAAATCCTGCCTAGTGTTAATCATACCCCATTATAGAATAAGTTATTAAGTGTCTCTGGAATGTAGCATGTGGAGTATATTCAGGAACCTATCATTCATTTCCATCTCTAAAATTTCAACATGTTTGCTCTATGTTTTTTTTAGAATATTCATACCAAGAATGTAATATAACATTGTGCCTAAGATCATGGACTCCGGAGTCTGTCTTGGTTTTGCTTTTTGGTTAACGACTTCCTGGATTTGTAGCCAATAGTATGTTACATAGAAATGACATTTTTCATCTACCAAGTGTGTATAATGATACTTGTATCGAAGTTTGTTCTCAGCATCACACACAAGGTGCCCAGTGTACTGCCTGGTACTCGGCAGGTCCTCAGGACATAAGCCATAGTCTCAGGCACTCCTTTATGAACAATTTAGACACAGCACAACATGGTGATTAAGCTGTGAGTTTTTCCCAGTGAGAAGATCTGAGTTCAAGTCCAGTTTCTGCCTCTTGCTATGTCAGCACTTAGAGTAGCTTTGTCTCACAGAAATATGGTGCAAACCACAAAGGTGAGCCACAAACTTAACTTCAGGTTTTCTAGCAGTTATAGTAACAGAGTAAAAAGAAATGGGTAAAATGAACTTTAATCATTTTTTTTAAAAGTTTACATAAAATATACAAAATATTATAATCAAAGACAAGGATATTGCCGATGAGTATTGAATCATACAAACTTCCTATTTGGCAGCTTGTTACTAGGCAACACAGACCCTTAGAGTAAAGGAGTGACCCTCTTGAACAAGCACACCAGTGCTGGGGGGCTCCGTTCCCTCAGGGGAAACCAAGGCGTGTCGACTAAATGACATGCTTGGCTCAGAGACTCAGGAAGTCCATGGTTTCCTACTTCCACAGTGTGGAAGGGTGACTTAGCAGGCACGGCAGTGTGACGCGTAAGACCAGGGCTCCCAGCCTGTTCCCTAGAGATGTGGCCCCTTCCCGAGGCCTCTGGAAATCTGCCTGCGCAATGGCATCCTCTGGGGCCGAGGACTGGGAACCCACCCTGGAGTTAGAGATCGTCACATACATTCCTCTCTCACATCCCATAGATCTTTCAGTGGCCATTTACCTATTTGTGTTTTTTATGTCTTATATTTTTTCCCCAATGAGTTACATAGTAACTCAGGAACACAGATAACTGTATTAGTATCCCATGGCTGCTGTGACAAATTAGCACAAATTTAGGTGATTTAAAATAACAAAAATGTATCTTGTCACATTCCGGAGGCCAGAGATCCGAAACCCAGGTGTTGCCAGGCAGCACTCCCGCTGGCGGCTCTGGGAGCGAGCCCTGCCGTGCCCGTGTGTTCCCTGTGGTTCACGTGTCACGTGACTCAGTCGAGAAGGACGCTGTTGTTAGATTAAGGCTCACCTTAAGCTGGTGCGAATATCTCTTAACTTAATTACTCTTAAAAGACTCTATTTCCAAATAAGGTCACATGTACAAATTCTACGTGGATATTTGGATGCTATTCAACCTAGTACAGTTACAAAATCACTCTCGTTGTAATATAGAGGTTCCTTTTCAATTTTTCACTCCAAATATTACGATATTTGAATCTCTCTGAGCTATTCACATATGAGTTCAATTTATACAAATTTTAGTGTGTATGTTTTTCATTTCTGGCAATCTCATATTCAGGTTTTTTGCTGCATACTCAGTGTGCACTATGGTGTTTAATGGCATTTTAAATGTCTTTATTCTTCTTCAAGCTAACACATCAAAGTTGAGATTTTCCTTTTAGGCTTGTCAGTTAATATCTTCTCTTTTTCCATAGTTTATTTATAGTTACCAGCTAATGTAAGAAACAGGTTCAGTATTTGAGAATGACTCGTGAAAACAGCTTATGAAATAAGATATAAACCATGGAAGCGTAAAGTGCCACTTTTCTATGGTTCCTCCAATAAACCGAATCAGACAGCAATCTGCTGGAAGATACGACTCACAGTCGAGAAATAAAAATTTTAAAAGAGCTGAGTTCCAAAAGAAAGAATGTGCTGGAATAGGAGGCCTACTCTCACACTGAACTTGGGGAAAGACCATAACATGACAATGAGTGGAGTGGGCAAGGATGGGATTTGAGAGGATTTATTCCTACCAATTAATACTTCAACAGATTGGAAAGGATTTCAGATGATACATTAACCGTTTTTAGTAAAGGGTCTTAAAAGCAGACCCTTGCCACAATGAGAGAGAAAAAATGAGTGTAGTCTATGGAGGGTGATTTGGCACCATCTGGAAAATGTCGCAAAACATCCACACTTGCTTCCGGAGGTCCAGGTGGAGATGTGGACAGAGCGGTGGTGTTCACCAGCGTCCCTTTGCCCCCACGAAGGAAGCGCGTCAAGAGAAATAGGGATAATTAGGGCTCGGTAGAAAGGTTCACAAGACAAAAGATCTTAGGCCAAGGGAATGACACCATGGAAGAACTGTTTTATGATATAGATGGATTAAATTTTGTCATTGATTCATCCATTTATTTGAAATTATCTATTGATGGATTATTAGGTACCTGGCACTGTCCTAGGCAGAAGGCACCCAGCGATCAGGGAAAATATAATCCCAAAGCCTCCGACTTCCTGACACAGATAGTGAACAAGTCACACACAATCAAATATGCGAATATGTAAAATATGGTATTATGATATGCATATGCGTACATTATGTGACTTATGTAAAATATGTATATGTTATGCATATTACATATTGTAGAAGAGGGGTGTGATGCCCGCGAGGTCTTCAGACACCATCAGTAAAACCTTGGGTTTTCTGACCTATTCTCTGCAGACAAGGCACGGGCCACCAGGCCTCCTTGCTGAGGAGCTGTGGGAAGACGGGTGCACACGGCCACTCCTCACTTGTTACGAAAAGGCAAACCGCAGCTTCAGGGGCCTGTGGTTTGAATAGATGGCAGGATTCCTGAGCACGCACCGGGGCTCCATGGAAAGTTCCAGCCTGGCACTTGGACGCCACTGGGAATCCCCCCGGTCCTGTCTCGGGGGACCACCCAGCCTCCCCCACTGCGACATTGTCTGACCTGCGGAGATTATTTGAATTGCTTGATGTTCTACCTGCGTGGGGAGGAGAGGGACAGCCCTGAGGGTGGGCGCTTTCCAGCTAAGTGAACAGAAGCCCTTTCCTGACTCTGGCCCTGTTCCCGCCACTCCATGAAGCAGTGGCCCTTGTGACAGCCAGAATAATCAGCGTGGGCATCTCTCCTCAACAGACCAGAGAACCGCCCCATACGGGATGGGCCACAGTGAAGAGTCGACCACAGTTTTACGTTCCTGGCTGCCCAGGTGCTAAGGGTGTGATCGTCTGTGTGATTTGGGATGACTAAGGTCTGTTATCCAGCCCTGCCAGGAGGCACCTCGCACACTTGGAAATCCCCGTCACCGTCCTTCGGTCACGACAGTTCTCCTGGGTTCCCACCTTCACCCACTGTCCATTCAGCAGTTTAACTTTGTACACGCGACACTGTTCATTTCCTGCTGTGTTCTCTCCACACCCACGGATCAGGGACAGGAGCCACGTGACACTGAGAGTGGCTGCTTGGCAGCAAGTGATGACTTACGATCACGGCAAACATACGTGTGCCATGTGAGGTGCTGGGCAGATCTTAGCCGTGTTATGAAGGACGACCCGGTGCTGGAAATGGCGCTCTCCAAGCAGGAACCGTGTGCTCAGACTCAGGCCCCGTGGACACGGAGCCCAAAGGCAGCCACCTGCCAGCCTGCTGGACGCTCTGCCGTTGTTTCCCTTTTCCCCGTCGGGAAGGACAGGCTCGCACACGCCGGAGACCCCGGCCGGAGCGGCCCTTCTGCTCGTCTCCCTGCGGCCACCTGGGTCCTGCGGGAGGGCACGCCATCTGGAGAGACAGACATTGCACGAGGGCTCTGAGGCGGCCAAGGATTCCCAGGTGATGTTCAGCAGAGCCCGCTGCGACCAGGTTTCCAAGACCTCGCGTCCGAATACCCAGAGGCTGCCGTCTCTCTGTCTCCCGCCCGGGCAGGCAGGCCCGGGAGTGAACCTCGTGGGCTGCCTCGAGCCGCGACACACCGTGGCCGTTTCCACACCCGCAGAGAGACGTCTCCAAGGACCTTGCCGGGTTCTCGTTCGAGGATTCTTCGCTCCTCCCACCACACACCTCCTGAGAACATCGTCTGCGCCTTTTAAAATTCATCTTTGCCACAAGGTTCTCTCTACTGGGGAAAGAATGACAACAGTGGTCAGGTTATTGCTAAAC
Organism: Varecia variegata; assembly: GCA_028533085.1. Classification (NCBI taxonomy): domain Eukaryota; kingdom Metazoa; phylum Chordata; class Mammalia; order Primates; family Lemuridae; genus Varecia; species Varecia variegata. The sequence goes on along the minus strand of CM052453.1, from coordinate 755,038 downwards.
GAGATACGTTGTTATAAATTATGATTTTACTTTAAAACATTTTTAACAGCTCCTTAACTGAAAAGACAGAATGGAGGGAAGGAAGAAAGGAGAGGTTGCCAAGGAAACAGCAGGTTTCTAAATGAGCGTCAAGATGAACAGGCAGGTAAAATGCACGGAAGCTGCGTAATTAGTTCTCTTGCCGTCCGGAGACCGAGGCTGGGTGCGGCAGAAAACGCCGGGCCAGGTGAAATGACGAGGGAGACCAGGTGTAACCTGCTCCTCTCGGCCAAACACCGCAGTCCCCAGCCGCAGCCGTGAAGTATGCGTTTCACACGCGTGAGTGTCACTTAATCTTCTCACGTTCTAACTTCCCACGGAGGAGCAGGATGCAGTGACCTACGGACCCCGGTCCCAGGGTCGCTCACGGTGTCCTCTGCCCGCAGGCCTGGAGTGGAGAAGCCTCACAGCCCGCACGGCAGGTGCTCCCCACGTAGGAGCTTTCTTGACTTCCTTGCCTTTTTAAGTTCCCAAAGCCTCAGTTTCCTTGTCTGAAGACAGAACTATTAAGAACTACCAAGAAGGTGTATTTTCAGATACTAAATGGGAAGCAGGACACACCTGAGAACTGCCCCGCCAACTTCCTGACATAGAATAAGTGTTTTGCTTCTTTATTCCTTTTGTTTCTTTCATGCTAAAAATAACAAAGCAACAGCTGGTCCTGTTGTGGCAGGTAGCGGTCCTAACACTGCAGTATCCCCAGGACCACAGCCTTGCCTTACTCACTGAGGAAGGTAGGCTTTCTGTATTTCTATGGAGATGGTGGATTCCTTTTTCATGCTGTTTTCGGGAAGCTCAGAGTCAAATTTTTAACCCTATCATACTAATTATGTCCAGCTTATAGTTGACATATTTGTAACTGTTCCAAAATATGAACCTTTGGTTTTAAGGCACTTTGAATCCCTTCTGAAAAGGGGCAGGTACGTATAAGTAAAATATGTGTTTTGATTGGACAGTTTGCCTTATTTGACGAGATGATCTCCCGGGCTGATAAATGCATCATGGACCCATGGCCGTCCTAAGCTAGTTACAGTCTGACGTTAGGAGGACACATCATTTCCCAAGGGTGGACGTGCACACTGCACGAGGACTGGCATGCAGAGTCCTCAGTGTTGTCCAGCTCCCAAACTTTTTTTATAAAGAGGAAGGAGAGGGCACTTTGTTTTCTCAGTTAGACAGAAATGCAAGCACGGATGCCCATCACACTTTCTAAATCTGTTCCCAGGCCTATTGGAACAATAGGGCAAAAAGTTTTAGAATTGCCTCTAACCATCTGAGCTGGCAGGAGGTGGAGAAACATAATGACACAGGACAGCAGTCGGCCGCCTTCCCCGCAGTGCGGGCAGAGTCGGAGAGAGGGTGTCGCTGAGCAGGGTGCAAGTCTGCCGTGATTTGAAGGCAGCATCCCTCATGGAATGGAATGTTTTAATCCTGAAATTTTATGATGGGATCTGGAAGGAGCTCATGCAGTTTTAGAAGAGACACCACCCAGGTGTGTCTGCCCTCAGAAGCCACTCTATTGTGAATGACAACGCATTTTTCTAAAGCGCATCCATTTTCCTGATTCGACACTCTTAGAGTGTGGTTATAAATGTGTTTAAGTAAATATCACGGCCAGGCCCACCTGGGCATGAGAGGCAAACCGTTGCAAGGAGTGATTTGAGGATCCCTAGTTATAAAACCATCTCTCACTCCCTGCTTTAAGAGATCTCATTGCCGTCAACTCTCTGGATTTCCACTGGAATCTCCACTCCTCAGTGCCAGGGGCTTCTCTTTCTGGGCTGATCAACAGACAGCACATCCCAAGCACCGGGGAGGAGGCTCTGTGCTAGGCGGTGTCCACTTACCAGGTGGTGAACAGAGTGTTTTCTGGGAGCTCTTAGTCCAAATGCACACCTGCCTCGTAGGGGGACATTTTATCAAACATCATAACTTACTAACACGGCAGCATCCCAGGACTGAAGGAAACGTGGCCAGATGGACAGTGGCTTCAGGGGGACTGGTGGCTGTGTTTGGTCCTGAGAAAGATAAACAGAGAAATGTGGAAAAACAAAATTTTATCTTATCACATGACATAGAGCTTGATCTGACCTTAATAGTCTGACTCATTTCAAGGGTCATCTTGAAATATTTCCCTCCACCATACAACCTGCTTCCCAAAGTCATTTAGTTCATTCACAAATAGTGTACAGCATTCCCGCATTACCTCAAACTTGGAGCGTCACTTTCTAAACACGATGGGGAGAAGGTAGGCTGGCCATCGGTCATTGTAGCCAGACCGGAAGCATCTCTAATCTGAAAACAATTATCTGAGCAAGTTTTTCAAGCGATTATGAGACTACATTCAGCTCCTCTTGAGCATCACTGTGGCCATCACCTCTATAGATTCTTTGTTACTTTCTACAGTACTTGGGATTTATTTTCAGCTCAACTCCTAGAAAGAAATGTCTCTTCCAAAGAGATTTAGTACCATCCTCCTGTCGCCGTACAAGATGCATACTTATTTGCTCTAAGAAAAGCAGAAAAAGACCATGGACAAACTCACTCATGTTGTATGGGCTGAAGGCTGGAATATTCAACCTGCAGTGTCAGGGACAATGAGAACAGGTGCGGAGGCTCTGAAGCCAGGAGTGGACGTCCCGGGGCAGGTCGGATCCAGGAAGGCTGAGGCCGAGGACAGACTGGCACTGTGTGGGGAGTGGAGGAAGTGGTGACGTTTACCTTAGAATCCAAGCACGGAAAGCCGTCGACACAAAAACAGTCACCTAACAAATGGATGATATTATTGTTATTATTTCGGCATACAGCTTTATGTAAAATATATTAACATTTGTCCAAATTGATACACAGTTTGCATACACATGGCAATTAAGATTGCATTTACAGATGTGCAGGTACAATGCCATGCAAATTATCACAATATTACAATTTCAAAAATTATTCAAACTGGTATCCAAGTAAAGCAATTAGTGAAAAAATACCCATGCAGAATTTAAATATCTCAGAACAAAATTTAAAATGTCTTCATTAAAAGTTCACACATTTAAAATAGTTTTCTTCATTTTATTTGTATATGTCAAAATACATTTTTATTTCCAAAATAGTCGGTTTTGCAAATAGTTTCATGCAGAAACAAGGTCTGCTCAGCACTACCAATAAAATCAATATAGCACAGTAGCTGTTCAGTTTTAGAATAAATAACCTAAATACTTAAGACTGGAAGGCTATAAATTGGTGGCAAGGAGTCATCAGCCTGGATTTGAGTGATTCTGCTGCGTGTGAGTTAAGCCAGAGACTTCAGGTGTGTTCTGCAATTCATGCTGACTACGTTGCCTCAGTTTCCTCAGCAGTAAAATGGAGAATGATAATGTTATGTATCTGAACATGTCATATGAAAATAAGTTTGGCAAAATAGATATAGATGCGGATATCTAACTTTCTGTCTACCTATCTATCTATACAGCTCAATCTATACATCTCTCTCTCTATAACTATCTCACCCTGTATTCACTGCCTGGAACATACATACTCCACAATGAATGGCAGCCCTTAATACAAGCATCTTTCTAAAGATTTTTCTGAATTATAATTTTATTTGAACATGATCCTACCTGTATGTAATGATTTTCTTTTAATCCAGGTCTCATGTATAAGAACATTTCATTCTGAATCTCTCATATGTGACTTCTACAGACACAAAGTGATAGTATTTCGGAAAAGAAAAGGTTAGAAACCATTTACATTTCTTTCTGCTCATTCAGGGCATTTTAAGCAGCTCAAATAATACCAAACTCCATTTCAGTCTGGCCTGCGTCTGTGTGACGGAGGCCTGGCCTTACCTGTTCTAGTCACTTCAACCAGCGTGGTAATTGATAGTGATCTCGAGAGTTTAATTGAGTCTAATCAATTGCTAAGAGAATTTGTGTCTCCAGCTCTCGGCCTGGCGGGAGGTACCTGCTGGAGGTAGGAAACGGCAGGTTGGAATTAACACCGCAGAACTGAGACAATTCCGCTCACTCCAGCAGGGCGATGACAATAAACACAAAACCTCATAAGACAAAAACAAATTTAAAAAAATAAAAAAACTCACTCCGTTCTCACACATACTTGCCTTTATAGAAAATAAAAGCGCAGCAGGAGGGGAAAAAAAGGAAACGCAAACAAGTTATCTGGAGGGGGAGAGGCAACTTCGCTGTGATAAACACACCAGTATAGCAGGTTAATCAGGTGTGAGTGATGCTCATTACAAAACAGGACTTTAATGGTAAAAGTCAGAACCCAAACAAAAATAAACAACCAGAAGGCATTTTCTGCCTTTTGTTATTTCGTATGCAGAGGCCAGAGCTCCCAGGGCTGCGAGGGAGCTGGGGGTAGAGAGTCGTGTTGCGTGTGCTTCTCTCGGCCTGTGAAATGTCCTTCGACAGGGCCTGCTCTGGGAGCTACCTTGACTCTTGCAATCGGCAGTGCGCGGCTTAGACTGGTTTTCCGGAACGTGGGGCTGAGGCAATGGCTCAGGGCAGGTAACACATTCGAGAATGAGACCCAGGGGGCAGGGGAATAGCCACAGAGAGGCGTAAGAGAGGAAGAGGAGGAAGAGGAGGAGAAGGAGGAGGTCGGCACAGGGTGCTCACCTCCTGGGGGACGAGAGCCTGGCTGCGCTGGTCCGTAGGTCACCTGCGTGTGCCTCAGGGTGGCACACTCCTGGGAAAGCGTGAGCTGCCTCCTCAGCACCCCCGTCCTCCACTGGCCAAAGGGCTGCCCCTTGGCTGGCCACAGCTCCGGGTGAGAGTGTGAAATGATTGGCACCGGTGACCACACCACGAAGCCAGGGCAGAAGCCACAAAGTGGGGCTGTGGGTCATGTGTGTGTGAACCTGTGGGTGTCCCCACAGAGGATGCTGCTGCAGCAGTTGCTGGACAAAAGGTGAGATCAATGGATCCGAGAAAGCCATGAGCGCTACCCGCTACAGCACGTTACTTTGTTACCATCAGATAAATTGATACAATTTATGCACTTTGGGAGTGTTGGCAATGACCGATCTCTGTGCTAAAGTGCAAACTTCAACATGTATATAAATCAAATTAAAATAAGCCAAATTAACGAAAATGGCCAGGATCCCTGCTTTTAAGCCACTATATCATAATTTCCTCCTATGTCGGGCGTTTTTCTGTTGTTATTCCAACTGTGGATGCATTTTTCCCATGGGGGATCATTGGTGGGAGGGGTCCCCCAACATCCCGTCTAATTGGGTTGCCAGTCCTGTTTAATGGGCCTTGCTGGGAGACAGAAACGGGACGTTTACACAGCGATGAGAGAGGGGGAGGAGATAGTAGGGTCCACGGGGCCAGGAAGCCCATTTCATACAGAAACAAACGAAGGTAAGAAAGTGAACTAGTGAGGTGGATACTGTGCTGTCATCTTGTTTATACTTTAAGGCTGTCATATTGAAGACGAAGAATGAATTTTTTTAAAAAAAAAGTTATCTTCAAAAGAATAAAAGGACAGCGAGACCTCGTCTCTACTAAAAATAGAAAGAAATTATCTGGCCAACTAAAATATATATAGAAAAAATTAGCCGGGCATGGTGGCGCATGCCTGTAGTCCCAGCTACTCGGGAGGCTGAGGCAGTAGGATCGCTTGAGCCCAGGAGTTTGAGGTTGCTGTGAGCTAGGCTGACGCCACGGCATTCACTCTAGCCCGGGCAACAGAGCGAGATTCTGTCTCAAAAAAAAAAAAAAAAAAAAAGAATAAAAGGACAAATGTAAAACTGTTATAGGAATGAGTTTTTACGTAAAACATCACATGAACTACCCATTAGAAAAAAGTGATGTTTTTATTAAAAGTAAGAATTTCTGTTGTGTCAAAGACACTGTTAAGCAGATGAAAAGATACATCATAGACTCTGATAAAATATTTTCAAATCATCTGTGTGACAGAAGATTTATCACCAAAATATTCAAAGACATGTAAAACTCAACAATGAGAAAATGAAAAACCCACTTTAAAAATGGGCAAAAAATCTGAACTAACAGCTTACCAAAGAAGACAGAACGATGGCAAGTAAGCAGGTAAAAAGATGTACAACATAATGTGTTACTTAGGAGATGCAAATGAAGTAGCAATAGTTTACCGCACACCTATGAGCATGGCTAAAATGTAGAAACTGACGATAATATTGCTGAAGAACATTCAGAGCAACATGAATTCCCATTAACTGCCGTTGGGAAGGAAAAGTTATATAGTCAGTTTAGAAGACTTTGATAAATTCTTACAAAGCTTAGTGTTACCATTGGTGTAACATGTAACGCCAATCATTTTCCTAGGTGTTTATCCAACCAATTTGAAAACTTAAATCTACACACAAATGCTTTCTGCATCATTATTCATAATTATGAAAAACAAATCAAACAAGATGATCTTCAATAGAATAAACAAACTGTAAAACAGATAAATTGTGGCGTTAGAGGAAATATTATTTGGCAATAAAAAGGAACGAGCTGTCACGCTACGCAAAGATGTGAATGACTCTGGAATGCACATTTCGGAGTGAAAGAATCCAATCGGAGATGTCTGCACACTACATGAGCCCTTGATAGGATATTCTGAAAAAAGATAATACTACAAAGATGGTGAAAAGAGCATCGATTGCCAGGTTTCGGTGGGGTTAATTGGGAGGGTGGGTGAATCTGGTGGATCAGGAGGGCTTGGGGGATTTTCTGCAGGTAGTGAAACTCTTCTCTTTGACACTGCAGTGGTAGAGACATGACTAATGCCTTTGCCTGGTGTTCAAACTCATCCCTGACAATGATGTAATAAGCATTTGTGTGCAGGATTTTGTGTAGACATACTTTTCAAATCAGTTGGCTAAAACCTAGGAACAGGATGGGTGTTCATACCTTTTTTCTAGCTTGAAGGTGAGGAGGCAGACATGATGATGAAGTCTTACAGGCTCTACCTTGATGAGGCTTGACTTGAACTTGAAGAAATACTCCTCCCTTGCTATGTGAAAAGGATTATTTTTGAGGCTCATGGGAAAGTGCCGTCCAAGATGTGGGGCTGGGAATTAGCACTGCTTGTTTAGAAGACTGCAGCTTTGATTGAGGCTGAGTTTACCTGCTTCCACAGAAGTAATGTGCACAACTGAATTATGCCATGAGGGCTGGTACACAGGCTTTGGCAGGATTTAAGAGGCACTATGAGTAAAAATTTTCCTGTAGTACAATGAGTCATTCAAAGGGAAATAGAGAGATGGAAAATTAATGAGAACAATTTTAGAATAAGGGCATTCATTATGGCACCATGTGTATGCCTTGAATTAGAATGCGGACAACAGGGGAACAAAGAGAACTGAAGGGCATTCTTCTGCTTTTAACTGTCCCCGAGCTTCCAGCTCCAGATAGCGTGTGGCACACCAGCCTTTCAGGGATGCCACCTGAGTCATTTAAAATGCAGTCTTAGAAAGTGAGATGATGAAGTTGTTCGGCTATTCTGCCATTAGTAAACCTCACATTCATTTCATTATTACAACTACCATAGCCTGTGAAATATGCAAAAGCAAAATCACTCGCCATCATTTAAAGAATAAAAGGTTTTCTTCCATTTAATAATTTAGTGATAACATAAATTTTCAGACTATAGTCATGAAAGAATTACATAAACGATGATAACATTAAAAAGACAACAAGATGTGCTTTGAAGTATATGGAATGTTTTGAGAAATGGAAAATAAGTGAGATTGAGTCCAAAAATAGCTGTGGGAGAGACAGTTGCAGCATTTTAAAATCCACGCCCATGATCTTGCATAATATACCCCCTCATGCCGTGGGTTCCGCTGGAACCAGGAAAAGCCAGTATATCTTAATTGGTGACACTTACATCCTTAAGAACAGAATTTGTGCTACAACTTGAGGACTGTACTGTTCGTCTGCTGATCAGCTTTGTTCTAGACTATCAGATATGTAATATTAAACTAGAGAAGTAAAAACTAAATTTACCGGTTTCAATTTCTGAAATGATTACTACAGTTATGTAAATCACCTTTAAAACATTATTATTTTTGTTACAGATTTGGAACTGTATTACATTTGTAAACTCTGCCCTTATGGCTGTATCTGTCTTGGCTTGAAGCTTTATCAAAAATTTAGAAAGTAGTTTTTTTCTCCATGCAGTAGCAAGTAAGACTTTGATAAGAAACAAGTGGCACTTAGACATAGATTCTATACGAAAAAGTTTTCAAGATTTTTTTCCTCTATCAGTATTTTCAAATTTATGAGCCAGAGATTATTTATAATAAATTTATTTGCAATTTAAGTCAGAGTTATATAAATTAGTAAATTTGTTATATATGATGAATATCTAGAACGATGCACATTTCAATAAAATAAAAATATTGTCCATGAATTAAAATAAAATAATAAATGGAGGGTTTAATTTTATATGTTCATAAAATAGTAGCTTGAATAATGAATAATATATGATCAATTTTAATTTCAATTTTAATTAGGTAAGATTCAAAATCTTACCCTTCTTTGTTTTTGGAAGTCAGCAGACATTCTTGAATCAATTACAAGCTTGTGTTCTTTTTTAAATAAATTAATTATCTCCCATTATATGCAACAAGGGTGAGAAAAACCGAAACATTTGAGAACATAGAGTTCATAAAACCACAGCAAGCAGAGAGCAACAAAAATTATGATAATGTGATTCAGTCTCATAATACATAAGAGCTGTAATAAAAGACGTCTGCCATTTATTTCATTTTTGCTTCATTTCACATCCATAATTAACCGTGCTTTTACATCTGTTAGTACTTTTGGCTATTTTATCTGGCTTAGAGCTAAGTTCAATGAATAAAAATACCCTCACCCAGAGTATCACCAACACAATAGCAATCTGCTTACAGTATCGCAGCTCCCTAATGGAGTGATTTTAGTCGGGGCAAACGAGAGTCTGGCTGGGGTTTGAAAAAGCAATTGCTAGAGAACCCTGTGAGCACAGGGAACTAAGAAAATCTGTGACATGTCCCTAGGGATGTGCAAGGTTGTGTGTGTGCACGTGTGTGTGTGCCCAGGAGTGACCCAGGAAAGGAGAAGGCCGCAGTCACTCACCTGTGGCTCAGCGACAGGCCCTGCCCAGGACGAAAGTGGACACGAAGGCTGGCTTGTAATCTCTGTGACGTTTGGAGGCACAGCTTGCCACACAGACTCTCTGGGCCAGGAACGGAAGACAAATAAGGGAGGCATTTAAGAAAATCTCTGAACAATCGCTGGAACACACTAAATTATATGAACCCAGGCTGGCCTCCAGAGAGACAGACTGAAAAATAAAAACAACATAAAAAAAAAATAACTAGCTGGAAACAGTAACAATACACTGTTGGGAACACAGAAGCCACAGAATTAATCCAGAAAGGTCAATAAATGAAAAAGCATCAAGGAGAAAACAAAGCCAAAAACCAAACAAAATACCTGGCACTGAAAACAAACCCTGGGGAGGGATCTAGAACAAAAGCAATCTTAGCGGGAAGAAAATAACAGTGATTATAGCAATCTAAATAGACAAAAAAATTAGAAAATACAAAAGAGAAACTCAACAAAGCCAAAAGGTATTTTTCAGGGATTTAAAAGAAAAAAAGACAAACTATAGTTAGACTGATAAGATAAAAAAAAAAGATAAAAGACTTGCATCTCATGATCAAGAATGAAAGAGGGGACATCACTACAGACCTTACAGAAATTTAAAAAAAAATAAAGATTATAATTATAAATTATAAACAGCTCCCCGTCAACAAATTAAGCAATTAGGATGAGAAGGACAAATTCCCAGAAAGACACAAACTACTTAAACTGGCTCAATAAGAAGTAGAAAATCTAAATAAATCCTAACAAGTGAAAAGATTGAGTTAGTATGTAAAAGCACTTCCCACAAAGAAAATTCCAGTTACAAATGGTTTCAGTTGTGAATCCTGATAAACATTCAAATCCAGTAGGATTACTGTCTGCCCAGCAAACCATTAGAATGAGAAATAAAGGTAGGTGGATAAATAACCATGTGAAATAAATTTTGGAATTAAAGTCTCTTTTAGAACTTTGGTTCCATCCCAATGAATGCCTTACTTCTAATGCCTGATGCCTCCAAACAAAATTATAGATCTTATTTTAGATTACAGGGAAAGAGTTACACATGAGTTCTGAATTACAGATATCTTGTCATCAAGAATATATTATATACAGGCTGGGCGCAGTGGCTCACGCCTGTAATCCTAGAACTCGGGGAGGCTGAGACAGGTGGATCGCTCGAGGTCAGGAGTTGGAGACCAGCCTGAGCAAGACCGAGACCCCGTCTCTACTAAAAATAGAAAGAAATTATCTGACCAACTAAAAATATATATAGAAAAATTAGCTGGGCATGGTGGTGCATGCCTGTAGTCCCAGCTACTCGAGAGGCTGAGGCAGTAGGATCGCTTAAGCCCAGGAGTTTGAGGTTGCTGTGAGCTAGGCTGACGCCACGGCACTCTAGCCTGGGCAACAAAGCGAGACTCTCTGAAAAAAAAAAAAAAAAAAAAGAATATATTATATGCAAAACACTCAAGGCACAGAGTGGTCAACAAATAGTAGTGATTTTAGACAGCGACTAAGTGAGCAGGACTCTAACTAACTGACCCAGAGGAGAAGATTCAGAGCCCACTATTAAGCATCATATAGGCAACCCCCTGCTAGATAAAAGGTAATCAGCTTTTTGCTTGCCTTTTAACAATATTTTTTTGTACTTGTCCAACCACTCACTGTTTTCCTCTCTAGAAACATGGCTGTGTGCGTGTGACTGTGCAACTGTGTTCACCAACACGTGTGTGTGTGTGTGTGTGTGTGTGTGACAGCTGGTATCGTTTTCATAGAAACTGATTCTGAAAGAGATATGAAAAGAAAAGAGACAGATTGTTGGCTTGTTTTAGACCAGTGGGGAAATTTAAAAGAATCCATGGAAAAGAGAAAGAAAGCTGTGGCCATGGGATGTATTCTTACCTGAGAAAGCGTATTTCATTTATCCTCGTCCACTAGCGTGGTTCAACCATATGGAGAACTTGACACCTGACACAAACATTCGGTTACTTTGGATGTTAACAACTCAAAAAAAAAAAAAAAAAAAGCCCAATTGGCACCAATTGGAAACCAGAATATATTCTGCTACACCTGCTCCCAAGGTCGAAAACTTAAGAGCTTTACGTAGTTTCTCCCAAGATGCAGTCACAGAGCTGTTTCTTTTGGATCAAGCTAGGATCAAATGGAACGTGTGATTTACAATATTTTCCCCAAAGGTAATCAAGATCTATTTTGCAGAAATGTTACACATCAGCTTGTGCATAAAAGGGGAAACTGGATGCCTCACACATGAATGTCAGATTTCTTCACTTCTTCCTCCCTTCTGTGCTGTTCTCTAGTTGCTCCATCTACACATCATCGCTTGTGGAGAAGGACACTGTAGTCTCTTCCCTGTGGGACACGTGGTGGTGTTACCAGGGACTACACAGCAATTTCACCCCAATTTCCTAGCATGCAGTGGGGAGGGAGTGGGTGATTTGGGGTCTTACAGGTAGCGTCCCTTTGTTGCCTGTCTGCTTGTGGGGTTCAAGTCTCACTGCTATGTACACGGGCAGCTCACAGGCAGAGAAGACCTTACATATGTTGTGCCTGTAGTGTGTAAAATAGAATCTCCACTAAGCCAAAATCATACTCCAATTTCTTCCCAGGTAACGAAAATTTACATAAAAGAAAACAACTCTTTCGTGCAAGAGGCAGAGATAAGTCTTTCAATGCAAATACATCTGAGAGACGTGACCATTGCTTTAAGCTCACCTGGAAGTATCAAGGACTAACCTGTTATCCTTTCCTGGAGAAACCTGAGTCTGGAGGAAAATAATGATTAAAGGACAACAGGGCTGCAGTCAGGTGGGGCTGCCCCCTGGGGAGAGAAATTCTGCTTGGAGTGAGGCATTTCCATGCTACTTCAGGTTGGAGCTATTCTCTATTTTTCACCTAAAATTTGGTAGAGATGGGGGAAGATTCCAGCAATTTTCCTGGGGTAGAAATAAAAAGAGCTGGTGCGTTAAGAGGTATGAAGAAAGAAGTGACAAGTTAAAGATGCTTAAGAGTTAGAAAAACTGTTTCATTTAAAGAAGATAAGCTCTAAAATAGATTTATTTATTCTTTGACACTTGCTACAGCAACCTATGCATTATTTGTTGCAGAAAACATTTTGGTTATTGCTTTGATGTTTTTATGGCACTAATTCTTTTTCTCATCTCTGCATTGAATATACAAAATCCATTCTCCCCCCCTCCTCCTTTCCCCTCTCTCCCTCTCTGCCCCTCTCCCGATCTTTCTCTCTCCCTCTCTCTCTCTGTCTCCCTCCTTCTCTCTCTCACTCAGGAGATCCAAGGTTTGAAGGATTAGATTCCATCTTGGTTTATGTAAAGTGTTTTGAGTACATCACTTTGTATCATTTTCTCAGGGCTCTAGGCATCGCAATGCTCACGATCAGCTAACAGCCTACTGGTATTGACACATCATCACTTCATGTGAAGTATAAAAACCTTAATTTTAGTTAGTTCCCTTTATTTCCCCAAGTTTTAAATGTAATTCCCCTAAGTATTTCCTCTGCATACAAATATATCGAGTTCCACATTACATAATGTTCTAACTCGTGCGTCAACCAGCAAACATGACTTGAGGAGCCCCTGTTCTCATCCATTCCAACATCCTGTTTTCCTTCATAGGATTCCAAGTTTTCTTCCTTTACTGCCTGTGTAGAGAACTTCCTCTAGCCGTCCTTTACCGGCGAGTCTGTTCCTGACGATTCCTCCTAGTTGCCTTGTCTGAGAATGTGTGTGTCGCCCTTCGTTTCCCGGAGGCTGTTCCACACATGTAGAATTCACGGTGACGGTTCCTTCGTCTCGGCACCCGGAACGTGCGGCGGCACTTTGCTCCGGCCCTCGCGGTCTCAGGTGTGAAATCCACGGTCCGTGTGTGGTTTTCCCACCAGTAACGCGCCATTTCCTCCTGAGTGTCGTCAGCTGGTTTTCTTTGTTTTAGTTTTTAGAAGTGTTACCATGATGTGTCATGGCCTGGGTTTCCTTGAGTTTACATAGTTTGGGTTTTACTCATCTCCTGTACATTTATGTCTTTTGCTAAATTTAGGGCTTTCCTAGTCACTAGTTTTTAAAGTGTTACACAAAGTGTCACTTGCTGTCCCCTCTCCCGGGATTCCGGTGATCGGAAGGTTAGCTATTTTGTTATTGTACCACAGGTCCCGAAGACGGTTCTTTATTTTTTAAGTCTATTTTCTCTTTTGCTCAGAGCAGGTGGATTCTATTACTCTTCCCTCAGATGTGTTGACCCCATCCCCTCCCCCACTTCACTATGAATCCCACCCACCAAGGTCTTGATTCCATTTATTGAACTGTTCGATTGCATAGTTCCCATTTGGTTCTTTTTTATAACTTATTTGCTGAGATTTCCTGTTTTCACTTGTTTCATGAGAGCTCATAATTGCTTATGAAAGCATTTCTATGGCGGCTGCTTTGGAATCCCTGCAAGACAATTCCGGCTTCTGATTCATGTGTCGATGCTGTTTGCTAATTGCATTTTCTCTTTCAAGTTGTAGTTTTTCTGGCTCTTGGTATACAAGGGGATTTTGAATTTTATCTTGGACATTTTGGATGTTATGAGACCCTGTTTAAGCTCCTCCTAAGCAGGATGCGCCTGCCGAGCGCGGCAAGTGGGAGCACAGGTGCTGCCCTCTCTCCGCCCTGCCCTGGCCCCAGGTGGAAGTGGGGCTCTGGCTCCGGTGCCTCGTTGCAGGATGGGGCTGAGTTCCCGTCCTCCCCTTGGCCCCAACACCTTCCTGAGGAAAGTGGGGTAATGACAGACACCATCTGTTTGCCTCTGGGGGTAATGGCAGCTCAGATCCCTCAGGGCCTCATCACCAGGGAGGGAGGAAGCAGAGGGGACATGTTGCTTTGTTGCTGCAAAGTAGGGGAGAAGCTCAGCTCCTGGTGGGCCCCGGGGAGGCCGGTGCGGGGGCCATGAGACAGGTGGGGGGGTGGAATGAGACAGGTGGGGGGACCATGAGACAGGTTTGGGGGGGGAATGAGACAGGTGCAGGGGTGGAATGAGACAGGTACAGGAGCCATGAGACAGGTCGGGGGGAATGAGACAGGTACAGGGGCCATGAGACAGGTGGGGGGGAATGAGACAGGTGGGGGGCAATGAGACAGGTGTGGGGGCCATGAGACAGGTTGTGGGGGAATGAGACAGGTGTGGGGGAATGAGACAGGTGGGGGGGGCACAAATGCCGGTGGGCTCCACCTCTCACCACCCTGCTCTGCCCCATCCATGCTGGGTGGGGTAGGGGATCAGCTTCCAGCCCTGCTCAGCAGGAGAGCTGGGCACTGAGTGTCCCATCGGGAGAGAGAAGGAAGGTCAGACCCCCAGACCCACCTGCATACCTCAGCGGGGGCGGCAAAGTGCTGCCTGCCCAGCGTGGGGGCAGGTCAGCCCTCGGAGTTTGTGACTTGGTGTTTCTGTTAGGCTGTTGCTGCACTGGCTCAGGTGTTTCCAGGTAGGTTTTCTGGTGCCAGCCCACCCTCTCCTCATCTTCTGCTAGAGGGACCAGCTTTCCTTGGATCGTTTTCTGTCTGTGCTGTGGGTGGTTTGGGCTGGACTTGTCCGCAGCTCCCAGTCTGGGAAAGGTGGGAGGCGCGAAGGAAGCTGGACGGCTCGGGGGCACACCTGAGGTCCAGGACAGCCGCTTCCTCCTCCCTCCTCTCCGTGTGCACGGGCGAGTGCCAGGGCGGGGCTGCGAGAAGGGGCTGCTCCACGTCGCCGGGACTGTGGGACATGTTCTGTAGCAAGTTGACGAATTTGGATGTTGAGGTTTGCTTTTCTCCCCATAATATGAGTGATTCAAATGATTTTTTGAACCACGTAAGTGTAGAGCATCAATTTCAGTCCTTAACAACATCTGGGAAAATGGAAATTGCTGCATTCATTTCAGAATTTAATTTCCTCTCTGTTTAACATCGTTGGCACCATTTCCCTACTCTGACGCTAGGCTGTCCTGTGGAAATCCGCTAACCTCACCTGACAATAATCCAATTCTCAGAAATTTACTTTTGAAACTGGCTTTCTGAAAGGTATTATCCCTCTAATGGAGATGAATCTAGACTGTGCACACTGGGATGGCACAGCACAGGGTCTGTGTGACAAACTGACGCATCTGCAGTATGTTACTGTCTCACTCGCTGTGGGTGACTTAGTTTCCTCCTGTGCGTTTCCCTCCACTGAGTATGCAGAGAAAACAGGCCTTATGGAAGGTCTGTGCCATGGGTGTGGTCACGGTTTCCAGCTAACTGCAGTGGCTGTTCGATTTAGAATCACACCTGGCACGCCATTTGCTTTTGAAGAAATTAATTTTCTTCTCCATGCCCACATTTTCTTTTACTTTTGTTTTGAAGTAATTTTTAATGTGCGGGTAGGTTCTAACACAGTACCAAGAGCTCTCACGCTCCCTTGATTCTAACCCGCAACACGTCGGTTGCTAGAGTTTTACCATGTTTGCTCTGTCACACTGCTCTCACATCTCCGTCTCTACCCACACGCACATGCCGTCCCAACAGTCTCTCGCCGAGTCGCGTGTGGGCAGCTGCAGAGATGAAGATGCACGTCTACGGTAACATAGACTTATTTTTTAACACTCCCCACAGTGAGCTATGTAAAATTCCAGTTTGTACTTCACAAGAAAACAAGGAAACCTTCATACATTGCCATGATGCACACCTTCAAATTAGGAAATCCACATTGATGCTTCACACCGACTCACACGTCCCACTCTCATGTCACCAATTGTCCCAACAATGCCATTTTTTGTTCAGTGTCACCCCTATCCCCGGGAAAGGATCCAGCCTGGATCATGGCTGCACTAGTTGTCCTGTGTGCGTTTTCCTTCCGTCTGGGTGGGTTCCCCGCTCTTCTCCATTCTGCTGACCTAGATGCAGTCCAGGGAAGTGGGTCTGTCCCTCCCCAGGGCCCATCTGGTTCTTCATGTCCCCTCAGGGCACACAGTTCAGGGACGGAAGGAACAAGGCAGTGCCCTTCCCGGAACAAACCGAGGCGGCCACTGTCACCTCCTTCCACCTCGGGGCGAGAGCCTTCACCACTGGTCTGCCTAGTGTCTCAGCCATACGTCACCGTGTGTCCCTTTGAAATTAATATGTTTCCTCTGTGGAGACTGAGATCAATGGTGCCAACACCCTGTTTCTCTCGGAAACTTCCCCCAGTGGCCTGAGAGCCCCCGATGTCTCCAGCTTGTGTGGCCGCCACTGCGCTGGTTGCCGGGGTGATTTCCTATTATCGTCATCTCCTGGGTACTTAGCCGACATTCCCCCGCAAGGAGAGACTTTCCCTTCTCATCTGCTCACTCCTCCTCTTCTTTCCTGTGTGTGTCTGTTCACTTACTCGGGTCTTCCTATTTCACTGGATGGATTGTAGTACATCATTATCATTATTTTCATGTTTAAATTGTCCTGGATTTGACCAGAGTAAGCCTGTTTGAATTGGTTCTTGTGTCCTTTTGACAGGCTCTCACAGTTCCTTGAGCATTTTGTAATGTCTGGGATAAGACACTCTAGGTCTATCGTGTAGTTTCCCTAACTCAGCCCTGGGATCTGCCTTTTCCCAGGGGCCAATCCCTTTTGTAGGAAGATGGTCATAAGAAACCAGTGTCTGGACACCAGGTGTGTTTATTGTCTGTCAGGTAGAGCCAGAAGACGTGTGTGCGCACACATATCTACGCACCAATACGTCCTGTCTTTTGTCTCTCTGTGCAACAGAATTTACACACCTGTACCTGCGATCCCAGCCCAACGCCAGGGCTCCTTCCAAACTCACCCCTTTCCACGGTTGTAAATCTCCACGCTGACCTGGGGAGGAGGAGCCATTGTCCTCAGTGCATCTGCCCGTCTGTGCCATCGTTTACTGCTCGCTCAGTGTGACCACGTCCCCGCACACCACGGCCCTCGGCTTCCCGCTCCTCTAGGACCCGTTTCCTCCGCACACCCCCCCCCCCCCCGGGGCTGCAGACAACTCCTCGGCGCCACACGCGTGGGGGAGGGAAAGGGAAGGGATGGAAGGGAGGATCAGAATAACAGAAAGGAAACTTAGTTTACTTTTTAATATTGGAAAAATTAAGACCCAAAATAAATTAGTCCCAACATAGAAAATTACTCCATCTCAGTTTAACGACAGCACTGGAGGAGTCCGGGTCGGCTGTGACCAGCAGACACACGTCACGCAGCAGACACAGTAACTGCAGTGGGGTCTCCAGCTGCCACCTGCGTGTAGTTCACTGCATGGCTCTGACTTTTATAATTAAATATATACGTGGTTTAAGACACTCACATATATTTAATTTGGTTCTGTGTGGAGATACCGTTGGCCTTCCGCAGAATTCTGATTCGGTCACGGTGCTGCTGTACCAGAGAGACGCTGCATCCTCAGCTGCTGTCAGATGAGCCCAGGCCTCCCTCCGGCAGCTCGGGGGCTGCCGTGACAAAGCGCCACAGACACAGTAGCCTGTGGCCGAAGACAGTAGCAGTGTCTTCTCTGAAGTTCTGGAGACCAGCAGTCCAAAGTCAAGGTCTTGGCTCCTGGAGCCTGAGAGCCAGAACCTCCCTCTTGGATTCTGACGGGGGCCGGCAGTCTTCGGTGTTCCTCAGCTTGAAGCCGCGTCACCCCAGTCTCTGCCATCACCACGAGCTGTTCCCTCCCTGTCTGTGTCCACGTCTCACTCCTACCTCTCTTCCAGACACCAGTCTTGACATATCTTTTTTGGGTAAAGGGGGCACTGTCCAACCCACCATATGTTGGCTGTGAGATAACGGAACACTCACCCCTGGTCCAGTTTGAGCTGCGTGCCTATTTTAATATAATGTTTACTGAGCATTGAGTCGTTTAATGCCTCTTATCACACAGTTACTTTAAATCAGTGCTCGTTTCTCAAAGGACAAATAAAATAATGACAAGAAAACAAATGTGTCTCAAGGATCTTCCGCTGTTTTTCTGCCTGAGCACAAGGCTTCTAGCTCAACGTGCAACCCTGGCAGCTTGACCTCTGTCTCCCTGGGGCCTTGTCCATCCAGAGATGCTCAGTCTCTGTCATGACGGTCCTCACGTGGATGTGGAGGCTGGATCTTTCCAAATTTGGGGCTTTGGTTTTCCCTGTTTGTCTCCCCGACTCAAATCACTGGCTACTTGGAAGACAATGATGCACAAAAATAGTAAGCAACTGTCAAAGTGATTTTAGAATAGGTTACTTACACAGCGATCCTGTCTGAAACGCTTTCCTTCTTACTCAGCTTCGATGACCAGAGCTCACCCGGACGTGGGAGGCAGCCGCTGCGTCAGACGTGCTGCCACCCAGGTCTCACTGCGGGTTTTTCAGAGGGGCCCGGACGCTGCTGTAACCAGATAAGTACATTTGGGCGATGGGATGAACCGCACAGAGGCTGTGCAGTACAGAAACCCAGCAACTGCTTTCTAAAACAATAAAAACATACCTTGCAGTGGAGGAATAATCTGAGTTGAACAATGTGGCTGCAGAGATGAATTTTAGTCACGTCACGTGATGGCCAACAACCCCAGGACTGTGACCGTCCCCTGCGGCTCTGTCTGCCGCACCACGGTGTGATGAGGCCAGTCTTCTCCAGCGGTGCTGTCCACCCACACCCGCCTCTTTGATGCAGAAAGAGGTCAACGCCTCGGCAAAAGGCTCTTAGTTTAATTTATCGCCATTGGCCGAGGTAAGGGCAGAGTTGAATTATACGCTAGTCTAGGGAGGAGGATATGAAAGGCGAGTGGATGACCCATTTGTCAGGAATCAATGAGTGACTTTCTAAATTAATGGCAGTAAGCGGGTTGCCAGTGTGCCCGTAAGAAACCCCATGGATAGAGGATGGAGGATGCATGAGGCTGGTGATAGGAATGTGTGTCACAGAAGGGCACACAGAGCTGAAGGTGGCGAATTGCTACGTCTAAATATATCCTGATTCCTCACGTCTAAAGGCATGATAACAGTTCTGATTTAGAGGATGTATAGTTGACGGAACAACCAGAAAAAAATATAATTTTTAGGGGGGTAAGGAAACCTAATTCTGCAATCATATTCTATGATTGTCCTTTTTTCTACCAAATAGAACCAGATATATACTACAAAGAGAAACATATTTTTTTAAATTATTTTTATCGGTTGAGGTAATGATTTATTTTTTAAAAGGTGAAACTTAATAGAGATTAATTCACATTGCTATGTTTAATTAATTTCAAAACCTAATTTGTATAAGAAGATAATTATTTTTGACGTGATAAGAATTTATAAGAAAAATACCAGGAAGTCTGTCATTAAACACAATCTAACATGAGGCTCCGAAAAAGTGGTGGATGAAAAAGAGTTTGTCCCTGTGTCTGGCCACAGTGAGTGTGCCATGCCCAGATCATGGTCGTTTGACCTGGAGCTGCCGGGACCACATGAGACCTCTGTTGTAAGGCGGCCACCTTGGTGTGAGAGAAGCACTTACAGAGGGGTCCTGGCATGTGCAAAGGCTGCAGATCAGAATGGTCAGAGTCGGGGACCGAGTCCCACGTGGGGACATTGGGGAAGCCCAGGGTATGGGATCTGCAGGTCCACAGCAGAGGGCGAGGTTGGTGCTGGAATCCCAATGGTGTTCACTGGCTGGCGTTATGTATATGAGAGAACAAAGGACAAAGCAAGTATCACTAGGAAGAAATCTAGATACAAGCTCCACAAAAGAAAGAATTAACGATGAAAGTCCCGTAACGACGGAAAGTCTTCTTTGGACAACGGTGGCGTCTGGCAGAGGATGTCGTCCGGCTCATTTCTATGCCGGGGACCCGGGTACACTGAGTGGCCTCTAAGGTTTCCGCTAACTCTATGATTCTAAGAAAAAGCTCTTCCAAAAACGTGATCACGACTGTGCTCTGTGCTGTTCTTTCCGAGACAAAGCAAAGAGGTTTTCATTTTAGAAATATTCATAAGCTCTGCATAAGTCAAGAGTTGTTCTCACAATTTGCAGAAATGTCTGTCTCGACATACAGATGTTTGAAGTCAGGAAACTTTGGAGGATGTCGGCACATAAACGGGAAGTTTGTGGCCTCCCATAGAGCTGCCAGCGATGCGTGCCTGAAAGCCGTCGTTTGCTGAGCAGACCACATGGGGACCAGCAAATCTGTCAGACGGCAAGGCAAAGTGCTCGGAGCTCCACTTCCTCATTCGTGACAACGGCAGATGACTTGGCTCTCGGTGCTGTGCTATGAATATGCTCCCAGCCAAGTGCAGTCGTCACTGATGTGAGTCCGACCCCAGGGAAAATATCTAAGTGGTGTTTATTTCTGTCAACAGGAAGATGACATTTGTTGCAAAACAATTAAAATTGTTTCTTAAAGCGTCCAAGTGCTGTTCACTTCTAATATTCAGCAGAAACTTGAATAACTTGCATTTATTAGTCTATAAACAAAGTGTGGTAGGAAAAACACGCTCTTTGGGCTTGGACAGCTCTGCAGCTGCTCTGCCCCAGGTGAACTAAGCTGCATGTGTCCGTTTCCTCGTCAGTAAAATGGGCGTAAACCCCACGCACAGGTACACCACAGCATTAACTTGTACAGTGTAGATGAAATAAATGTCAGATAAAGGGTCTCACTCATTAATATTTCCTTCTCCAATGCCTTGTTATCACAGCTTTCTCTAACACATGACAGTTCTGAGTGCCCATTAGATTAATAAATAAGACTTTCCAAACGTGAGCTGGAAATGGCAGGGAATACAATGGGGTGAGTGATGTTTCCTAGTAATTCTCAAAACAGTCAACCACGTTTAGGTCCACGATCAGCTAAGAGCCCCGAGAGCCTCTCGTCCACGACTTCAACGCGGGGTGTCAGCTCATGCTGAAAACACATACTGTTTTTTATGCCTTCCTGAAGGGAAGTAGATCACAGTGGGTTTAAAAGCCATTGTCTTGGGTCCTAGATGAGATTTGTTCCCGACTGAAGAGGTCTGAACAAATTGTGGAGTATTTTATTCTTCTTATTTTCACACACACAGGAAGAAAGATTTGTGCGTCAGGCTAACACACAGGCACACACAGAAACACGGACACAGGCACACACACAAGGAGTCTCTCGAAGCTAAATATACTGTTTTGGTGCCTAGGGTTCTTATTTCATGAATCTTCATGTTAATAATATATAATCAAATCCCTGGGAAGGTTTAACAGCAGAGGAAGTATAAACAGAGATTTTACTTACCTCTAATTTGATTCTTGGTTAGCCAGCAGTCCTTTAGAGCCGACAGTTATTATCCATGTGTATTTCCATTTAAAACGTGCCAGCTGGGCCCCGTTCTCATCTGAGAATTGTAACAGCTGTCCCAGAGGAAAATAAAAGCATGTCACTTTAAATTTTACAGCAGGGCCAAAGAAATGTCAGATTCCTGCCTCAGCTGCACAGCGACACACATTATATTTGACCTGAACACATCCCATCAATTCATGTTCATGAGAAAATTACTCTTTGGATTTACTTGATTCCTGTTCTTTATCCAATTTCTTACATAAAAAAGCAATTTGATCTCCTCTTCAATAGCCACTATATAAATATCACATGCAACGCCAGCATGCTAATGTCATGGAAGTTTGATGGTAGTTTTTGAAATGCTGGACGGAGTGTTCCCCTCTCACTTCCTGCGCTACACAGAATTTGCAATCTAATCAATGTTAATTAGTCGTGCTGGTTCTCTTCTAAAACGCCTTACGCTTCTCTTTTGATAAATTTTAAATTAGATGAAATAAGTCTTTTTTTCCCTTATGAATTTTTTCAGACCTAAGTACACAACTGCTGTATGAATGTTTTGAGTGTTTCTTTCTATCCCACTGAATTTCCCAGCATATTAAATATATTCCTTGAGTTACAGGCTTCCAAATTCCTAACTGGTCAGATTCTGATGAGTTGTTTTTAATTTTGTCTTGATTTTTATGTATTGCCTCTGTAAGATGAAGTTTTGTCCCGTAGATGCCAAAACAGGGAAGAAGGGAATGCATTTATTTGGGTTCTCATGTTGCATGTACTTGGATATAAACATACACTTTTTTTTTTTTTTTTTTTTTGAGACGGTGTCTCACTTTGTTGCCTGGGCTAGAGTGAGTGCCGTGGCATCAGCCTAGCTCACAGCAACCTCAAACTCCTGGGCTCAAGTGATCCTCCTGCCTCAGCCTCCCGACTACAGGCATGTGCCACCATGCCCAGCTAATTTTTTGTATATATATATATTTTTTAGTTGGCCAGATAATTTCTTTCTATTTTTAGTAGAGACGGGGTCTCGCTCTTGCTCAGGCTGGTCTTGAACTCCTGACCTCGAGCGATCCACCCGCCTCGGCCTCCCAGAGTGCTGGGATTACAGGCGTGAGCCGCCACGCCCAGCCAACATACACTTTTAATGGCAGTTTCTGTCGTGTATATATGAGCCTGCATCCCCGTCCTGGTGCTGTAATGTAGTCTGCTATTAGGAATGAAAAAAACAAATACTTAAAAATGACTAGAGGAGCACAAATGAGAAAGTAACTATTGCTAGCAGCTTAGGAAAAGCCACAGATAGGAGGAAACATTTGAGCTTGGTCTAGGAGGATGCGTACTATTTGATGTCTGCGGCAACTGCAGTGTAATCACAGGAAAGGTGCACACCTGGAGGGAAGACTGGCGTGAGCAAAGACGTGCAGGTATGTCTAGGAACCCAGAGGACTCAGCATTGGGTAGAGGAGGTGGAACATGCGGCCCTCTGATCCCCTTTTCCTTACATAATGGCCTTCTTTGTGTCTTTTTACTGTTGTTGTTTTTAAGTCTGTTTTATCTGATACAAGCACAGCTAATCCTGCTCACTTTTGATGTCCGCGTGTTTGGAAGCTACTCTCAGAAACACTGTGGAGTGGAATCCGCCCACAAGTATTTGGCCGTGACGAGCCAAGAACTCTAGTCCGTGCCTCGCTGATGGCCACGCCGGACGCCACCAGCATTCACGCTGGCAATCAAAGCTCACGTAGATCCTGCCCGGGTGCCTCATTTTCCTCCCTTTCCAGCCACATCTCAAATACAGAAAAGCATATATCAGTTTCCACAGGGTTACTGCGGCAATTGGTTGTCGTGACTTCTAGGAGGCCGTGTGCTGCCTTCTCATCTATGTTCCCAGGAATCTTGCACATGACGGGCACCAAAGCATGTGTGCTGAATGACTGTGTTAGCCAAATCAATGACAGCGAACGATGAATTAAGGGGACTGGAAACGTGAGATCAGATTTAAGTCTTGAAGCGTCATCATTACGACGTTCATTTCATGGCATTATGATTTCCAATCTTGGGTGCATTTTCCAACAAACTTCAGGACAGAATTTGAGCCGCATCTCTTCACCACTCTAACATTTCACGTCTGTGTCGGCTGAGCTGTCACAAATTCTCTATCTTCAAGGAGTCCTTATTTTAATGCTGCCAATCAAATCACTCCGTTCCTTCCCTATGCTTGCTTTCTGCCCTCACTCCCAGGTGCAGAGTGGTTTACAACCCTCACACCGACAGAGGCACTGTCCACTGGGGAGCCGTCCCCTCGCGGCTACCTGGGCAGGACAGCCAGGCTCTCAGCTGGGCCCCGCAGGACTGGAGGGGACTAGCATTTGACACGGCTTCTGGGACAAATCACGTAGGAACGTGTATTTCCAAATCTCCTCGTCTAAATGGTGCACCACGGCCCAGCACAGAGCAAGGGAATAGGCATCACTGATCAGTTTAAAATTATGAGATGGATCAAGAAAGAAAATTCGAATATTCCAGAGATTCACAGAACTGAAGTTCCTCAAACTGCCTGAGAATTTGAGGCATTATCATGGGAGAGAAAAGCGAAGAACAAGTCAGGGCTGCGATTACTACAAAGTAGGGGTAATTTAGCGGAATGAGCAGCCCAGTGGTTCAGTGGAGGTCGCAGGTGGGTGTCTCCTCTAAACAGCAAACCACAGCTGGAGAATCTGAAGACTTGGAAATGGTAGGGCTGAAATGGTTATGCTTGACAAGTGGTGTTTTGTTTTGTTTTGTTTTACTGCTTTTAGCTATTCTTGTGAATTTCTAATAGTAGCTTCCCTTCCATTCTTCACCAGGAAGCTGTCTTCTTGCTGTAGTTTCGTCCCAAGGCAGAACTTACTCTGTTGGGAAAAAAAAAAATGCAAGGGCAGCTTCTCGGTTCTGGGACCTACGGACCAGACCCTGGTTCACGTCATATTAACAACTTGTTCATTGTGTATAAAATATGCTCACTGATACTGTGTCGTTTAATCAATACGGCACTGCGATGTAGATACTACACTTATATTTCCAAATACGGTGACTTGAACTTGAGGCGTTCTGGTGGCGGTCACATGGTCACCAAATTAAGGAGTGAGGTGACCTTGGACTCCTGATTCATAATCACGGTACTTGTTTCCTGATACTACACAGTGTGAAAAATATGAAAAAATGTCTCTGCATTTGTCTGTGTGAAGTTGCAAATTATCCCTTTTTCTGTCCTGAGGTGCATATTGACCGGGATATTACAGTCTGGATATGAGGGCTCTGAGCTGACCCTCCCCTGACCAGTGAGCGCATAAAAGTCTCCCCCTTTGTTCACTTTTAACACAACTCATTTTTATTAACCTCATTGGCACTGTTATAGTTCTTGCTCCTTTTGGTGGCAGTTGATGCCAAAGTCAGTTTTTACTTATGTAACAGTGACAATTTGGGGTTGCCGCTAGGATATAATCCACAATCCTTCTGTTTTTGCACAGATGACTGCGTATTTCAATGGCAGCACAGCCTAAGGATCTGGGGCACAGCTCGTACGCACACACGCACACACACATGCACGCACATACACACACACATGCACACGCACACACATGCACACATGCACACACATGCACACACGCACACACATGCACACACACACACATCCACGCACAAATCATGTTCAGAGTCTCTGTGAGTTTAGAAAAAATGAAATGATGGAGAACTGACTTTCTATTTCAGAATCCTTTTATAAAGTGGTCACCTTCAGAGCCGTGTGATGCTCTTACCTCCTAATGTGTTGTGTTTATTGCAGGATGGTGTAGAGACCCCGTGCTAATTATTTAATGCAAGTATATGCCCCTTTTGTTTACCTGTAGCATATGTTCCATCCATGGTTGGCCTGTGTGTCACACACTCGGGTGTCACTCCCTAAAACAGAAGCTTCAAGGAACAAAACGGGGCATGAATTTATCCTTAATGATAAAAAGTGCAACTCTTTCAAGAAAGGCATTCTAAGAGCTGAATCAAATATTTGATTTTTCACTAAACTACAAAATGAAAACCGCTTTTAACAAAGGCTGTAGTTAGAGCCAACCGAACAAGGACTTTAGGAGGACTTTCTATTATTGTCTAAAGTCCAATTTGAAATCACTTAACTTGTCACCTTAGGTGCTTCAACTATTGATTGGGCATCAATATTTAATCCTCTATTTCTGAAGAAATTGCTACATCATATACCATCTTCAGTACTTCTTAAAAAATCAACTTCTAGTGTCTATACTTAGAATATAACTTTTAAGATTTTGCTTTTAGAGAAAGCACTTTCTGCTAAGATATGTTTTCTGTCAAGTGGCATTTTGGAGCTACATATTGGTTTAACTTCTCTTTGGATTCTTATTTTAACCTCTGTGCTCCTAAAAGATCAAAATGCTATTTATTTTGCCCTTCTCAAGCTTTACAACCCATCTGCCCCTTTGTGTTTTAGCCGGTGCCCTGTGAGCTTGGGGATCTGATGTCTCAGGTGTCCAGCTGGGTGGGTAGTAAGTTGTCACATCTTACCAATATCAAGGCATGTGCTTACCTGTCTACGTGAAAGACAAGGTTTCATATTTGTTTGCATCGACAGACTTAAGGTGAGCCAGGTTCTTATTTTCTTAGTGTTCACTTGGGGCTCCATGGTATATGTAAAAAAAAAGAAGATGTGTAGAAATGAATTTACATAGGAACCAAACAACCAGGTATCGTTTACCATTTAGTTAAAATGCAGTTTTGAAAGATCTTATACATACAAAGTAACATCAGTTCTCTTGTGTGAAGCCATATATATATGTACATAGACATAATATTCAAAGGATATCCAATAATAAATCCACAATGACTATTTTTGGTGTTAGAAGTATAGATAAATTTAATTTTCTTCATTTTTAAAATTTTCTTTATAATCATAAAATGTGTAAAATTATTGGCCCATACTACATTTGAATGTGTTTCCATATGTTCCTAAATTTGCCTTCAATCATCTCTGTCTGGGCTGCAACTGCACCCAGAGGGGCAAGGACACAAAGCATCACTATAGTGCCTCTCCCTGGAACGTCACCTCACATACGTAGGTTTGGGGAGAACACGTGTGGTGTGTGTGTCCACTTGCATGTATGTGAAACAAAAGCATCACATGTATGATTGACATAAAACAAGAGGTTTAAGCAAAACCATGCTTGTGTCTGCTGCTTCTCTCCGGCGCTCTGTCTGCTCTTCCTTGTCGATAAGGCGTCCATAAGGACACACTTGCAGCGAGACGCTGGCCTGGTCTCTACCGGTAGAGCCCGTGAGAATAAGTCCTGGGTAATAGAAAACCTATCTCCGTTAATGACCCCGTTAGGGTGATACATTTGTGTAGATGTGCCGCCGATAAAGGATTTCAGAACATCTGGAAATGTCAGGTACAACCAGGCAAACCCTGGTTTCCGGGCAGCATATCTGAATCCCAGGAGAAAGCGTGTCCAGCCTTCTCACTAAGCACTGGTGGCTGGACCTGGCCCCAGATGAAGTACGGGAGAGTTGTCCCCTTCCTCTGTTTTTAGAAGTCTGGAGCGGTGTTCCTGGGTCGGCACGGCTGCCCTTCCCCTCTCATGAATTAAGCACTAGGGAAAACGAATGGGAACTTCTTCCTTTATAATGAAAGGAAAAATCTGCTAGTATTTCTTAAGAACCCGTTGTATTCTGCAGCTCTTGATTTCATGTTCTACGTGTAGATGGTTCTGGAGCCTCTGATATTGGTTTGCACGTCCTGAAACATGTCGTATTCTCAGCCGTTACATACGAGTGCACTGGTTCTCCATCTCTCCAGACCACAGTGAAGTTCTTATGTTTATCGTTACTCAGAAACCAGGAGCTGGCTTCAGCTGTGTGACTGCAAAGTTGGCCCTCATTTCTTTCTCTTTTCTGCGGCCTCACCTTTTCATAGGAAACATTTCGGGGTTCTCCCAATCTGGTCTTGAGTTTGACACTTAACTCATTTTGGCAAATGGAGTGTCGCAAACTGATGCAAACCGAAGCTTAAAAGGCATTTGTCTGATTAGGTCTGACCCTGCTGGCCCTGCCCTCTGCCACTGCCAGGAGAAGGACCTGCCAGGACCAGCCCAAAGGTCCTGGGAGAAGGGTGAGAGAAACCAGTGGACTGGAGTTGCCAACATCAGTCACTCCGATGAACCCTCCGTGTGTTCAGCCATCAACTTCCAGACCCGTGAGTGAGCTTCCTGAACACCAGAAGCACCACCCGCCACCCACAGCCTACACTTCCAGCTTGCTCACTTGTGACCTGAGCAAAAGGTTACTATCTCATGTGGCAGAAGCCTGCAGTTGTTCCACACACAGCACAATGATGATAACATGTAACACAGCAATCGTACTGTCATGCAAAAGTGCTACTTGGACAGAAACCTAACATCTCCGCGTTTACTTTGGGACAAAGTGGCAATTGGAAGTTACCGGTGATGAAAAAGCTAATAGAATATTGGAAAATGGTGAGGAAAATGTTATAGAGAGCTGAGAAAATGGCAACTCTAGTTAAATAGTTGAGAAGACTTGGTACCTTATAAAATTAAAAAAAAAATGAAATGTACCTAATGGCGTTTTGGATTTGTTTGGCGGCATTGTGAACAGACAAACCATAGCCTCCTGTCTCTTATTGCTACGTTTGAGAAGATATGTCAGGAGAGACATGTAATCAATAATGAGCTGGCCAATTTGGAGGCATAATTCAAAGAAATGACTAGATAGAGTCTAAAAATCCTAGAATTTGGGGCTGTTGGAAAATAAGCCTGCTTCTCTTCTTCCTCCTCTCCAGCAAAGAAAATTGTTTCAAGTTAAAACATAGCCTCAGGGTAAAAATGAAATCAATGATTTCTCTTGTTAAGTCATCTGAAAGAACCAAGCTGATGTCTAGTAGACCCTCCTAGCAAAAGGAGACAAAATGTTCTAGGAATGGGACCGTGCTTTTTCGTAGCAGCCTGGTCCACCCACAGTAGCTCTGATTATGTCTGGAAATGGAAGCGTTGAAACACACACACACACACACTCTCTCTCAGATAAGGCTTTTGGTACATGAAAGACCTCAATTCTGAAACAGAAAAAGCCTTCATGGACTTTTAGTTGTTGTTGTTTTTCACTTTATTTTTATTTTTTTTTTAATTTTTAAAGTGGTTGTTCTGGCAAAAACTAGCAAACAATAGATTAAAACTGTTAAAATATATAGGAAGATCTCTGGACCAAAACCTTGCTATGACTGAAAGCAGTACAGAAGGCATGTTTTCTAATGTCTTTACGGAAGAGGCAGAGGCCACGTCCATGGGCAGGGACAAGACCCACCTCCAGATGAAGGAGGACTTTCAACACTTGCTCCTCAGATTTCAGAATCACTATGGACCAGGGACAGCTACGTGTATCTGGTTTTTCTTTCCAAATGAAAATGTTAATTGTGGCTAAAATGTATCTCTGTCGCCATCGTATATTTGGTGTTTTTGAGCCAAATTCCTTGTCTTTTTACTTCACAGTTATTTGGATGAAGAGGAAGGAAACATGGATCTAAAATAAGTCACAAGATCCTGGACACCAAACTTAATATGTGCAGAGATTTGGGTAGATCCTAGGGGTGGGTCTAAGCATTCTCTGGGTTACTAATTTGGAGAGAGAAAAATTCTGGGACTACTTTCTAAGGAGATGCTGAGCTAATGCATTGTGATTTAATGATGCGGCACACACCTCTGTGACCCTATGCCTAGCCACTGATTGAAACCGTCACCAGAATAGACTGTATATGTGTGGGAAGAGAGGAGCTGGTGTCGTATTTGCTGGTATATACTTGTGAAAACCAATTTACTTGAGGAATAAACAGGGTATCGTTTAATTTAAGCGGTACAGCAAACGCAGTCTAGCAATTTTTCTGACTACGGCTTCCATCTTCTAAAATCTAAAAATAAGAATTACATTTTCATCAGTAAAAGGCATGAGAGGAGAGGAAGCTGGAATTTTCAATTTGTATGCACACTAAGTAGTCACTTCATCCTAAAGCTATAATTGAAATTCTTTTATATGGTAAATTCAGAATAATTACCGAGCTAGAATATAGTAAATACAGCAGCCAACGAAGTTCTATGAAAACAAAAACTTAATTTTCAGTTTTTATCACATAGTTAATATTTGGCCTTTTATGAATAAGACTTTAAATGTCTCCAGTGAGTGGCAGAAACTGGGTTCCAGCTGCAGTTGTTTTTTCTCCACCAGTAGGATTGCTCTTTCAAAGTAGGAAACGTACCAAGAGCATATTTGGCTTAATATGTGATTATTTCTCTCCCGATAACAAAGGCTGAATAATTTTAGAGGAAGAAGTTTTACTTCTGGCGACTTATCAGAGTTTTTCCTCCAGAGCAGCCTTACATTTTTATTTTCTTATTTTGTCACATCTAACTGAATTCTTTAAAATGGCTTTATCGAAAGGTCAGCTACCTTTGCTATCCAATTTAATTTTATCTACAAAACTTTGTGACTTTGGATTTGGATTAGTGATGGGTAAAGATAAGTGTAATGTCACAGGCATTTGCACCTTGGCTGCCAGAAATACGTTGCTAACCAGCGGGGATTTGCAGCACTGGCTGGAGACCGGTAATGAGGGGACATGCCCTCTGACAGTTAACCTCCAAACTTAACTGTTCATGGATCAGCGTAGGAAAAAATGTGCAGTCACTTAAAAGCTGTGAGTAGGCTTCTAGCCCAGCCAGACGTGTTCATGGGCTGAATAAGGGAAGGACACCAGAAAAGGGACGGAGAAGCAAATATTTCTGGTGACATCAAGAGAAAGGAGCCTTGAAAAGTGGATTTTTAATTTTCTAATCTTATCTGCACTAAAGTCTCTACAGTGGAGCATATGTCCAAGCTACTTAGCTTTGGTGCCATTAAATAATAAAATGTTGCCCACTATTCCCCTTTGCTCCGATTTCATGCTCAACAAACGATGTTTGGTTTTCATTTGGCTTCTCACATAGGGCTTCCGGTAGGAAGAGAAGGTCGGTCTTTGTTGCACAAGCCTGTCCGTTTACGGGACAACATTATTTTTCCTTCTATGTTGATACTGGCCTTTTGTTTTTCTTTATCAGTCTTGCGAATGTATCTTCTGAATTAAATCTCCCAAGTGTGCTGGTAAAATCAAGTTATTTTATTTGTTCTGTCGTATTTCTGCCTGCAAGACCTAGGGACCACATTCCAGGGCCCCTTAGTAAACCCTGTGCCCTCTCCCACCCCTGCAGGGAAGGGGGGTCCCTCCTTTCCTCTTCCAGCCTCTGGGGGCTCGGTCGATCCCTGGCCTGTGGATGCACCGTGCCGATCCCTGGCCTGGGGGTGCACCGTGCCGATCCCTGGCCTGGGGGTGCACCGTGCCGATCTCAGCCTCCGCGGCGATTTCCTCCTCTTCTGTGTGCCTGTCTTTCCTCATAGGGTTTTTTGAGGGAACTTGTCATTGGATTTAGAGCCCACCCGGGTAATCCAGGGTGATGTCATGTCAAGCCCCCAACATCTGCAAAAACCTTTTTTCCATAAAAGGTCACATTCACGGGGTCCAAGTATTAGGATGTGGGCAGGTCCTTTGAAGAACCACCAGCCAACACACGACACCAATTATATGGCAACCATCTTTCACCATTGTGAATTAACGTATTTGTTACTATTCCCAGTACAGAAACTTTCATATCCTCCCACAGCAGATAATGCCCCCTGGGTGGACTCTTGATGCTTGATTTAGAATCATTCCCAGGACGTCTCCAGAGTCTTGCTCCATCCGAAAGCCTCTCGGGGAAACAGGTGGAGGTAGGGTGGGTTCAGGTTAAGTCCTGCCTGATCTGTCATCAGGGACTGTCTGTTATTGGAGGAACATTTTTATTTGGAATGTAATGGGAAAATCATTAACACTTATGATATTCCTTATTATACAAATCAATAATAAGCACTGCATTATCATTAATCCTACACTGAAGTTGTCATCAATGTGTCTTTTATGATGAAATTAGAAAATATATTCCATGGAACAAGTGTTTCTATATAAATCTTTTATACTAAAAGGCAATGTTAGGTTAACAAAAATATTGAACTTTTATTCCTTGCTTTATTGGAACGTCAGTTACCTTGGAACTTAAAGCAGTTATTTGGAAAGGATGGGGTTGGATAATAAGTGTTAGGAGACAACAAAGGTCTTTTCCCCAAAAGTTATTTTGAACCACTGAGTAGAAAATCCGGTCAATGGCCATTTCCAAAGACGAACTGAACTCGTAACCTGGATCAATATGTTGATGAGGCTGGAACTGTCATCAGTAGTTCTTACCAGAATTGCACAAATATGGGTCTCAATTTCTCTGTGAAGAAACCAAGTAAGAGAAGATGGTGGAGCAGGATTTAGTTTCTGCAGCCCTACAGCCGACGGGTCACAGTTGTGCAGACAGGGAGAGTTTTAAAATGCATCCAGGACCATGAGTTCTTTTCCTGCCTTAAAACTGCGGCTTAGAGACAGAACCTCTGGTCCCCGGGCCTCCCTGGGACCGAAACCAGGACTGTACAAATACCGGTGTCTTGAGTGCTGTGAGGACGCACCTCGCTTCTCAAGTCTGAGAGCCTGCGTGTGAGTGCCTGACGGAATCAGTCACACCCCCGTGCAGGTGCTTCCGGCAACTCCCAGGCACTGATGCATTTAGACAAAGAATATTTCGAAAATTATAGACTTCTTTCAGGGAAAAAGAGAAAAAAAAATAACAAATTGCCAAAAGCAATGTTGGTGAGGAAAGATGCATTTGGAAAAGCTGATAACTAGACGTCCACGTGTGCAGAGGCAAACGTGAAGATGTGGAGATTATTTTGGGACACACTCAGGCTACTAGCTAATTTCCCTTTCTACAATAATGAAACTCAAAAGAAATTTAAAAACCGTGCAGAAAATATCCTGTGCTGTGGCATAACGTTTGTATTTGTCTGTAATTCTCGTAATCTGAGTGTGGACACGTTCGGTCACGTGGTACCCTCCAGGCTCCTGCAGCAGAGTGGGACTCGGTGAGGCAAGTGGCGGGTTTGCAAGGAACTGCGGGAACAATAAACGCTGTGCAAACCTGGGCAGGGTTTAGGTAAAGAGTCTACGACCCTTGTAAAGGTGCACAGGAGGCAGCTGTCGGTTCTCACCGTAGCTGACGTAGAAATGGTGCTTCATGGAACGGTCATCACTGAGGATTTCCGAATTAAAAATATTTGTAAAAATCATAAAACCAACATATTTTCTTTGGTGTCTACTGTTTTTCTTTCAGTGTAGTTCACCTGTCTCTCAGTTTTCTGATTTATTTTGAGCACTTGTTCACTTGAGCAATAGGAAATACTCAGCAAAGGAATGCAAAACATTTATTTGGGGGGGTCTCCACTTCCTGTATGTTAAAAAAAATATATAGAATTTATTCCTAGGAAACCCAGGATCAATTAGGTAGTATTTTTAATTAGTGATATAAAATCAGGGATAGCAGGAAATGTAGATATCATTTGTGGCATATTTTTTATTCTTTTCTTCCTCTGTTAAGAAAGGGGCCTATATCGGTTATAACATTTCCATGTATAATTAATTTGTATGAATTAAGTGCACTTTTTTTCTTTCTCTCTCAGCACAATGTCCTCAAATAGGTTTTCCAGGCTTTCAGTTCTTCTCCCACAGGGATCCCTGTAATTTGACTGTTAGTTCACTTCACATAGTCCCATGTCGCTCCCCATGATTGCTCCGACTTTTTTACGAGGTCTGTTGGGAAAGTATCCAGCCAGTGTTAATATGACAAGAACGGTTTGCACGACACGGGTGTACCCTGGCAGCCAAGGACAGTGGACTGGGGTGCGCACTGTGAGCAATGAGGCCCTCACCGTACGAGTCGGTGGGCGCTAGACGCTGCTGAGTGAGCACGTGTGCTGTGTGGCCGTCACGTTCAAAACGACTGAGCGAGCAGAGCAACGAACCTGCATCAAATTTTGCGTTAAGCTTGAACATTCCTCCCTGGAAGCTATTCGGATGATTCAGGAGGCTTTGGGGACAATGCAACGCGTGCAGCACAAGTGACAGTGTGGCCAAACGCTGCAAAGATGGTCGGGAATCTGTTGAAACTGACCCACGTTCTGGAAGGTCTGCAGCAAGCGGAACACCTGGGAACGCTGGACCAGTTAGGATAAGAGACGCTGGGAGACCTGGGAGGGTCCCAAGGTGAGGGGGACTGAGGCCGCATTGTCCTGTGTACGATGTTTCTCCTCTCTTGTGTCGTCTTCAATAAATGTCTATTTTTCCCATTACCTGGCTGGAGGGGAACCCCGCACGGTACGTCCAAGCTCTGGGATCACCCACGTTCTCCCCACAGCTCTGTGGTTGCCGAGGTGCTGGGGCTCGTGGGGGTGGAAAGCTCCCAAGTAACTCCGTAGCCCCCTGACCCGAAGGAGTGTGGGAGGGAGAAAGGGACCCCCAACCCCTCACTGGGCTCTGAGCCTCTCTGGGTTTGATCCTCACTGGTATCTTTTTTTCCTTTGTCAACATTTCTAAGTATATCTGATTGAAGTTTCTTGAGTGCAGCCTAATTTAGTTACAGCTAGATTAATGCAGCCTTCCAAATGAAAAGGTTCCCCACCCCTCCACTGGTCGCATAAACGTATATTTGATAGGTGAGACTCTGGTCATCAGACAGATTAATCATTAAATAAATATAATATCATCGAGATAAGGTTTTTTTTAATCATCCTACCACAAAACAGAAAACATAAATGCATTCTACATCTTCCATAATAATTCAATTTCTTATTTTGTTATGTCCTGGTTTTCACACATGAACTACTTTTCTCTTTATATTTAAAATAAATCTCAATCTGACAAAATTCCATAAGTTCTTATATCCCTAGAAATTTATGTTATTAAATAGAGAATTACGCCGATTCAATTTCCCTGACTTTATGGTTCCTGGGTCCTTTTTCTCGCATCAGGGGGTAAAAATATTTTGCCTGCCATCGTGAAGATCGCCGATTTTAGATTGTGGCACAAAGCAGGTAACAGACACCATTTACTCTGGAATTCTGTAATGTGAATTAAAAATGAGGGTCTGAGGTTGATAGTTCTTATATGGCCTCCTTTCATAGAGACTTTAATTTGTCAGAGAGGTAATTATTTGACCTAAATATTTGAAAACAATTTCAAAATGTTCAATAGTTTAAGCTCATTTTATCTTCGTGGCTAAGAGTTAGATTTAAAGAAGAGGAAAATGAGAAGGAAGATAAATCATTTGCAAACAATCTTCCACACTGCAGGTTCACCTACAGGTGTATGAAAAGTCTGTTGTTTGTTGCACACACCTTTGCAAACACAGAAAAATTAACACGCCTGGGCATTTTTCTGACTGCCTGAGGAATACAGTCCATGTGTGCTTTAAAAAACAATTGCACAGAGTAGAGTATGATTCCTTGATGTTCTTCTTGTGTGTTGGGGGGGGTGGACTGAGACTTATAAAACCATTGGTTTCCGTAAACAACATCATTCTATTTTGCATATTAGACTGCTGCCGCAGCACCTACAGCTCTCTGTGAGCTTGTCTTATGTGCTTGCCACGGCCACAACTGGGACATCCCTCCTCATGGCCTCACTCGTGCAGCTGAGCAGAGCACCTTTGCATGAGTGCGATAGGAGCTGAGCTTTCTGGCTGGACCTGCAGATTGGGAAGCAGGAAGAGAAGG
The DNA here is from genome assembly GCA_028533085.1 of Varecia variegata. NCBI lineage: Eukaryota > Metazoa > Chordata > Mammalia > Primates > Lemuridae > Varecia > Varecia variegata. Next base: position 719,804 of record CM052453.1, on the reverse strand, counting down.
CTTCGGAGAGGGCATGGCAGGTGCAGAGGCCGGTAGGAAGAGGGAGAGAGTGTTAAGGGACACGACTGGGGCGTGGAAGGGATGAGGCTGCAGGACCATCTTGGCCAACAACTTGCTGTTTAATTTACGGGGAATCATAAATCCCATGCAAGAGCCTGTGAGCAGGAGAGGGGTGTAATCTACATTTTAGATGTTTAAATAGGAACAGGTTCCGAGAAGGGCAGGAAGGAATGAAGGAGGGGAGGGACCCAGGAAGGCCAGGGAGCAGGTGCCTGGGAGAACTTCACTCCCCACAGGCTCAGAACTCTGTCTCCACACCTCGGGGTCCCTCCCTCGCATTACAGAACCTCACATGCTTGGAATTCCAGGCTGCGACTGCGGAAACAAAATTATCAGATGAGACATTCACAAAATTATCAGATGAGACATTCATTTGGTGACGGTGGGTTGACACTGTGAGGCACATCCTGTTAAACAAATAGCAGTAACAAACCATGGGTTTCTTTGGGAGAAGATGAGCAACATTTCAAGCTATTGTTTTATTTTTTAGGATTTCCGTACGTTTTAAACACTGGCAATTGCTCTGTAATTTTCACAGCAGGGATTCCTAAATGTTTGCTTTTAAAGTTATATGTTACATATTATGACAATGCCTTGGGTTTTTTCCTGAAGCACGAAGTAACATAAACGTTAGGATTTTATAACAACGTAAGATGTGATTACATATTTTACTGCTGCTGTAGTCTAAGTCCATCCAACCCACAGCAACTAAAATGTGAAATACGCCTCAGAGGCAGGATAACCCACTAACAACGTCTGCCCGTGATCAGAGTCTGACAGGAAACTTACATTAGATTTCCTATAAAATATCTGCATCTTAAATCCAAGGAAGGCTCAATTGAGTTACCCCTTTCTGTATTAGAATGAAATTCAGTTTGATTTAGCTTAATTAAATTATCTACAGTCAATTGTATGCACTTCAACTCTCTCTTTATTCATGGTTAAACCTAAAACAGCAAAAGAAACAGGCACAAAACAGCAACAAAACTTCCAAAACAACGAAAGAAAATGCTACGGTACTGCAATACGAGAGGACCAGAGAACGTTGGGGAAAGTCTGTGTGTTTCTGCAGGCCGATCTAGCCCGGTTATGTAGGCCAAGTCACACCAATGAATTTTAAAAACGGGATCAATTCGGAATCTCTAGCACACATCTCTGGGTGACTAGACTAGGTGATCTTAGCAAAATTTCTGAACTGGAGAATCGAGTTTTCTGTTCTTAGGTGGCAATTCGATTTCTCCAAATCACTGGGTTTTTCTTACTAAACTCAGTATGTTGTCAGCATATGACATTCAATAGAATCACAAGTCTACTATCTCAGGAGTCGGGTAGCCTGGGCTTAACTTCAGCTGTTAGCACTGTGTGGCCACAGAAAATTAGGTAAAACCCTTACAATAATTTTAACCTGCAAAAATAGATATAATATCTACTCTTAGTGATACATGTATATATAAAATATATGGTTTTTATCCACCGTGACAATCCCTTCCTTTCAGTTGGTGTATTTATGCCATGCACATTTAAAGTGATCATTGATGTATGTGGAACAACATCCACTGTGTTTGCAAATGTTTTACATATGGTGCATTTTTTTCTGTCTTTTCCACCTCTCTACATCTGAAAATCTGATCTGGTTTTCACTGAGCATTTAATATAATTCTATTTCATAGCATCTCTTAGCATGTAAATATATTTATTTAAAATTTTATTTTAGTGGTTTCCCTAGAGTTTAAATGTATGGCTTTAACTGACCAAGCCCTCTTTCATATAACTGTATCATCTCAAGTGCAGGGCAAGTGTCTTGCATTGTTCATTCTCCCTCCAGATCCCATTCCTTTGACTTGTCCGTGTGCCGCCACCGTCCAACGCATCGCCTTGCTCTTGTGTCGGTGAGTTCAGGCTGCGGCACCCGCTGCTAACACCTCGCCGTGGGCGTTTCACAGACATTCAGCCCATAACACTGCTTTAAACAGCTGTCTTTAGATCACTCAGACTAAGAAAAATAAAAGACTACGTGTTACCTTCGTGGATTCCATTGTAACACTCTTTCAGGTTTCTGGCCTATATCAGATTCCCTCTGCCTGGAAAAATTTCTCTCAATGTTTCTTGCAGGGCAAGCACGCTGGCAATGGATTCTGTCATGTTTTGTTTGTCGGGGGAAGTCTGCAGTTCTCCTTCACTTGTGGAGGATAATTTCACTGAATATATCATAGAATTCTCTGTCGGTGCTTTTTCCTTTTTTCCTTCAATGCGTCAAATAGTTCCCTTTTCTCCTCCTGCACATGTGGATTCTATCAAGTCCACTGTGATTCTTCCCACTGCTTCTCTGCAGCTAAGGTTTGTTTTATTCCATTCTGCTTTCTTTCAAGATGATCTGTTCGATTTGGTTTTTGCGGCTAGCTGCTGTGAACCTGGAGTTGGAGCCCAGTGTTGCTGAGACGGAAAAGATCTGGGGTCCCAGCTGGTATCGGGTTATTTCTCTCGGTGACTTCCTTGCTGTCTCCTATTCACTTCTGCCTCTGTACCTAACTTCCTGTTTTTATGCTGTCAGGAATTACCGTGTTGAATTCTTACGATGTCATCATACTACAGGAATCCTATCAGAAATTAACTTTTGGGATGACTGGGAATTTTAACCGGGGACTATTGAGAGAACAGTAGCCAACACGCATTTCTACTTTCAGTGTCAATTGCCACCTCATCTCTGAAACATTCCTAGATCCCGAGAGTGCTCCTTCCAGCACCGTGACCTCAGGACCAGATGCTGCTGCCGTCTGCACTGACCCAAATTCACCCAAATTCCAAGGACCAGGAAGGGAAAGTCTGCAACCCAGCTCGGCCTCCACCAGCCATGCTGCTCCCCCTGCAGACTGTCTCCTGTTAATCCCCATCCCGAAACGCTGTGACGTCCAGCCCACATTTCTGTCGATGAGTCTTTATGTCACTACGCCCCTCTCTAAACTTCTGTGCCCTCGTGGTGCTCCAGATAATGTCTGACAGTCAACATAATATTCTGAAAATGTGTGTGCTTTAACCTTGTCAACTGGAGTGGCATTTTGCACAGGGCTTTGTTTCTGAAATCACCATATGTGTTTAATATGACTGCGTTGTTTCTAATAAGATATGATACAAAGCACAATGGTGCTTCAACAAATAATTCCTAGCAGCATAATTAATACTCATCAAGCTCTTACTCTGTGCCAGGTGCTGGGCTAGTGTCCTGAGAAGCGGTGTCATCGTGGTCCCCTTTTCAGTGTTAAGAGGAGTCTCAGGGAGGTTATGGGACCATGCGGTGCGGTGACACAGCCAGGGGCCTCCCTCTGCAGGTCACTCGCTCAGCCCCAGGCCTTTGACGTTGGCGCCCAGGTGGTGCATCCCTGGGGGCAATGAGAACTCTCTCTTTAGTGGCCCCGGGGTGAGATCCGTGATTAGGTCACCACCCGCAATGTTTGTCCCAAATAGAGTTTAGGATTTTTATCCCAGACTGCCCCGCAAGAGCCCTGACATTTTCTTGTTTATAAATAGTTTGAGAATTGCACATTTGTCATGATGCAAGCTCGACCTCTTTCATCCTGCATCAAAAGATGCCCATTACTGAGTTCAATAAATACATCAGCCCAGTGCTCTGGGAGCCCTCGGAGCAGCAGGGGCTACAAATAGCACCTTCCTACCGGGGCTGTGGTGATGTGCACAGGCGAGATTTGAAAAATAGTGCTTTGTTAAACAAACAAACAAAAAAAGACCCCAAAAAACAAAAAACAAACCAGGTCAGTTGCTTTTAAAAAATATCTTAATGAAATATGTAATATATACAGACCCATGTAACATACACACAGAAATTAAAGAATGGTAATAGAGAGATATACATGTTTACAGCTTCAGAATCTACATTTTTCTTTTTAAACGATTCTTAAGAAAAAACAGAAAAACAAACAAACAGAAAAAGACTTAAACTCTTTATCCCTCATCCTCACCGAACAAATTAATAGCTCTTCACGAGGGCACACTCGGACACAGCTTGGCACTCACCCAAAACCATCTGAAACGGAAGAGTGGAATTAGAATTAAGTCGACTCTCCAGTTTCAGGGAAAAGTAGGAAATTCCGAAAGAACAAGTTCCTTCAGGGGCGTGCAGTAATTCTTTTCATAAGAGGAAGCAATAACGTATTTTGCCTTCCGAGGAGTCAAACACGATCTGTGTAACTGAATCGCGGAGCTGGAGGGCAAGGTGGGTGCAGGTGCGGGTCTCTGCAGAGGGAGGGAGGAAGCGAGACAGCGTGCCCAGCACATGGCGGCCGTGGCTTCCCAGTGACTTGCACAGGTATTCTGTGTGTATTATTATACATATATTCAATATTGTGTAGATATTTAACTTATCAGGGTCTGGCTCTCAGCTTGAGAAAACCAGGAAGCTCCTTCTAAACACATCAAGAGTTATTTTAGTTTTTCAGTGAGGGACTCCTAAGGAGGAGGCATAAGCCCAGCATGCCCAGTGATTACCTGATAACGTTCAACGTCACTGTACAGACACAAATGGAACTCAGACCCGGCTCTGTTGCAGACTGAGCAGGTTATGCTGGGGCAGGTCAGCTAGTCCCTGCCGAGTCCGTCTCCTCCCGTGGCAGGATGACAGATGTGCACTCGGTGGCCCCAGCGTCTGTTCCCGCCCAGGCCCGCTGCTCCCTTTCTGCCTCTAGGTTTTGTTGGTCTGGCTGCCCGTGCTGCTCCGCAAGCCCCTGGACAGACCCCCAGTGTCCGTCCATCCTCGTGTTCGCTCACATTAAGGGAAACTTCCTCATTATTTATTTGTTTTTTCTCGTTAGGTAGTTAAAAAAAAAATTAAAAATCAAGATTCATCAAAAGTGCCACCAGCAGTGTATGAGTGTTCCTGTCTCTCCGCATCCACGCCAACATTTGTTGTTATGGGACTTTCTGATAAAGGCCATTCTCACTGGAGTTAAGTGATATCTCATGTGGTTTGATTTGCATTTCCCTGCTGATTAGCGATGTTGAGCATTTTTTCATATGTTTGTTGGCCATTCTTCTGTCTTCTTTTAAAAAATTTCTGTTCATGTTCTTTGCCCACTTTTTGATAGGGTTGTTCGATTTTTTCTTGCTGATCTTCCTGAGTTCTAGAATGTATCTGGTGTCAGGGACGTGGCTTGGCACGTTCCCATGTGTCAAGTCGCCTATGTCTCTGAGTGACGCTGGGGTGAAGTCGCTGATCCATGGGGAAGGGGGGCACTTGCTCTCCTTGCTTCTGTTCTCCCCATTTGGACTAGTTTTCAAGAGTTTTGGGGCTGCCTCGCCTGACACTTGTGAGCTGTGACATGCTGTCTCCGGTGGGCTCAGGAGACCGTGCCGCAGAGCTCCACTTGCCGGGCCCTCACTTCCAAACGGAACGTCCTAGAAGGTTGCTCTACCGCCGCTGTCAGCGCTTGCACCCTCGTCTCTACCCTTCCCTCAGTTTCTCATTATTCAAGCCCAGGTCGTAGAAATCAAAATGACCAATTTCAGACGACTAAGGAATCCTACCTACCACCCATATGAACGTTCCCTCTGCTAAATTATAAACAATGAAACACTTTTATACATAAAATCTATTTGCAAACAAACTTGTTTTCCAACATCAGTTTTATTTTTGGCAGATATTAGACGCTTGGTGACCTCCTGAGACAATTCCCAGATACCCTCTGTCCCACTAGCTCTATACTATGAATTTATGTGACACTGTCATTTAGCATTTAATCCTTTTGCATGTTTAGTAGAAACTTTTATGTCATTTAACATCTTTCCCCATATGGTGTATGGGAAACTGTAAGGTCCTTGAAGAAGGCAATATTTCATCTTATCTTTATATGGCACATAATATAATGCCCTATTCCATAAAAATTTATAGTTTACTTAATAAAAAGATGCCCATTATTCATATTCAAACGCGGATTCAAATGCCAGCCACCGTAGATTTTATACCTCCTCGCCCATATCTAGAAGTGATGGATCAGAAAATATCCCGCAATCTACCTACTAGTGAAAGATAAAAAATTAAGTGACCTAAATCACAAAGCAAAATGGGCCTGGGTGCCTAAGAAAAATTACTATAAACATTCCAAATAAATTTTCTGATTCTTCATGAATGCTGATTAAAGGTAGTGGCTGTGTCAGGAAATAGGCACCGTTCATAACTTAGATGGAGTTTCTGAGGGAGAGCACCTGTCTCCTCTTCTACTGGCCTTCAAATCAGTACATCTAGAATATAGTTTAGAGACAAAGTTAGAAAACAATTGACAAATTTTCCATCTTTTAATTTGTATTTAAAAGTAATAAAGTATTAAGAATTGAACTAAAATATATGCAGACAATACTATGGCATTATGGCTGGTGAGTACTTCAGACACAACCTCTGGGCTGGTGTATTTTGATTTTCTAGAAGCTCGCTCTCTTCCTGTCTTTCTTGTTCCTCTCCTTTGGTAATATTTGTGTACATACTGTGTGCAAGGCATTGTGACAGGTGAACAGGGACAAGCAGGACAGAGAAAGGTGATGTATTCTAGGGTGTAATGATGACTTTTTCAAAGAAACTAATTTCAACTAATCAAGAGTCTATTTCTTCCTTTCTCCCTTTTTTCTTGTTTTAGCCCTTCCTCTCATCCTTTTGCTCCGTCATTGAACTCGTCTTTTGTCACTCTTCTCTCACCAAACCCTAATCTAGACATAAGGCAACAAAAAGCGCTTTGCTTCCGCCCCAGGAAGAATCTCTCTCTGCCGTGGGAAGATCAAAGGAGGAGGAGCCCCAATGCCCTTGACCGTGAGGTTGCCGGGGTCGCTCTGCGGCGGCTGACGGCGGCGGCTCTGCTGGGCCCACGTCGGGCCTGACTTCACCGCCGTCAGGCAAACATTATTCTTTCTGCTGCTATTTGTTTAGTGAGCAGTGGACGCGGTGCTGTGTGATTTACATACGTCTCCCTCTCTTCCTGGTGGCTCAGGCTAAGTTATTACCCAGACATTCCAATTTAGACACAGGAAAGGGGACAGGTGACAAACCCCAGTGCTGTGCTGCCACCAACAAAGCCCCATTTGTCATTCCCCGTGTCGCTCAGGGTTCACGCTCCTAACGAGAACACGGCTGCTCCGTCAGCCGAAATGGCTTTAGGCTTTTCGGTATTTCCAATTTTATTTTGAGAAAATGGATTTTTTTTATTTAGGGACTGATGTGGGTAGGAATATTTAGATATTACTGCTTAAAAATAAATATATTGCTGCGTCCTGTGACTTCACACGGAGTGATCACGCGTGGACATTGTGCTGGGCAGTTTGCGTTTCCTCCTCTTCCCAGCAGTTGGCAACGGCTCCCTCCAGGCCGGTGCATCCCGGTTTGGGGACCGAGTGGCACTGTCACCCTGGCTCTGAAGGCAAGAAGGGAGAAGCTTTGGAAGACCCCACATCTTCCAAACCACTGCTGTAGGAGGAGCTCAGAGGTTAAACATCTTTAAAGCCCGAATCAAACACAGCTCTAACAATTAGGGTTATGGCCGTCATTCTTGGAGCTTGCATTATGCTAACGGTTGTGTGTGGATTTCTGAGAGGAGTTTGTTCAAGAAAAATTTTTCTTTAGGGTAATCTTCCAGTTTCCCAAAGAAACATACTTTAGAGAATGTTTCCAGGCAAAATTACAGTTTTCTTATACTGAGTTCAGGCTCTGTGGCCATATAATTCTCTCCATTAACTTCAAATGCTCGAGAAAAGGATAGCACCGTGGCTGATAATTAACCGACAACGCCTTACGGGGCTCCGCGTGGCGTCACCACGGAGGTGACACAGCCCTTCGTGACCACAGTGTGGGCCCTTCGGGTCCTGCCTGGATTGGGCTGTTCTCTTTTCCTTTGACCCTAACTGCGAGAGACGCACAACGCCGACCACCGCCCCAGCTGTGAGCACTGCACACCTTGGCTCACGCTGGGCCTTGGGCAGAAATGAGTCTGTGGCTGAAAATGCTCCACAGCCCAAGAGGAGGAGGAAGGAAAGGAGGCAGAAAGGCAGGAGGGAAGCCAATGGCCAGGGCCGGGGGCAGAGAAAGGAAGCTTGTGTGTGCTTTCTCATTTTTAAAAGAATATTTAATATTATGACGTATTAAGAACACACACTTCAGTCTTTTTTAAATAGTATTTACTGATTTGAGGGCAGTATTAGGGGTGTTCACTAACCTCAAAAAGTTAACATTAAAATAAAGAGAAAATGTAATCAAATTATATCTAGCATTGGTAGGATGGTACCAAATAAAGAAGAGAAATTGCAGTTTTCTGTATGAACGACGTATGATTTCTCGTGCGAGTAAGGGGGTACTTTGTGCCTTCCATCATTACAGACAAACCTACTGGCAGCCTGCCCTGAGCTGCGTTCTGTCGTGAAGACGTGTGACGCTTGTCAGCAGGGTTGGACTAGACCGACATGACCAGAGAAGGACTGGGGTGTGGGTCGGGAGGCGTGTGGAATCGGTTGAGATAAATTCTTATATCTTGTTCCTTTTTCTCAATACCAATAAGTCTTCATTCATTGCACAGCCCAGGGGTTAAAAAAAAAAGAGGAAAGGAAGTAGGAGGATAGGACATGTTTCAAAAAATGAGAGCAAGAGAGAGAGGAAGACCCTGTCTACCAGAATCGGTCAGCCTGGGGCAGTGGAAGTGTGGGGAGTGGGAGGGGACACCCCCACGCCGACCTTCCTCCCCATGAAGTCGCAGTTTCATTCACTCTAAGCTTTAGTCTCCATCTGGCAGCAGGGAGTTTAATTCAGACGGCAATTAACAGAAAAATCTGTGCACACAACTGTCTCGGGCCCCGTGAACAGCCGAGCAGAGGCCGTGGGACTCGGATGCGTGTCCTCGCGCACCAGGTCCATTTAGAGCAACAGCAGCCAACCCAGGCCCTCCCCACTTAGCGTCGAGGGCTCCGTGTGCATTAGTGTGTGTTGTCCGTGTCACAGAGATGAGCTCAGCCCTGCAGAGTACGGGTGGCAGGGGACACACTGGGGCCTGATGTTGGGAATGGGGAGGTAGGTGGCCCCGGAGTAAGGCGTGTACACAGCTGGCGGAGGCCCTTAGCCCCTGACACAGTTTCTTACACCCTATGGTGGGTCTCAGGGAGACCCAATAAACCAGCAAGCAAAGAAGATAAAATGCCAGAGTTGTCAGAATTGCGAGGAATCTAGTACCTTGCTTACTTTTTTCTTTTCTTTCTTTTTTTTTTCTGTTTAACAAAATGCATTTGTATAATATTTGAGTGGAATACAGGGGAATTCAGATAACAACTATTATATCTGAGAAGTAAAATATCTAATTTTCTATAAAGATGGACTAGAACTACATAATTTCCACTGGCTTTAAGTAATTTAGATATGAGTCGAATTTCATTTTATCTCATAAATTGATGCATTTTTCATATTTTGAGGATATAAATATTTGGATTCAGAAAAAAGCTAAACAATACAAATATACCACTGGCCTTTATTTAATTTACAGAAATGATTCCAAATATTGAAAAATGAGTAATTTCTGGAGTTATTGAGGAAAGTTAAGAGGAAAAAAATTCCATGATGGCTTTTAAGTATTTACAGAAGAAAAGATACTAGCATTTAAAAATCATACTCTATAAAAATGGTGATTTCGTTGCAAGATCATTTTCTGTACTTACCTACTCAGTCTGCTCTTGCTGTGCCAGAAATTGTACAGTGAGCTTAAGATGAACTGTGAAAATGAATTTGAGGATTTTTAAGGTAAGAAGTCTTTGTCACAAAAGCAATTTCTATTTTAAAAAACCGAAAAAGAAAGAAGTGCCTGCATTGACACTTTGTTTTGCAAAATTGCCACATAAAATGAGTGTAATTATTATACACATATGTCAACTGAGACATAGCTAACTTAAATTTGGGGGGGTTTCTTAAATAATGGTAAGATTAGTGTTTAACTTACATATATGTGATATGTTTAGTGTGACTACTGTTTATTTTATGCTGAACAATATATCTCTCTTTTCATTCAATATATAAAGCTATTAAATGCATCAAATGCTGCACTAATGTTCTTCAAAGGTACGTTAGCTTCCTGACCTTTAATTTAGGAACAGTTTAAGAGAACTGGCCTGGTATAGTCTCATACGCATGAGAAAAACAGGCAGCAAAGTTGGAATAGTGTATTAATTATTGAAATATACATTTTAATCATCCTCAAGAGATGATTAGAATCTATGAGAAAGAAGTTGTACACATAATTTATTTATATAATGTTTATAATATTTCATATGTAATATTTATAATATGAATATATATCATACATAAAATTTAATTTGAAATGTAAATTTAGAGCTGCCATAAAATTGTTTTAATAAAATAAAAAATAAATAAAATAATATAAAATAAATAACATAAAAACTAATTAATTGTCATTAATTGTGGCCACATCACGACGGCAGTGGGGAGAGTGGAAGGGAAGCTGGGTGGTGCTGAGACGGGTTCCAGGTGAATGGAGTGGTCAGGTGGCTCCAGGAAGCCGGCCGCTGGCACATTCCTCAACAGAGACCACAGCCCGGGATGCGATAGGAGCTCAGAGAGTAGTTGGTGAATAAATTTTAAAAATAGGTAATTCAAAATGAATTATTTGTCAGTTTGGATTTTTCCCCTACTTTGAACGATAATTTTAGCCTAGAACTTTTAATCCTAAGGAAGAATTTGCTGCCTATGAATGTTCTCAACTTTTAAATAAGGGTTAGTCTTATTGTCCTAACGTGGACCTCCCTTGTTTCCAGAAACACATCCTGCTTCTCAGCTCTGCTGCTGCATTGGTTTAACAGTGAGGCCTTTGGTCAGATTTATGTGGTTTTAATTAAGAATAAATGGAAGATAATTTTGAACCTCCCAAAATCTCCATCCAAAATTTCAATTACAGTCTCTAACTTAAATCTTCTCAAGGTAAACATTTAATTTAATCCACTACAATGAAATCTATACCCCTAAAAAAGTTAGCCCATAAATTAAAATTAGGTCAAAATATTAATTGCTGTACAAAAACAAAATGGCTAAAAGGATGTAGAATTACACACTGTTCATGATAACGGTTAAGGCAGGTGCCTGTTTAAATGAAAGGTGATATATATCATGCCTTCAAGAAACAATGCCAAGTTATTTACAGAAGCATTATCCAGGATTTTGGTTGTCAGGTCTAAGACTCCAATACCTATTCCAGAGTTTGCTCATTATTATCTTTACATTATTTGCAGATAGTCTCCGATTAGTGCAAGCTGATGTCGAACTGCTGAACTGCGGCAGTTACTCCGAACAATGTTGGAATGATCATAATTATATTCTCTCAGTATGAGTAATCAGGAGGATATGTTCAGACCATTCTAGGTGATGCAAACTTAAAATTAATTCAGAAAATTGTCATTTGAAGATTTCTGAAGAAATTTCTCATTTCATCTGAGTGTATGATTTTGAGAATTCTAATCATCTCTAATTACTCTTTTTATTTCATCCTTCACAATTGTCATGAATTGCTACCATGAATAGGAGGAGCGCCGATGAATATTTATCAAGTTTTTATTTATTCTAAATAATGTAGTTTTATATCCCTATCAGATTTCCCATCTTCCACCCACCCTCTGGCTCTCTCTTGGAGAAATCTCAGCATGATTGCTTAAATTTTAGTTCACTGACAGGCTACATTTGCTAATGGTAGCGTTAAAATACGGGCTGATTAGAATGACTCCCTACCTGGATCTATGGCCCAGGACTTTGTATTTTACAAGAACAGCAAGAAAGGTGATCTATAGTCCATATTTGGGGAACAGTTTTATTTGGTTCACATCCAACTTACCTCTTCTCCACTCCAGCTCGTCCGACTACATCCCGGCTACTGGTCACACAGCACTTGGGTTGGCCCCGCCATGCTGCCATGTCCGTTTCACCATCAGAACACTCAGCGAGGCCCATGGCTGGGGTTTAGGGAGCAAGTGGACATTTGAGGGTTGTCTGTCCCATTTTCTGCTTTTTATCGGCTCATAATTTATGTAGATAAAAGTTTCTACATTTTAATGTCACAATCTAGCATTATTTCTCCTCTATATTGGGCTCCTCATCTACTTCTATAATTTTTATTTTTTGCAGTATTAAACACATCACTAGATTTAAAATACTATCTGCACAGGTATGGAAAATAAAGAAGGGTGTCGAATCGAAGGTATGAGATGTGAGGTTTGACCTTGTCACCGCGTTTGCCTTGCCTGGCATCTGTCAGCACGAGCAAGGTGGCTGCATTCAGTGTGTGGTGTGGCCTCGATCAGGCCATCTCTGCACCCTGAAACTCACAGTCCTTGTCTGCAAAGAACACTGGAGGACACGTTCTCCAAGATCCTCCTCAATTCTAATACTCCTTGATTAGGAGTGCGTAGGTCTAATATTGCTACTTAACAAGATGTATGGATTAGAATAAAGACTATAAAAATTCCTAGAAACAAAAACGTTAATATAAAACATTAAAATGGCAATTCCTTTAAATTAAGAACAATCTGCAATTAAATTTTCTTTTTTGAGGAAGATTCATTTTGCACGTCATCTCTGAAGGGTTTCTTTCATCCCATGGGTGATTTTTATAAAATCAGTATAGATTATGAAGCACAATTCTTTATTTTGTTATAACTAATAGATATTTATTTTTTAATTTGCTAGTACCCAAGGGTTTCAGATAAAAAATACTGAGGCCAAACATAGAAATGATTTGCTATCACCAAAAGCATAAAGTTTTGTTAAGTACAAATATTCTTTGACTTACTATGGGATTATGTACCTAAATACTAAGTTTATGTATAGGCGTTTTATTTTATCTGTAGCTATTACAAATGGGATTACTTTCTTGGCTTCTTTTTCAGATTGTTTACTGTTGGTATATAGAAATTCTACTGATGTTTGTATCCTGCAACTATACTGAATTTGCTTATCAGTTTTTATAGATTTTTGTGTGGAGTCTTTAGGTTTCTCTAGATATAAAATCGTATCATCTGCATACAAAGAAAATTTGACTTCTTCCTTTTCAATTTGGATGCCCTTTATTTCTTTCTCTTGTCTGATTGCTGTAGCTAGAACTTCCAGTACCATGTTGACTAACAGTGGTGAAAGTGGGCATCCTTCCTGGTTGTATCTGTCTTTGATGTCCTCACTCCCAGCAATGCCGGGAGAGGGACAGCCCATACACAGGGCCTCTGTGTCTACCGGGGTCCCCTGAGACCAGCAGTTGGTGCAGGCAGGAAGTGAGCTCTGCCATTTCTCAGGTGACCAGGTCAACTCTCTGCTCATGACAGGTTCCAGGAAATCCCTAAGGTGACAGAAAATCAAAAGGAGCCAGGTGGTGGGCATAGAATGAAGTTTCCTGGAGACCAGAGCAAACTATGTTAGCTCATGCTATGAAGTTGAGGACATCCAGTCTTACTTAAAGGAAGAGAGAAGAAAATATAAAAGTTATCACTGTATATATTATACATATGCAGAAATCAGTACTAAAAACACTCCAGACAAGTGTGTTTGTAGCTTTAGCCGCATTTCAGAGCATATGCTCTTTCTGGGGTCCTGACTCCACCAACCCCGCCCCCACCATCTCTGAAATGGCAAATCAAGTATTTTGATGATGAACTTTTCAGTTTATTACATTTTCATATTGTTGAAAAACACATCTATAAAATGGAACTTTGTTATGGTACTCAGAGATAATGTTAAATAATAATAAAGTCAAATAGGGCATATTCCCAATTCAATATTATTCTAGTTATAGTGATTTATGGAAGTCGTTATTTTGAGCCAAACTGCTTGTTAAGTGGTGCATTTTTATTTCTGAATAGACTGGCTCACATCTATATGTTTAACTTGCTTCATGGCCCCGTCGCTGCTGCTGTGTCAGGGTTTCTGTGTACAACAGTTGTCTAATTAAAATGTGATTTCAAAACCTATTTGTTATTACTTCTATTATCTCCTTGTAGGGCTCTGGAATAACATGTTTATGGCTTCTGCAGACTCATCTAATTTAATATTTGCCTAGTAACCCGAAAGTCCTCGTTTAGCAACAGCCACCCTTGGAATGCAGAACTAAATTTTCACTGAATGTCACTTCGATATTCTACCCTGACTGGGAACATGAGCCCTTCCAATGGTGAAGTTGAAATTGCTAAATGCAAGTGGTTATTAATTTGTTCTCAGTACAAAGGATGCAATTATTCTTCTAAAAATAAAGCTCTTGGAATTGGGAGAAATGCAGTGAATGGAACAAGTCTTCATAATTTAATATTCTTCATTTTGGTTTTCTGAGCAGATCTTCTGAATGACATTTAGAGGCCAGTGTTGAAATTATTAGCCAGCATGACCGGGTATTGCAAGGGCTACAATGGCTCCTACAGACATTGTGAATGGAGCCCGGCGTTGCCGTGTTTTCACAGCACCCGTCCGGGGAACGCGCAGGCCGTGCTGCTCCATGGCCGCGTGCACCCCCCGGGGGGCTCCAGCCGGAAAGCCCCTGCCCGGTTGGTGAGCAGGAGACCCTGGGATTCCGCATTCCCAGCAAGTCCACGGGAGGCTGTTGCTGCCGTCGCGAGTTCCACGCCTGGAGTAACAAGGATGCAAAAGTGTGGCCAGGTTTCTATTCACAGATACAAAGAGAAGATTAATATTAGATGTATTGAATTTTCTTGATTCCGGGAAGGAAACATTTATCGATGCCAAAACCTTGTTGATTATAATATAAGAAAATAAAACCGATGTATATCACTCCCTCCTCTCTCTCTCTCTCTTTCTCTCTCTGCACATAAATGATAACTAACTTTATGCAAAATAGTTTAGGTTCCAGCATCATCTTTAATAAATAAATGATGAGGTTCCAAATGCATTATGGGTAGATGTGGGAGATAAATGCACTAATATAAAATCTGTTTTTGAATAGAGGCAAAGATACTTCCACCAGAAGACCTCCCTGTTTTCCTCTTCTCACTGAGACAATCTAAGATGTCGAAGCTGCAAGACTTCCTATCCAGCATTTTGAGGAGGAATGGTTAAATCTTCTGTCTTGGGAAGGAAGTCAACAACTGCCATGTAAAACATCTTCAGGAAAAATGCTGTATGAGGAATTACCAATTAACCCACAATCTGCAATTATGGAACACTACTTACTCCTTCTAATTACAAGCTTGGCTTAAGAGTCCAGCATTACACAGCAGTGAAATCCCCTAATTAGCTGGGATTAAAAGAGCAGAAAGAAAATTAAAATGTACAAGGACAGAAAAAGATGAACTCTAGTTAGAAAATTTTAAAAGTAGTTGACTTTAGGTCATGAATATCTTCTCAAATTTTAAGGTGGTTTTCTCAGTTACACCATACATAGTCATAGAGTACATCAGAAAGAAGTCACCACACCAGCTCTTTGGTGTTTCCTGTCTGGTGTCATGTGCTATCGGTATATAGCCAAGGAATAACCCGTCTCCAAACGTATTTATGAATGAACACTAGTTCTCGAAGCCACACTACTGACATGTATGAGCACCTGCAGGTTTTATAATGTGTGAATTTGATACAATAAAGGTATTTATACCATATCGTTTCATACTTGCATATAATTTCAGGTGTGTAATGTTTTGGGAATCAGAAGTGCCTGAACTCCATTAACTTTTGTGTTAATGATACATTAGCCAGTGAAATTTCATACAGCTGAACTTAAACAATTTCCAAATGGTGAGCAGATAAATGTGTCACCCCATGTGATATTGTAATTCATGAAAACGAGCTGTGTGAGAGCCATCACTGTTATCAGTGAAAACCTTGATACTTAACACCATTGATATCGTAATAACTAAACACAGATATTTCTATCTAGTGTAGCCTCCCATGTTGCTGCCATTCCCCAATTGATTTCAAGCAAGAGTGCAGAACGTGGATGTTGTTTGCTAAAGTGAGGGCTGGGCATTTCTCGGTAGGCTCTGTTCGGAGGCATTTTTTGCTAAAGGAGCAGGGAGTGTGAGATCACGGAGCCCCCACAGCTGACGCAGGGGCTGGGCAGGGAGCTGAGACCCCTGGTTCTACTTGGGTCCTGAGCTCAGCCCCAGCCACCGCAGGGTCACGATAACATGGAGCCCTGGACTTGGACACATATTGTCACAGAGGCCAGCAGCAGACGGGGTAGAGCAAAGTTACCACAAGAGCACAGAACTTTCAGGAATTACTAACAGACACGCTGAATGCAAGGTGAGCTCCTAGAACTATATGGCTGGAATACAGCCGTTAAATCAACACTAGCGTCGGCGAAACTCAATCTCGCCTACGTGAAACGAACCCTCGGGCTTTTAGTCTGCAGAGTTTATGTGGGTTTATGATCCAAATGCATTTTTTAGGAGTCTGACCTTCCGTGGAAAAAAATGCATCTGTATTTTAAGTGTATTCGAGATGGATGTGGGTGATTTGTGTAAGTGCAAAACTCAAAAGTGGTACGAGATGAAATTCTTCTCAAATTGAATTATTATATGGTTGTCAAATAGAAATTCCTCTCTCTAGTTTTCAACTGTAATGCATATTTAAAAATCTCTTTATTTACTGAGTATATAAATGGTCATGTTCACTAGAAACAATTTGAAAAATACAAAAAATGCACACAGATAAATATATATATATTTTTTATTTTCCATGTTATACATCCTTTGATGGAAGTCCCCTTCTGACACATGAGGCTATCACGCCCTCGGCCGCCCCCTTGGGGTCTGGGTTCTCTGCTCCGTGCAAGAGCCAGAGAAGCATCGGCTGCACCTGTGACAGCCTCTCCTCCTCCTCCCGGGTCCAACCTCTTCCACTTTCTATCTGTCTCTGATTGTTTGAAATCATAAGTGCCATTTGCACAATTTGATTGTTTTCCAGTCCCTTCCAGTAGTGTTTTTCTCTATTTTTTTTTTCCTCGGAGCTTGCAATTGTTATTTGTAGCAGTCTTGTGAAGACACTTTTTTATTATAAAAGGAAAAATACTGCAATGTCTTTGGGGATTGGTAATTATCACAGTAAACTGTCATTTCAGTGGACTCTAAATACTCTTCCTTCTCCTTTGTTTCTCTTTGTTTTGAAGCAGGGTCATGACTGGCTTCGTCTTAGCAGACTCAGAGCCATGTATTCTCAGGGCTAAAAACATACAGTGACGTTTTTTAAAAAATTGAGCAAGAAAAAAGAATGAAAGTGTTTTCTGGCAGTTGGAACCCCACACACAGATCAGCCCTCATCATATCCTCTCTGGGTTTAAATGTTCCAACATTAGGAAGACAGGAAAGGAGGGAAGAAAGAAGGAAGGGAGGGAGGGAGGGAGGCAGGGAAAGTGGGGAGAGTGTGAGGTGCAATCTACCACGTCCACCTGGGAAATGTTCCCAGATGTTGACCCTGGATATACACCTGAGTGCGCTGTCCTCTTCCTACTACTTCTGTGTGTGTTTGAAGTAACACAAAGTTAAAAATGAAATAATTGATAGTGCAAAATAAGATCTTGGAGGGTTTGTTTTCCAGAATCATTCCCTGCTGTCTCCGGGCTGTGACGTGCCCCCTGCTGGGTGAGGACAGCCCCGCGGTCCCGCGGAGCAGGTGCAGGCTGACAGCAGCATCGTCCCACCGGCCGTGCACGTCCACACGCCGCCCTGTGAGGTTGGGTTCTTGTCAGCGACAGGGCTAATTACCGCTTATGGGGGTAATGGGAAGTGAGAAGTCAATTTGAGGACATTCAAAGGCTGACCTCAGACACTGTGGCTTCTGTCCCTAATTAAGTGCTCTCTGAGAGGGGGGCAGGGGGCCAAGGGGGTCTGTGGAGCAGGTGGGCAGAGCAACACCTGTGCAGAGAGCTGGACCCCTGCAGGGGGAGGGGGTGCGTGGACGGGGCGTGGTCTCCTTCCCTTTTTCCCAACGGTGGAAACCGTCTTTCCAAGCCTGACCGCGTCCACCGCCCACTCCCATACTTGCGCCCTCCCGTGCCGACAGAGACGGCTCCACACCTAGCTGAGTTTAATGAAAAGGCCAAATTCTGTTCCCCGAGGTGAGCGCGTCCAGGGCAAACGCGGGCCAGGAGGTTCTGGGTTCCACATTTACAAACAGGTTCAGAATCGCAGAGACCTGCAGGGTAAATAATGTGAAGCAGAGCAATGGCAATTAAATTAAGAACTTTTAACTTTTCCTGCTCTACCTTGAGTGACTTGCTCTTTACTTACGAAGAGAACGTAGCTTAGTTGGCAGGCATGGCACATTTATATTGCTGTCATTGCTCATGTAAAAGACCCGTTTATTCATAGCCACAGACTCAGTACAAACAACAACAAAAATGTCCATATTTCCAGATTAAAGAATTCACTGTAAGTCCGAAAAGAAAATTTGGCCAACCTCAGAGAACATGATACTAAACAATTAACTGTCGGTGGATACAGGTTCTCTCTTCCTTTCTCCCTCTCTCTCTCTCTCTCTTTCTCTCTCTTGTCTCTGAATCCAGGTGCAGGAAGTGTGGCAATTAATATTAACCTGGGTTTGATTATCTGGCTCTTCAGCTCCTCATTGGATCAGGTTGATTTGGTAATTTGATTGCCATGCAGATGTGAGCGGTGCTGATTACATTAAAATACCTAAAGGAAATGGGGAAACATCACCAGACACACGCACGGAGGTGCTTGGTTTCCTGCGGCTCAGCGCATCCTCCGGGGGAGGAAACGGTGGTGAGGAGCAGGAGGGCCCTTCAGGGTTCTCGAGCATGTCCCCCGTTAAGACAAGGCGCCGTCACTTTCCACACAAGCTTGTGAATTTTCACATAGATTTGACTCTTCTAAGAGGGTCCCGTGGTCTTACTGAAAGATAGCTCAGAGCTGCCTCCCTGGATACAGTTACAGGTTCGCTGGCTACTGGAGAGGGGCCATGCTAGGGAGGAGGCAGCAGTGCAGGTCCCAGTCACCACGGTGTGACCACGCGGGAGCCTGGGCGCCAGCAGGGCAGACCATGCAGACTCTGGGGCAGGGAGTCGAGCCCCCGCAGGACAGGAGCCAGAGCTCAACCCAGACCACACCTGCAGGACGGGACGACACTGCCCGTGACGCTGGCGCAGAACCTCAGAATCTATGCGTGGCTCTCGATTGAGGTAGAATAGTTTGGACCAGTTCTAGCAGCAGGGAACTTCCCGATCCCCCAGAGAAACGCCTTTAATGTGGGGGTGATGGGGGACATCGGCTCGCTGTTCCTGGAAGACGAGGATTAATATAGATGATCAGATAAAATATAGGATACCCAGTTTGCTAATAAATTACAATTTGAAATAAACAATGGATAACTTTGTGTGTGTATGTGTGTGTGTGTGTGCGCGCGCGTGTGCATGCATGTAGCCCATGGATGCTCTCTATTTTTACATGATAAGCCCAACAGTCTTGGATGATCATCACTTGTGATTTCCAATGTTGATTGCTGGGAACTCCGTGGGAGAATTAGAATAATTTCCCGAGGACACCCACGTGTCCCAGTGCTATGTGGACGCAGTCCTGACCACGGACAATCCCAAACAGAGGGAAAGGTATCCCTGTCACCCGTCCTCCACCTTCTGTCCTGGTTCTGAGCACCACGTCCCCAGGAGCGTGCCTGCTGTGGACACGCCAACGCTCGCTCTGATATCCTCTCCACCTCGTGCCCCTCGCTCAGACCTCTTTGTTCTGCTTACGAAGTGTTTGGTGGGTTTGGGGTAGTGCACTGAAATTTGAGGGTAGCCAGCCAGTGTCACTCACTCACTGAGATTTACTTTGGCAATGCTTGGATGTATTTCAAAGCCATAGCTGTAGGTGTTTTTAAAAAAATTAATTTTTTTTAAATTGACAGATAATATGTGTACATATTCATGAGCACACGGTGATGCTTTGATACAGATAGTTGGTAGTGATCACATCAGGGTAATTGGCGTATACAGTACTTGCAACAAGTAAGATCAGACAAAGCCCCGTGGGAAGCTCTGCACAGGAAGAGGACAATGACTAGACGCTCGTGTATTGAATGTGGGGAACACAGTGCTTACATGTGTGCATAAGGCTTCTGTGTACAAAAATGACAGTTTTCAGTCTGTTCTGAAATAAAATGCGTAACCCGCCGTGGGCATCACTTTTCCTTGAATAATCGGCACGCCACTCTCCCTGAGGTTATGGACGACAGCGTCTCCTTCTGAAACATGACAGGCAATTAGCCGCTATCTGGCATCTGACGTCAACCCACTCCCCAGAGTTTTTCTAGATTAATTCTTCCATTTAGCCTATCAGCAAATTGATAAAGATTTTTTTCTCTTTTGTAACAGGCTTTATTAATAGATTGACTTTGTTTTCCATTGAGTATGCATTTGCCCACTTTGAGAGTTGTTATGCCCGTGCTGCCCACAGTCCCAGCCACTGGCCACATGTGACCAGTGAGTGCCACT
This sequence comes from Varecia variegata, assembly GCA_028533085.1. Lineage (NCBI taxonomy): Eukaryota > Metazoa > Chordata > Mammalia > Primates > Lemuridae > Varecia > Varecia variegata. Next base: position 699,273 of record CM052453.1, on the reverse strand, counting down.
TACATGAATTGAGACGCACGTAAGTGTAAATATGCATGGCAGTTTAAATATTTATAATGAAAAGAAAAACTTCTTAAAATAGTTTACATGGACTACAAGTTGAAATAATCACATTTTTTTAAATAGGTTAAATGAAATATATCATTAAAATTTCTCTGGTTTCTACTTTTTAATGCGGCTAATAGAAAATTTTAAGTCTATAAATGCAGCTCACATATTTTTATTGGCTGTGCAGCATTAGACAGTCGGTTTCACAGAGGTAAGAACTGAGTCACTTGTTATATAATTTGTGCTGCTAGATACAGTTCTTTAAACAGTAAATCACTTTCTCTGTCTCTGCTTCCTTCCTTTGCAGTTATTGTGAAAAACACTGAAATCAGGCTTCTGTTTTTACAAGTTGCAATGCAGCTTCTCAAAAAAAATTCAAATTCACATTCACATTGGTTTTATAATATACAACCATCAGTTCTCACCAAACAGATCTTTATACTGCACCGAGCATGCCAGGCTCGGCAATGAAAGGCTCTATTTAGCTTTATTCTTTTTCTTTTATTTTAAAAATTTATTTATTTTTTATAAGGACACTCTGTAATTGTGCATGTGTATGTGGTACATTTGATGTTTTGATGCATATCTGTTTCGTATAATAATTCAATCAGGGTGGTTAGCGTATCCTTCACCTCACACATATATCATTTCTTTGTGGTGGGAACATTCAAAAGCCTCTCTTCCCGCTACTTTGTGATGTGCAACATTTTACTGTTAACTGTAGTCACCCTACTGTGTACCCGAACACCAGAACTTCCTTCCGGTTCCTTCTTTTCATAAGTCACTACCTCCCTCCAGTTGGAATGCGTGTTGTTAAATGACAAAAGGAAGCGGGTGTTGGCAAGAGCGTGGAGAACAGAGCACGCTTACGCACTGCTGGTAGGATCGTACACGAGCACAGCCATCGCGGAAAACAGAATGAGGTTCCTCAGGATAAACTAGAACGACTGCAGGATCCCGCAGTCCCACGACTGGGTGTTTATCCAAAGTAGACGAAGCCAGCACGTCAAAGAGACGTCTGCACCCCCAGGCTCACTGCAGCACTGTCCACAGCAGCCGAGATTCAGAGTCAACCCAAGTGTCCCTCTGCAGGCGAACGATAAAGAAAACGCGGTGCACAGATGTGCAATGGCATACTAGTCGGCCATAAACAAAAATGACATCCTGTCACTTGAAAAGCTCCGTTTCTTTGTGTTCTGTGCCGCTGCTCTGTGTTGATGGTCTGCCTCTTCTCCAGTGCCTCTCAGTCCTGTGCAGGGATTCACCACCATCGCTGCCCTCGGATGACTTGTCACCTGTAGGCTGATCTGCTTTAAAATTTGTATACGTGCAGTGCAATCACATACAATAAATACTATATAACTACATATATAAAATATAAAAATGTTCCTATATAGTTTATACTAACTCTTATACATATGTAATCTTGTAAAATTCATACCTCATATATTTCATATTTATATGGGAGTTGGTATAAATTACATAAAAGCCAGTCTCTTTTCCAGGGATGCTCCGAGGAGTGAGTGGAAGCACAGAGGTGACATTCAGCCTGGAGAAAGATCTCAGGTGAAGAGATGGAGACACTGTCAGCTGGAGTCTGGCTAGAGTCCCCTGGAGTGTGGATGAATCCTGCGATACATGGGCAGGGAACCAGCCCTGGCTTACCAGGGCTTACAGACACGAGAGCTGGTTTTGTGGTTACAAAGTTAGCAGCCTGTTACAAGGTTGCAAGCCTGTGAGTCAACCGCTGTTTGCTGCTGCGGGCTGGGCTCGGCTGGAAGTCACAGCCTGCAAGGCCACGGCCTTGGCCCCAGCTGTGGTTCTGTTCCCAGTCGCTGCTTTTATTTTTTGAGGGTGTTTCCAAGCTGATGCGGTTGTGATTAAGAAGTGTTCTCATAGCAGATCACCAAGCAGCAAGAGCCAAACTGCACCAGCACGTTTCAAGAGTCTACTCAGGTGTGTCCTCTGACAGAATATCCAAACTCCACATCAATGAGCTGAGAAAACACACTTCAGTGGCAGCGGGAATGATGCCACGCAGCGTGCAGTATTTCACAATTTTTAAAAACACATCCTAAAATTTTCCCTATTTTCAGTATTACGACCGTTATTATAATACTTGGAAGAGGCTACATTACAAGAAATGACTCCAAAGTCTCAGTGGCTTAGAACGCTATGCTTGTGTATCCCTCACACCAATGTTCTACTATACTGACTTGAATTCAGGCATTGATCGTATTTGCAAATCGATTTTTTTATTGTGACACCATTGGATTGCATTGAACATTACCCTTGAACTTAAGAATATAAACAAATAATCTATCAGTTTGTAGACTTGAATTTCCTGAGGAAATAGACAACATTGTTTGAACCAATCTCCTACTAAGTACACTTCTATAAGCTAGATTTTTTTTAAGGGAAAATTTGTGAACAAAGAGAGAGACAGGTGCAAGAACCGTCAGAAACTGTTTAATATATTAAAGCAAATGAAGACATTTCTTAAATAAAAATGGCTATTGTTTCATGCACATGTTTTGAAAGACAGAATGTTGGAAGACAGCAAGTCTCACAAATGTACGTATAAATTTAATGAAATCTATCCAAGACAGTTGTTTTGTTTTTTTGGTGTGGAAATTGATAAGCTTATTTCACATACCCATGGAAATGAAAGGGATCAATAATATCAAAGAAAATTTTTAGAAAAATATGGCAGGAGGACTTAAACTGCCAGGCATGCAGACATTTTAAAGCCACATTAATCAAGACAGTATGATTGCCTGAAGACAGCCCCCTAGACCAATGAAATGGCCTATGCATTACTGAAAATAACTAACTAGATAGCTGGAAAGAAATAAAACACTAACATTTGATTTAACACAAAGTTTAGATCCAACAGAATGGTGAAAAGAGGCTCTTTCAGTAAATGGTGCTTTATCAATTAGAAAAAAAAGAAGGAAAAGGAAAAGGAAAAGGAAGAACATTAGCTACCACTTTACGACATGCCCTCAACATAATTCCAAATGGATTGTTGCCAAAAACGTGAAAGGTGAACATTCAACTCTTTCTGTGAGAGGCCAGTGAGTGCCACGTCTGTGCCACCCGCGAGGTCTCGGTGGCAAGTGCTCAGCTCTGTCTGTGCAGAGCCAGTGGCCACGGAGGATACTTACGAGCGGGTGTGGCTGGGTTTGGCTGTAATAAGGGAGAATATATTCATGACTTGGCTGCAAAGAAAGATTTACTGAATTAGATTCAAAAATGTTCACTTTAAGGGAAAAGATGAAAAATATTGGTACATCTAAATTAAGAACTTCAATGCTATTCACAGAGAGAAAGAGAATAAAGCAAGTCTTTGGCTGGGAGAAGCAATGGGAACTGCAATGCCGTTACTGGGAGCACACCCACAAGTCACTCTGAAGTGGTTCAGCATCTTCTACAAAAGAGGCAGGTGCTCTCTTGCCGGCTCTGGGTGGACCGTGGCAGACATTGATGTCTTTGCCTGTGCTCTAAGATGCATGTGCAGGAGAGTTCACAGCAACACGACCCTTCTCAGCAACAACACGGAGACCAACTAACTCCTCCTCTCACAGTGGATGTGCAAAATGGACTATTACACAGAAATAAAATAAATGGAAAGAAACACACACTGGTGTATGAACATGGAATAAATTACGAGTATATTGAAGTTGAGTAAAAGAAATAAGAAACAAAATATACACATAGCATAATTTTACAATCAGGCAAATTAATCTCTAGCTAAACTTGTGAATACTTGGGACAGTGCCTGGCAGGGGAAACCGGCAGCCTCTGATGTGCTATTTATCTCCCTCACTGGGTTTTCCCTGAGTGATAATCCTTCTTGTATGTCTTTATCTGCGCACTTTTCTGTACGACATGTTATGTTTTTTCTTTAAGAGAAATGAATACATATTATTTTTAAAATATTCCTCAGGGTTAAAATATTCAACCATTTTAGCTCTGAGGCTAGATATTCTGGTGTTTAAGTCAAGTTCAAATCCAGTTTCCGCCATGCACTGTGTGACCTTGGGTAAGACAATTAACACTTTTGAGCTCCAGTTTCCTCAGCTGTAAGATGAAAAGGATAACGTCTCTGTCATGATTTTTGTTGGGAAGAGCGTGAGATAACAGAGCTAGCGTATGGAATTCACCGGAAGCCAGCAGGACGCTTGGTAGGCGCTGCACTTAGGCACGTCTCACTGTCGTCGGATCTCAGTCTCGAACGTACTTAAATGTTATCAACTCTCCTGACCTTTTCGTTACAGTAACTTTATCCAGTAGTCATTATGTAAATGTGGTAAATTATTGACACTTTGAAAGTGGAAATTAATGAATGCCAGTCTGCTATTTCATTATTTGCAATCACATCAAAGTTAATTGAAATATAGATGTGTATTTTAATGTTCCATTTTTGGTTTATAAATCCCTAACCTATAAATGAGAGTCACAAATAGGAGAAGCTAATTTTCCTCCTTTTTTACTATTTTGGGTGAGAGTGGCAGGGGTGCCTTTCAGTAAGCACACAGAGGGTGCCCGACAGTGGCCGGAGGTGTCCCGGCCTCCGTGGCAGGCCCGCGTCTGGCGGGTGGATGGCCCGCCCTAGTGAGCAGCGTTTGTGCTGGGACCCTGCAGACTTTTGCTCGGCTCGCTCTGAGCCTGTTGGAGGAGTCTAGCCAAACACTGCCCCTCTCTTGCTGGGATAATTTAAGTTTCCTCTAACACGGCAAAGAGCACTCCGCTATTTCTCCCCACTAGTGAAAATACAACTAAGGAACAACTGTGTCGGTGAACTAACCATATCGGTAGTAAAATCATAAAGATGATGGGGTGGTTAAGCAACCCACTTGGGCCCTGGGCACCAGCGCTGGGGTACTGAGATGCACCCACTGACCATGCAGCCTGGTTTGGGTTGAGCGCCTTCTGCATGCTGCTAAGAGGATGCTGTCAGGCTATAACAGAAACAAAGCCCGAGAATATCAACACAATAGAAAGGAAAACTTGGGGTATCCTGACAGAAGAGGGGTGGCAGGGCTGGTATGAAGAATGAAGTGTGTCTACAAGACTGACTTGATTTCGGAGACCTTGACCCAGTCTTGGGTCAGGGACAAGGTCACTGAGCTTGCAAAGCAAGGATGAAATGACGAGAAAAATGAAAAGCGAATTTAGTCTACTTTACCATTCACCTAGGATTGGCCCTGGCTTTGTGCCTAAGGCTTTTTGGGAAGACATGAAGCATTAAAATTACTAATTATAAGCACACTTTAAACCATTCCATAAGGCCTTTACGATTACACAAATGCAGACAAACTTTCTAATTGCTGCTGTGGGATCCCGTGGTGTCTGGTATTGTATTAAACCACAGTCCTAGCATTTTAGTTACTTATGCAAAAATCACATCTGCAATTGATAGAAATATTTATCAGTGTGTTCACTAAAATGAAAACGCACTGAAGCGAGTAATAACATTTAAAACAAATAAGAAAGCCCAAATGAAAATGAAGCATTTGAATAATTACACAGTGTGTAGCCCAGAATAAATGATATCAAAATCCACTTTTGTTTCAAATCAATAATACCGAAATGTGACAGAATCTTGATGATACTGTATAACAAAAATTTAAACCATAAAAATATACTTGTAAAACATTTCCAGAAAATGGGATATTTGCAATTCTCCTTCAGTACAAAATAATTGTCACCTGGAAATGATTCGTTTATTTTTTTCTTTTCCTTCTTTCTTAAGTAGTTTATTATCACATACAAATCACGAATTCTGCATGAAGATTCTAGTGTTTCACATTTGCTTTTAAAGATGGTAGAAAATTCTCACAAGGTCACGTTATTTCTGGTAGTTTGTGGAAAGATGTTTTCTGGGTACCGTGGAGTCACGTGCGTGGTCAGATGTTCTGTGAACTCACTGGCTGTGTCGTGTGTAGGATGCCCACAACCCCAGACGGGTCCTCGTCTGGCTGTGCCTCCAAAAGCACTTCCAGCAAGTGCAGGCTTGTGATTTCTTGCATTTGATTATCTCTTATTCATTCTTTTCATTAAATCATCAGTGGACTTATGTTCACTTGTCCAAGAAATCACAGGAGGCTTCCTGTTTTGTGTCAGCCAGTGCGTTAAAACAGACAAAAAGGGCAAGCTTCCATCCTTATTGTCTAGGGGGGCCAAGGGAGCTTTCCATTTGCCTAGATATTGGAGGTGATTGGATATCAAGTTTTGGGTACTCATTTTCGTCCTCAAAGAGAGTTTTCTGATTTCTTAACTTTATGAAAACTCCTGCATTATTCTGGCATGGACAGTAGTTGAACAAGGATCTGAATGTCAGTGTTAGGGTCTGGGAGGGCCAACTGGGCAAGGTGGGGTCCGGCTCCAAGGCTAGACCTGCAGGGAGGTGACAGGCCATCCCGGAGCACCCTGTGGGAGCAGAGCCACCTGCAGCAGACCGCGAGCGAGTATGGACGGGCACGCAGGGCACCCATCGGGCATTGGCGTGTCCATCCCAGGGCAGGTCTCGTGACTAAGCCTCCATGGGTAATCTGCCCATCACGCTGGCCCTCTCTCCATGCCATTGCATGTTCATTACGTGGAGGACTCTCACACGTCAACAGATCCGTCATGTTGTACTTGTGCAGGCATGGCAGCCCTGCCTGTCAGCCGCGCACTGGAGACCCGGACGCCTGCTGGCCTCCCCTGGCCCCACAGCCAGGCCCTGATGTGAGGGTTCCAGAACCTGCTCTGATTTTCACTGTGAAGCAGAGGTCACAGCTGCAGAGAATGTAGCCAGAGATCGGAAATCAGGAGTGCGTCTGCATCAGTTTCCTAGGGCTGTTTTAACAAAGTGTCAAAGTGCGTGGCTTGAACCCACAGGAATGTACTGGAGACGGTGTCGGTAGGCTCGGTTCCTTCTGAGGTTGCAAAGGGGAGTCTCCAGCCCCTCTCAAACTCGAGGCGGATTTGCCGCAGTCCTTGGCATTCCCTGGCTCACAGACACACCGTTCTGATGGCCTGTCTCACACGGCGTCTTCCTCTGTCTCTGTGTCTGTGTCCACGTGTCCTCTTCGGTGAGGACGTCAGCCATGCTGGATTAAGGCCACGTCATGATCTCATCGTAGCTTCACTATCTCTGTGTAAAGCCCGTCTCCACATGAGGTCACATTCTGAAGTCCTGGGGGTTAGGACTCCAACAGATCTTTTCTCAGGGACACAATTCAACCCATGACAGTAGCTCTTTTAGCTCAAGCCCCTAGAAATCTTGAGTTCCGTATATAATTTCAAGTGGTCTTAATTGCAGCAAAGGGGAACTGTGGCTCTGATAGTTACTATGTAGCAAACATTGTGGACTTTGAACCACACACACACACACACACACACACACACACAGGCACACTCGCAGTGAGTCAACACAAAGCCCTGGAGGGCCTCCCGTGTAATTTAGCTTTCCGCTCTCAGCTCGCTGGCCAGGCCTCCCCCTGGGCCTCTGTCCCTCCCTCCCGAGGCTGCCGGCCACCTGGGGGCTGAGAGCCTGGCCTGGCCCAGTTGGGGAGCTCAACTCCACTGACTGTCTCTGAGCCTCAGTTTCTCCACCTGTGAAATGAGGCTCAAGGTCAGCTTCTCAGCCTGGGCTCTGTGTATGACACAGGCACCAAGAGCCATGTCGGGGGGCTTCACAGCCGTGGAAACGAGTGTCACATCACGTGCAACCACACAGTATTTTCAGGGGTAGGCAGAGTTCAAAATACTTTAGTCTAAAAAGTAAAACCTAACCATACAATAAAGATGCAAATTTAATCTGTGTATTTCTGGAAATAGAACATGGAACTCTTTACTAGTTATGAAGCTCTACAAAAAAATGAATAAAACATTTACCCATGGAAGTCTCTTCTAGATACTAGGAATAGAAAGATAAATAAGGCTGGGCACGGTGTCTCACACCTGTAATCCTGGCACTCTGGGAGGCTGAGGCTGGAGGATCGCTTGAGCCCAGGAGTTTGAGGTTGCTGTGAGCTGTGATGGTATGAGGACACCACTGCACTCTTGCCAGGGCAACGGAGTAAGACTCTGTCTCAAAAATATATGTATATATATGTATATACAGATAGATAGATATAGATCTGTCAGTCAAGTGGCGGATATGGACGGGTAAGAAACAAAAGATAATATCAATGTAATTTAATATGCATCAAGTGTAGATGCAGCACTTGTTCTGCAGGAATAGACTAAAATGTGCTTCTCCCAATTTAGGGATTTAAAGGCTTCCTGGAAGAGGCAACACCTGACATGGATCTGCAGGAATTTGCTAATAAAGGGGAGAAGAGTAAGGCCGCTGTAACAGACAAAGGAGTTCACGGGAATGAAGACGAGGAGCTGTTAGAAACAAGGTAGGAAGGTGATCAGGAGTGGAGGTGAGTGACGGGGCAGAGACCGGAGGAGGCGGTGGCTGGGGTGGGTTCTGCAGGGCCTTTGTGCCATATGAATCATATCGGCTGTTTTTTCTGTAAGAGGTGAACAGGTTGTAAGAAACAAAATTATAATTTAGTTTAGAACATGTTAAAACACCCTTGGCCATGTTGTCTCATAGGAAGGGGCTAAGGGGACAAAACTGGGAATGACAAGGCTGGTAAACGGGGGACGTCGGAGGGATCTGATGGAATTCAGGATATGATAGATGAGCTTGTCTGCCGAGGCGTGGGGGCCGGCCAGAGGGGGGCTGTGGACTCGGGTGACGAGGTGCCCTTGAAAGGCCAGGAGCCCCGAGAAGGAGCAGGTTCGCTGCCAGCACCGTGTGTCTCTGGGTGTCACCTTACATGTGGTGTGCGCACGTTATTATCTTCCCAAATTCCCTCAGTGCTGAATGCCAAGACTCACGGCAACTTTCAGATAATGGTTTGTGAAACTTCGAAAGTTTCTTGTATTACGTCTCTCGAAACACGTATGTTAGCAGAGACGAAACTAGTCAAAGGTTAACGCCATTCTCCCCTGGCAAACTGTGGGGAGAATTTTGGGACTGTTTCCATCTGTCTGTCCTAAGATGTCATCCACCGCTAAAACCCTACAACCTTGTGGAAATAAGCGGTTCCTCACTGCAAGTAAAGGCTATCTATAGATAATAGGATAAATAACGAAATAATGTGACGCTTGGGCGTCTATTAAACATCATCATCTCCAGGGGAATTTAAGGAAATCAGTCACTCTCGTACTTTGTCCAAAAATGCTGTTCAGGAATTCAGGAATTTTTGTGAAGCTGGGGACAGAAGAATGGAAACTCATTGGAAGAATTATCAATCAATTGAAGTTTGTCCCTACTCTTATCTGTGACAAGAAAAAAATATCATGCTATGATAAGAGGGCTATTATCATTCATTTTATTCATCATAGTTTTAGGGGTTTATCTAATTAAGTTAACATGAAAAATAAAATAAATAAAGATTGGAAAGGAAGATATAATTTTATTGACAATATAGTAAACCCCAAAGATTTTACAGATACATTACCAGAATTAATTAGATCTTAGTATCATGCTTTTATAGAAGATCAATATTCCGAATCAATAGCATTTCTATGTAACATCAGAGAACAAAAATTAAAATACTTTAAAATTTGCCACTTACAAAAGCAACAAAAATATAAAGAAACTTAAAAATATGCACAAGATATTTACAGATAAATATATTCACCTTTATTAAAAGTTGTTAAAAGTACTCATTGGAGAAGTAGGTCAATGTGAATGGATAAAGATGCAAAAATGAATTTGTGTCAGTTATACTGAAATTGATCTATAGATACAATGTAACTCCAAATAATGATTAAATGCATCTCAGAAACATTGTTACCCTGGCACACAAAGGATTATTGCCTCTGAGAAGCAGCTACTTCTCTGCCCATCTCTCACCTGTATAAACAATGACAGAGTGTAACTTACCAGGTTATGGTGAACATTATGGTGAGAATTAAATGACCTAAAAAATGTTAGATGCTCAGTAAATGTCACCTCCCTAATTCCTCCTATTGTGAACCTAGAAATAATTATGTTTTTGTTTTATGTAAAACACAATGAGACATCATACAAATTCATGTGTTTTTTTTTAAAGAATACTAATGCATGGCAAAAGCAGTAATTATTAAGGAAGATGGAGATATATGTGTGTATTATATATATTAACAAACTAAATTCCAACATTTTTTCTCAAGTATTGGCATCAGAAAAAAATATATTTTTAAAGAAAGGTAGCAATTTTTTTTT